>VYXF01001495.1:196341-213309 GCA_013397295.1 Polioptila caerulea
AATCTGAAAGCATCTTAGACAAAATTGCGACCCTCCTGGAGCCAAGGGAATCTTGACACCGAACCTTTGCATTTCTGAGCTTGCTGTGAATTTCTTCACAGGCTGGAAAGTGTAAGTGATGAAAAACTCAGTTCCTCTCATTGCTCTTTTACTATCTAAAGGCTAAAAATGGGAAATAACAGATAATGCAGGGAGTTTAGATAATCAGAGATGAGAATTCTTCCCTGAGAAAATTTTGTTTACTTAAAAGGAAACTGCCTTTTAGCATAAATGTGGGTCAGAATAGAAAAAAGACCAAATCTGTGAGGGAATAGAGGTGTTTTAGGCTCAGGACATTCTGTCCAGAATGAATCAAAATTCAGTTTTGCCAATGGTAGAATGTTTGACCTCTGAATTGTCTTTAAAGGTGGCACTGGAACAGAGTGGGCATTTTGTTTCATCAGGGGAACAGGGCAAAGATCCATAGCTCAGTCAGCCTAAATCCCATTCTGGAGAGAGTCTGGAGGAAAATTTTTAACCATGACTTGGATATCAATAATTTTTTTAAAAAAAATCCCTTTATTAGAATAGCTGGCTCAATATAGAAAAATTACCAGTGGGCACAGCTTGGTGTGAGGTCGTTGACAGCATTGTGTATGATGATGAAGAAGATCAGAGCAATTAGCAAACAAATGAGTTAAAAAGTCAATGAATACTCTTTTTCCCCCCCTCATTGGTCAGCCTATATGGTATTGTATAGTGATCTGCTTCCAGCTTTGCTTATTCCACATTATCCCAAATAATTTAGAAAAAGGACTTTGGAGGGTATAATCTCTTTTTTGAAGAGCAGCAAACTAGTCACAAGTGCATCAATAACATATGTGAAAAATTCATTGTAATCTCAAGAAGATGAAGGGTTGAGTGGGAATCAAGATTTCCAGAAACAAGAAATAATGAAGAGCTGAGGACAGATGATCTGTGGGGAAAGGCTGAAGGAGCTGGATTTACTGAGAGAGAGAAGAACTCAAGGGAGGGCAGAATAAGGGAGGAGCTCTAGAAATGCAGGAAGGACAGGAAGAAATCAGCTTAATTCGCAGCAGGATTCGGATGAGAATTAATCTGTCTGTGGAATGGGGTCCCTGGAGCGCCGAGCCGGCTGCCCTGCTCCCTCTCCAGGCACGGCGCAGCTTTTCAGGGCTGCCTGATGACCTGAAATAAATGTTCCATCGCAAATCCAAAGCGCTGGCAGCTGGCTCCGGGCATCCCGAAGGGAAGGGTCTGTCCCAGGTCCGGCTCAGCTGGGAGCAGCAGAGCGCGGCCCATCCTGCTGGATTTGGTGGGGGAATCTGGCGTGGCAACCAATATCCGCGGAGATTCACTCAGGCGCACAATAGTTTTGGAACAGAAGCCTTTTGCATCCCGAGAACTTTGGGGAGGTGAAGGCGAGGCGGCGGGATTTCCCGAAGGAATCGGCCGGCAGCCGTGCTGCCCCGACACTCAGACCCACACGCCATCCCTGCCTGCCCGCCGTCCCTCCGGCCGGCACCCAGCGGCTCCTCCCGGCCGCCGCTCACCTGGCGCAGGTGCGCGCAGGGCGGGCGGGCGAGCGCGGCGCGGGCGGCAGGAGCCGGCCCGGGCACGGCGCTGCTGCGGGCACGGCTCTTATTGTGAAAGGATGATGAGAGGCAGCGCTCACCTCTGCCGACCATCGCTGCCTCCCGCTCGCTGCCCCTGGCACCGCTACCTCCGCCCGGCCGCTGCCCGCCGATGCTTTCTGCCCGCCGGAATATGTTCGCCAAAATCCTTTTGTCCTCCGCCAGCCTCCTGCTCGCTCACCTGCTGCGTTTGCTCTGCTCTCTGATGCAATCCATTCCAGGTAAAACGCGCTGAAAGCAATCCCTTTGTGCCATCCCCTCGGGAAGGGGCTGCTGCTGCTGGCTCGGGTCGGGAGAGCGATTCCCGTTGTCGGCAATGCGCAACCGAGCGATTTGAAGTCTTTGTTAGATGGCAGAAAATGTCTGTAATTTGTTGAATAGATCAACGGCAGAGGCGAGGATTACAGCAGATACAGATGGTCTAGAGCTGGAAAAGCAGCACACAGCAGATTCTCTGGGCGAGGGAGCCAGCTGGAAGTGGGCAGGGAGAGGGTTCTGTGGAGCCGCAGCTTTAACCTGAGCGTGTAAATGGTGAAATGTCCCAAAGGATTTTGTATCACAGCCCGGCTCTGCACTTCGTGTCATCATTGCGCAGCTTCAGCTGCTTTTTGTTTGGCTTTTGTTTCTTTGCTTTGGTTTTGGTTTCTTTTGTTTTGGTTTCTTTGTTTGCCTAGGAGCCAATAAATATGACCGACCTCACGGGAATTTCTGTTTTTTGATAGTAGTGGTGTTTTTGTGCCCTTTAAATTAAAAGCTTTGCTTCTGGGGTATCCAAAGAGCTGACAAAGTCTCAAATCTGCCTTGCTGTGCCCCCAGAAGATCCCAAAGTGTAGATTGTTTCTGCTGGGAAATCAACAGCTATTTCATGTGCTCAGCCTTTCTCCTTTCCTCCCTTTGAGCCTTCCCCTGCTCTTTTTCTCCATTTATTTGTTCCCCTTGTGTTTTCTGTCGTTTCTTTTCTGTTTTCCTCTGCTCCTCTGGCTGTTAGCGAGGAAATGGGTGCCTGAGCCCCTGGCCATGGGGAACCAAGCGGCTGCACGGAACAAGGAGCCCCACACGGGCACTTCCCCAGGCAAGTGCTGCCCCTTCCCTTCGGAAATCCCTGGGGAGAGTCCGCAGGGCACAAATCCGCAGCTCCACCGGGGGCTGGGGGTCAGGGAAAACTGCTTTGCTTCCGTGTTGTGCCATGCTGTGTTTTCTAGGGAACAAAAGGCAGCCTGTGCCAAGGGATTGTTCCCAGTTTGAATGATCCTCAGGGAAAACAGAATTCTTGCCACCCTCTCTCTACCCGAAATATATAATGAGCATTGTATTTGCTAAATTTTGCCCTTAACTCTGCATCAAACAGACTGTGCGTGGAGAGGTGGTTCCTGAGCCTTGGGTTTGAGCCTGTAGGTTAAAATCGAAATGGCTTTGCCTGCTCCCGTGTGATCCCAGGGTTAGCAAATGGCTCCCGTGGCTCCACCACCCAACATTTCAGATTTCACGTCCCACCCACTGGTGCTGAACTACAGTGTAATGTCTGATTCGTGGTGGCTGCACCCAGAGCAGCTCTCTCTTCGAGAGCCAGGTCCTACATCCCACCATTCCTGGCTATAAACAATCAATAAATAATCAATGTGGGCGGTCAGTTTGTGCTGGGCAGTGAAACCATGGCCCGCTGTGCGGGGAAACAGGAGCTGGACAAGGAGAACTCTGCGGGGATTGCCTGCTCTGTTTGGGAAAGATTGGAGCAAAGTTACAGCCCCGTGTTTGGCACTGCCTCTGCTCGGACATGCAGAGACATTAAAGCTGTTTTGGAGGTCTGAGGTAGGATGGAAATGAAGGTGGAGGGCTCTGCGAGGGCAGCTTGTGATCTTGTGCTGATTTTCAGATGTTCAGGCACACACAGAGGGACTGCAGGGCTTTAATGGGGGATCCAAGTTCTTTTATCTCAGAACATTGCCATAACAGGAGGAGTCATTTCAGCTATATAGCATTTAATATTAAAAACCAGTCTGTCTTCTGCCTCCTTCAGAGAGGGATTGGTCCCTTCTTGGGAAGCTTCCAAAAGAAGTTTAATTAATGACTGAGCTTTCCCCTGAAGGTGGAACAATATTTTGCAATTACTCAGGAACGTTGTGTTGGGGGCGAGTTTTCTGCATTCCATATCCTCAGTAAATTCAAAGATAAATTCAAAGGTATACTGAAGATAACAAATATATTTTTGTTTAATAGGGAAGATATAGAGGATTTTTTTTTCCCCTTCCCTTCTCCTAGCTATTCAGAATTGTCTGCAATGACTTCTCTTGTTTTTGCAAGATTCTATTTCGGCTCATCTGAGTGTTGGGATTTGCTCCCATTTTGTACTAATTTCTGCCAGGATCTCCAGCCTGAAGAAAAAAAATAATCCATTCTCATGCTGTGCTTCTTTCTCCCTCTCTGGCCTGGGTTTGGGGCATTCCCTTAAATATTCTTGGTGTTTATGGGCTGTTCTGTTGAAAGTCCACTTTGCAGGGGATTCTAAGGAGATGAATTCTAACTAGATCAGATTTCAAGAAGGATTACTGAGATGGTCACGTGAATGGTTATCACAGGACAAGGAAAACAAAAAGAACTTGGCTTACTTAGCTTAGGAACTGATACGATTCTTCACCCTAAAAACAGCACAAGGAAGGGAAAACTACCAAAACCACCCACCAGAGCTGCCAGGAAAACAAGAATAATGTCCTTTGGTAAATTCAAAGCATTTTCCTGATCATCTGGACAAGGAGCAGTTATCCCAAGAGGGAATAAGTGCCTGCAGACATAATAATTTTTAAGACAGAGTCCTTGTATAAGAATTTCTGCGACATTCTGTAGGGAGGGGTGGACTCGGGAGGTCTTTTCTAGCCCTGGTCAGGCTCTTTTGTGGAATGCATCTTTCCAAAATTTCCATTTACAGCGCTCTCCAGCAAGTGTGGATGTGGTGCCATGCTGAGTCACGCCAGCTTTGTTTCTGCTTGATGCAAAATATCTCCTTACAGATGACTTCCTCTCCTTCTTCAATGCATATTTTACACCTTTGTAAACCAAATCTTTGGTATTTGGTAAATACTTCAGAGGTCTAAAGGAGGATTTGGAGATTGGCACATTGGAGAGCTACATTGGAATCTTGCATTTTGCCTTCCTGCAATCCTAACACCCAGCCTGTGGGCGTTTTTGGCTAGACAAACGAGCTCAGAGGAATCCTGCCTGCCAGCTCAGCTCTTCTGCACATATTCTGGCTGAAACAGTGAATTTCCTCTGGAGATGTTGAGCAAAGGCTTTCAGAGGAGGGAAACTGGGCAGCAGCTCCACTTGGCCACCTGGATTAAAGGATGTAGGCCAGAAGCAGCGGTGATGAAAGAACAAAAAAACTCAGGGTGAACTCACCTGGACTCCACTCGTTGTGTGATGTGTGCACCAGCCCTGGGGATGGAGTTGTGTTGTGCCTGCCACGGGCCCTTTTGGAGCAGCACTTCCCTCCCAGCTCGGTGCCCAGCAGTCCCAGGCTGGTCCTGTGCTCTCAGAGCGGCCGCACCCCGGGCAGGATGGGCAGGTGCCAGCCTGGGCAGGGAGGCACCCCCGGCTAAATCCACCTCTGCAGCTAAAAGGATTGCTAGAACAATCCTTGTGTTGATGAGGCTTTGCAAACCAGGCTGTGGGAGCCAATCACTGACATCACTGGTAGCTCGCAGCATTCCAATCACTTCATGCTCCCCTGGGGCTTTTGTTCTCCAGCTGGGGCTGACAAGGGGTTATTTCAGTCAGCTCCATCAGAAATTGTCCTCCTCTGCTTATTTCCCTGGCAAAACAAACTTGTAAATCTGTTTTGTCCTGTAAATGGACTTCAGCTCAGCTTCCGTTGTGTTCTTCCATTGTTTTAGGATCACAATTGGTTTTTTTTCTCCTCTCAGTTATTTATGCAATTAAATCCAAATATACATTTCTTTGATTAAAAGAAAAGTTAGCATCTTTTCTATCAGCCTATATTCTGTTACCTCCTCTGGGCTGCAGAACAATTGTCTCTTGTGGATTGGCTAGAGCAGAGTAAAACCCACAGGATTTTCAGCTCCCTGTGGACACGTTGGGTTTTGTGGCTTTACCTTGAGTATCCACCACAGCCTGGCTGCTTGCAGATGCTGAGGGCTCTTCTCCCTGACAGCCAATCTCAAGATCTCACATTTGTCACTTGATTCCAGCGAAAATCTCAATTCCCTGCTTTTTGTTCTCCCTGCTCTCTTTGCAGGTTTCAAGAATTACCTGCCCAGCCCATCCAAGGAGCAAATCCTGTGCCACAGACCCAGGGGGCTGCCCTGCATCTCCCCCTTAGTGCAGAGCGTGGAGGAGACCCCCGAGCCCATCCCAGCCAAGATCAAGGGACACATTCCCAAGTGGATCAATGGAAATCTGCTGAGGAATGGCCCTGGCAAGTTTGAGTTTGGCAATGACAAGTAAGGCTCCTTTAAATGAATTTTTAATTGTTCTGGCCTGGGCTCTGCCTAAACCTAAAGGAGACCCCCCTCATCACTGTTTGGAGTTCCTTTTAATGTAAGGGAAGGAAGAAATATTGATGTCACTCTCTTGGGAGCAGTTGCTCCCTCCTTTGGGAGCTCCCATTTCCTGCAGAGAGGAGCTGGATGGTGAAGTCACCCAGGCTGGAGGAGCTGTCACAGAGAGGCTCTCACCCACCCACCATGGTGGCATGGGGAACAAAACATCCCCAGCTCTGGTCCTCTGTCCTGAACAAAAGCCCCTCCCTGAGCACTCTGAAACCCAGGACAGGAATTTGGAGAGTTGGTTGCACCAAATGGTGTGAGCTGCTTTAGGAGCAAATCCACCCAGTTTTGAGAAGAATCTTGAAAATATTCCCAGAGGGCACCTGCTCCCTGTGGCCTGGAATGTGCCATTCCAGCAAGTGACAATGAAGCTGATGGCAGCAACTGGCCAAAGCTGATCTTCTCCTATTCCCAGGGTTAGAGCATCGGAGTTCTGGGAGTCTCCCAAATTCCTTGGTTTGGAGACAAAATCCTGCAAAAAGCTGAGAGCTAAAGGCCTCTGGGTTTGCAGCAATAATTTATATTGTTGTACAGTACAGCACAAACTCTGTTCCCTGGGCAGGAGTGGGTGGTTTAGATTCTTTCCCAAAAAACCTTCCACACAGCATTTTCAGGCATCACATCCCACAGCTGCGAATACACTTTTGGTTTTTGGCTTGGCTTTGTTTTGCTTTGTTGTTTTGTTTTGCTTTGCTTTTTGTTTCGTTTGATTCAGGTGTTTTCCCAAACAAAGCTGTGCCTGGCTAATAGTTCAGGGAATTTGGGAATCAGCTTTACAAACACCAATAAACCTAAAAGAGAGCACCACAGAGCATCACATAATACCCAGCTCCTCCTAATCTCAGTTTTCTCTCCCCTGGAAGGTTTAACCACTGGTTTGATGGCATGGCCCTGCTGCACCAGTTCCAGCTGGCCCATGGCACGGTGACCTACAGGAGCAGGTTCCTGCAGAGCAGCTCCTACCTGAGGAACAGCCAGCACAACCGCATCGTGGCCTCGGAATTTGGCACCTTGGCCATGCCAGACCCGTGCAAGAGCATCTTTGGGCGCTTCCTGTCCCGCTTTGAGCCGCCACGTAAGGGAGCTTCTGTGAAAAAGTGACAGGTTCTGAGATTTCCCTGGAGGAACTTGTGGTTAGGTGGGAAGGGATGTGTGAGGAAGTCTGACAGACTTTCTGTGAGCCTGTGTTTTTCTCAGAATGTGACCCAAACGCCAAAATTATGCAAATTGGTGTCAGCCTGGCACTGGGGGAGGTGGGGTTTAATGTTTTAGTGCCACTTCAGCTCGCTCAATCCCAGATCTTCCTGCAAATATCCCAAAGAAAGCTGTGCCTGAGAGAACACCCTGTGCAGTGCTGATAATGAGCATTACACCCTGATGCTCTACCTGAGACACAGCTTTGTCCTTGAAACGCCTTGCCTTGCTAAGCTCGTAGGGTAAGTGGGCTAATCCCTCCCTTCCTGGGCTAAGGGGCAGGAGATTATAGAGTAGGGTGAGGGATGGTGCTGCACAGGAATGGAAGTCCCAGTACCTTTAGGATTCTGTGTACGTCAGGGAAGAAAGAGGCTTAAATGCAAGCAAGGTGTTCCCCAGTAAAAGCAGCGTGGGCCTGAAGTTCACAGCTTGTTGCTCGTGCTGTGCCCATCCTGTGTTTCTCCTCTCCCCTCCTGCCCTGTCATCTGTGCTTTCCTGAGGTGCTCACGCCTTGGCTCGTGGTGACAGCCCCCAAATCCCCACCCCAGCTCCCTCAAGACACTCCAGACCTATCCACACCCCCCGTCTGCCTTTGCCCAGCTCCAGCAGTGATTTCCACCCCTGTCCTGTCCCTTTAACCTGGCTTCACCTGCACAGACAGTTTCCCTTTGTAGATTAGCGAGATATTTCCAATCAATCACACGGGGATTAACGTCACTGCAAATGGGTTTATTTGTTTAAACACATCTAACTTGCCATAATGTGACATGAGCTGCACAGAGCTGGCCACAACTCCGGGATTTCTGTTTCAGAGCCCAGTGACAACGCCAGTGTGAACTATGTGCTGTACAAAGGGGATTACTACGTCAGCAACGAGACTGTCTTCATGCACAAGGTGGACCCAGAGACGCTGGAGACGAAGGAAAAGGTGTGGGCAGGTGGGATGGGGGACCCCTGGTAGTGCAGAACCAGCCCTTGCTGCATCTGGGCAGTTCCAGTTCCAAAGGGATTTGTCTGGACCAGCAGCATCTCTCCTTTGAGTCCCTGAGCAACCTGTGCAGCAGCAAGGCAGCACTCGGGGCTGGAGGTGCCATCCCTGCCTGGCTGGGCACAGCTGGCACCTCTCTGCTGTCCCTGCTTGCCTGGGCTTGTCTGCACCTCTCAGCAGAACAGGAAACAACTTTTTCCTGTGTACAAGACAAAGTGAACCTTGCTGATCTCACATCTGCCTTTTCCCTGGTGCTTTGCTTTCAGATCCATTCCCTCCATCTGCTTTTTACACCTCAAGCTCTGCACACTCCAAACTTACCTTGATTTTCCCTCTTGCAAAGGAGTCCCTCAGCTGCCACTTGATTTTCTCCCCCTCTGCTGGGAAATGACCAGAACATCAGAGAAGCTTTTCCCTGTGTCCTGTGCAGCCTTTCCCAGGAGCGTGGCTGGATGTGGCAGAAGGAGGTGACCTGTGACAGGACAGCATAAGGGACATGTCCCTCGTGCCTGCAGCCTTAGATTTGAGATTGAGGGGATTTGGGCTGGGCAGCTGTGAGAAGGGCTGAGGGGACATTCTGCCCTTCCTAAATCAGCATTTACTGCTGGGCCTGTCTGACACCAAAAAATGGCAGCTCAGAGCATCCCTCAGGCCTTGAGGGAGCCACTCCAGGAGTCCCTCCCTGCAGCAGCAGTAATAAATAATGAATAAATACAAAGCACAGCCACTGAGGTGTCCTGGGTGATTTGCCAGCTGGTCTGATTGTAAACCAGAATGCAGTCATGAAAACACACGTGGGGATTTTTACGTTCAGCTCTGTTGAACCATCTTGTCATAAAATGAAAAAAAAAAAAATCCCCTCAGGCTGTATTTTTTAGATGCAGGCCGGTATTGTTTTGGCTAAGTGAAGAAATGGAAGGGATGATTTCATATTTAGACTCTCCAGTTTGAGATGCCCTAATAGGACCTGCTTTTCTGAGCTTCCAGTGACAAAACTCTTGGTGTTTTTTTGGGGCAGTGATTGTCCCTTCCCACATTTCCCTGTGCTTCTTATGGGCAACTTTCCCACTGTGTCAGCACTTGTACCATGAGGAACATCCTTGTCTTCCAAGGAATGCCTGCTGCTATTGGTCCTGCTTTACTGAGGGAGAAATAT
Organism: Polioptila caerulea; assembly: GCA_013397295.1. Lineage (NCBI taxonomy): Eukaryota > Metazoa > Chordata > Aves > Passeriformes > Certhiidae > Polioptila > Polioptila caerulea. Next base: position 205,873 of record VYXF01001495.1, read on the forward strand.
CCTTATTTTCAAGGATTTCAGCAAGGACTGCAGGCAGAATGAAAGCTGGAATCCAGACCCCACATCATTAATAACAACTAAAATCTGCTCTTCTTCCTCAGACTCCCCCAAAGCCGCCCCTTCAGAAAGTTCTGCCCTGACCAAAAATCTTTGGCATTTGCAGGTGGACTGGAGCAAGTTTATTGCAGTGAATGGGGCCACAGCTCATCCCCACTACGAGGCTGATGGGACAACCTACAACATGGGCAATTCCTATGGGAAGCACGGTAGGGTGGGCATGGCCAGGCTGGGTTTTTGGGCAGGGGGTCCAGGGTACCCCCCTGTGCTGCTTCAAGGAGCAGCTGTTGAAGAAACACCCAAAGAGATCTGGAAATTGCTGCTTCAAGAGTCAAAATGTCAGTGCCAGTCTGTCCCATAAATCTGGCTCCTCTCAGGATTTAGTTTCTGACTTTGGCCTGTGAATATCCAGCAAATTCTCCTCTTCCAAGCCTTGCTGGAAAACAGGAAAGCGATTTTTTAAAAGTCCCATCCGCTGTTGAAGCCTCATCTGCAGGAATTTAACAATTAGCCACACGTTTTTCACTTACAATGACTGGCTTTTGATGAGCACCATAAGGGTTTTTGCAGGAGAGGAGGCAGAATTTATTCTGGTCACCTGGCTGTCTTCCAGCAAAGCTGAATTTTACGGGATATTTTTCTTCTTCTCAGAACTCTGAGCATCTTAATAAGATCCTGTTCCATCCACTTGGCTGCTCAGAGCTGTCAGTCCCTGTCAGCTGAGTGAAATCCTTCTTTTCCAGAGGCCTCTGAAAACAGCCCTGCCCTTTACTGGGATCCCTCAGGCCAGCTCCACCTTTTCCCAATTCTGACCATTTTTCATCCTTGCTGCTTTCATTTCCTTTTGGCCTCAGCTCTGTGCCACATGCTTTTTTCAGCTGGACACACCAGACTCTAGATTATTATTGTTCAAAAGTGCCATCCTTTCCTGCTCACATGCTCAGGTTTATGAACTGAGCATCACCAAGGCCCAAAGTTTTCATTTCCTGTGAGCTTGGTTTTCATCCTGCCCCTGTTATTACAGGAGAGCACTGCAGGCAGAGCTGGCATTCTCCCAGACTCAGAAGATCCTTCTACTTCCTTGCAAGCTTCCCTTTTTTTGTTGTTTTTCTTTTGGTGGATAAATCCTCTGTAGAATATTTTACTGCCTGTTGGGTTTCTGCTCGGTTTAGGGGAGGTGCTTCCAAGCCTTGCTGGGGAACAGGAAGGAGCTGAGTTTGCTTTGAACACCTTTTCACCTTTTCCAGGATCCAGCTACAACATCATCAGGGTGCCCCCCCAGGAGCCAGGCCATGGGGACACGTTGGAGGGAGCCACAGTGCTGTGCTCCATCCCTCCCATGGACAGGGCAAAGCCATCCTACTACCACAGCTTTGGTGAGATTCCACCCCAGACTCAGGGAATTTGGGGAAATGGGCTGCCCAGCTCCCTTGCCTCATATTTGGGTGATATTCCTTCTTTCTTTCCTCAGGAATGACTGAAAACTACATCATTTTCATCGAGCAACCCCTCAAGCTGAACCTGTTGAAGATCATCACCTCCAAGCTCTGTGGGAAAGCCATTTATGATGGGATAAGCTGGGAGCCTCAGCACAACACCTACTTCCACGTGGTGAACAAGCACACTGGGGAGGTGAGGGGGTCTTTGGCCCCTGCAGCAGCTCATCTGGGACTCTAGATCCCAAAAGTAGCAGCCATGGGGAGTTTAAGAATCAATCCAGAAGTTACTGCAGTATGGACTTTAAAGCAGGGCTGTAGATTGGTTAAAAATGGGATTTCTTTGTGCATTTTCCTCTCTATTCACTCATTTCTCTGCCAGCCCTAATAGGACAGGCAGAAAGAAGCAGTTTGGGGTTTATGAGACTTCAGCACAGGGACTGAAATGGTTCTACAGGGTACAAAAAAGGCCAGAACCTGGGAAAGATGCACAGCAAGGGGCTGCTTGATAATTTGGGTTTGCTTCTTCTGGTTTTGCTCCTTACTGGCTTAAAGCAGCCCTTTAGTGGCCACAGGAGGACGGAAGACAAGCCCCAAAGGATGAGAGGGGTTGAAATGGGGAGGGGGCAGAGGAGGAAGCTCCTGGAGGCGAGCTGGGGGCCCTGCAGAGGAGCTGCAGCTGTGTCCTGGTCCCTGCAGGTGCTGCCAGGGCAGTGGAGCTCCAAGGCCTTCGTGAGCTTCCACCAGATCAACGCCTTCGAGGAGCGGGGCTGCGTGGTGCTGGACCTGTGCTGCCAGGACGAGGGCACCAGCCTGGCCCTGTACACGCTGCAGAACCTCAGGAGGAGTGGGCAAGGCCTGGACCAGGTGAGATCCCTGCCTTTGCTTCCCCAGCATCTGCTGCAGGAGCTGCTCCTCTGCAGCAAAGCTGGGGTTGGTGGAGAGAACGGTGTAGGGACGAGACAACCACAAGTCCATAAAAGCTGAAGTTATCATCTCTTGATGCTTTCTTTCCTTTTAAATCTCTCACCATGGAGCATGCCCTTGAAAATCTTCAGGCTCTGTGTGTGACACAGAGCTCCATAGCCTGGCAGAATTGATTCCTCTTTTAAAACCTTGGTTTTAATGACATTCATTTTCCTAATCCTTGCGTAATACAATTTTCCCCCAAGAAATTATGCAAAATAAGTCGTGGCATGACTTCTAAATGGAAAAAGAAAAAGGAACCCTGTTCTTTAGGGCATTACTTCAGAAAAGGAGCAGTTTTTATGAAAATCACAGGAACACAAATACCACAGAAACCCCTCCAGTGTTCCCCACAGCCACCTCACAGCAGCATGATCAAATAAATTCTTGCTTGTGTCCAGCTCTGGGAAAAGCCCCATTTCAGGCTGTGTGAGGGACATCATTTTGCATAGGTCACACATGGGAAAAGTGGGGCTGCTTTCAGTTTCTCGCCTACAGATGTGTTTGTTGGAAACCCAGCGTGCTGAGGGGGCTGCTGCATGTCCAGACAGAGCTGAACTTCCTCTGTCTGTGTCCTGGGCTGGCTAGAACAGACTCAGCTCCAACCTGAGAGGAGCACAGCCGTGCCCCATCGGGTTCTGCTTTCTTTTGGCATTTATTTTGGGGTTTTTTCAAGCATTTTTTGAGCAGAGTGTTAATCCCAGCTTTTTTTCTTGTCCTTCTCTGAGCACAACCCAGGTGGAATTTGATGTGGCTGAAGGTGTCCTGGTGTCAGCACTGTTTCCACCCCCACATTCTTCATGTGGCATCACCACCACACTTTTCCCCCACACACACGCAGAGGAGTCATTTCAGAACAGAACCTCAAACTTCACTGCATCAAAAGCCTCAGCAATGTCTGGGCATGGCTTGTCTTCCCCTTTCCCCAAATTTGCTGGCTCACTAACCCTGGCAGTGTATTTTGTCTGGCACAGCTCCTCAGCCAGGTTGCGTGAACCACAAAAGTTTTGAATACAAGATTTCAAGATTAATGTAATTAAAGTGGAGTTTCACAAGTGAACTGGTGAGCTGTGGATTCAAGCAACTGAAAGACACCAAAATAGGGTCCTGACCTATTTTATTTAAATGGGAACATGATGGGTTATAAACTTGGCCTTTAGTGGCAGTGGTGGAATTGCCTCTCTGAATGTGCTGAGTGTCTGCCACGCTGGGGGCTGCACTTTGCTCCCCAGGTAAATCCATTATCATCCTCCTGGACTTCCAGCCTTGAATCCATGAGCCTGGAGGAGGGAACCCTGCAGGGTAACTCCAGGCACTGGAGGCACAGTGCTCTCCTGCTTCTCCTCAGAGCCACGTAAAGCAACATAAGCCTGTTCTGACTAAATAAAGCATAGTGCAGTGTCTGTCCCACAGCTGGATTAGGAGATAATGGGCTGATTTGCACACCCCACTCGGCATTAATTACTGTGAGAGCAGTGCTGCCCCTTTTCATTCTTGTGGGTTTGGGTTCTGCTGTAAATTACTGGAACGTGCAGGGCACTTCTCCTTTCCAGTACGTGTTTACCTTACCAGAACTTGGTCAAACACATCAGGAAAAGGAGAAGAAGAATTCAGGGGTGTCTAGAACTTCAGAATTGTTCCCCAAAAGTGCATTTAGGCTGAAGGCTCTGTCCTCTCCCCATCCCCATCACTTTGTGTCTCTCTAACAGGTTTATGCTGCTGTTCCCAGAGCTTTCCCTCGCCGCTTTGTTCTCCCTCTGCACGTGGATTCAGACACACCCGTGGGGAAAAACCTGAACCCACTGCCTTACAGCCAGGCCAAGGCTGTGAAAGGTGCAGATGGCAAGGTGTGTGCCAAACCACAAACACATCAGTGCAGCAGCTGCTGCCCTGGGCCTCAGGGCTTTTACCACTTTTGGCTGGGCAGTGGCTGGTGGCTGTGGTCACTCCTGCCCTGCCCAAGCTGAAGCAATTCCTCTGTAATTTCTGCACGTTTCTGCCAGGTCTGGTGCACACACGAAAATCTGCACCCCGAGGGCTTTGAGCAGGTTGGGGGCCTGGAGTTCCCCCAGATCAATTACAGTCGGTACAACGGCCGCAGGTACCGCTACTTCTACGGCTGCGGCTTCGGGCACCTGGTTGGAGATTCCTTGATCAAGGTTGATGTGGAGACCAAGAATTTCAAGGTGAGGCGAAGTCAGCTCATCAAGTCCTTCCACAGAACTGGATTTGAAGGGGTGTTGTTTACTGGGGGCTTTAGGGCTTTGCCCACATGGGTCTGGGATGAGATTCCCAATTTCATCCCTCACCTGGCACCTTATGATGGTGCCATCCTCTCCTCACCAAACAGGAGAGGATGGCACCATCACAGTCCTGGAATGAAAACAAATTAATTAAAAGGTTGAACTCTTAAGTTTCTTGGAACACAGAGTCTTTCCGGGTGCCCTTGTGGGGAGCACTTGTAACTCTGCTTGCTGTAGTAGACAAGTATTAATGAAATGAAACTCAGCCATATGTCCCTGAAACTCATCCATGTGTTCCTGTGCTTGCTAGATTTGGCAGGAGGAGGGATCCTACCCATCAGAGCCTGTGTTTGTGCCAGTGCCTAACGCCACGGCAGAGGACAGCGGAGTCATCTTGTCTGTGGTGGTCTCCCCCGCTGAGGTAACTTGCTGGCTGTAGTTTGTCAAAGTCACACAGCATTAATTCACTTTTTAAACCTCAGAACCGGGTTCGAGGCTCCCTGGCAGGCAGTTCCTTGCTCCCCAGAGTGTCTGGCTCTGCCATGGCTGAGCACAGGCAGTGCAAGTAGGAGTTTTCCTCAGGATGTCGGCGTTTCCCGATGGAACCTGGGAGCCTCAGTGCTCCTGCCCTGCAGGTTGGGTCTCCATGGCCTGCTTTGAGCCTTTGTGTGCAAACTCAGGGGAAAGGAGTTCAGCCTGGACACTCACCCTGCCTTTCTCCTCCTCCTGCAGAACCAAAGTGCTTTCTTGCTCGTGCTGGATGCAGAGACCTTCCGGGAACTGGGCCGAGCAGAAGTCGGGGTGCCAATGCCTTATGGGTTCCACGGCATCTTCAGTGCCCACTGAGGAACTCCTGGGCACCTCCTGGGACTCAGGGCTGAGCCCGGCTCAGAAAACCTCTGCTGCTTTCACCTCTCACCTTTCCATCACATCTGGGATGAAGGAACTGCCTTTTCTCCACCGTAACCTCCTGCATCTCTAACAAAATACAGCCGAGGAAGGCAGAAGCCCCTTTACTCCCACAGCCCACTGCTTTATCTACATTTTCTTTACTGTCTTGCTAGACCAGCTATAGCAGCAGCTCACCAAGGATACCAGCTTGAGGCTTGCAAGGGAGAAAATGGAAAGTGAGGTGATCAACCCCTCCTTTGGCAGCAGTGTGCTCTGAGGGGAAGAGAACATCAGCGCTCGGGGCTGTGACTTTGGCTGCAATGTGCAAAGCAGGAGAGAGGAGTAAAACCCCACAGGTGCCAGGTGGGCCCAGTGAAGGGGAGCAAATCCCCCCCATTGCATCAAGGTTGCCTTCAGTGCTCTCCAGAGGGTGGATGCAGACATTCACAGAAGCTGTGCTTGTGCTTTTCTCTGTACCATAGCAGTGCCCTCAAATAAAACCTTGGGAAGTTTTTCCTTTCTTTCCCTGCCCTCACACAGTCTTGTAGGTGTGGGGGGGACATCTCCAGAGCAGGACCCAGCTCTGCTGGCTGACAGTTCCTGCCTTCTCCCAGTTCAACCTGTAGGAAACACCAGTGGGAAACACGGAGAGCTCCACTGTGGCCCTGGAGTCCCTTTGGGGTTCAGCAGAGCAGAACTGCAGCCCCTGTGCCATCCAGGCTTCTCTAGCCACTGAACTCTGGGCTGTAGGTGGGTGGGTGAGAAGTGAAGACTTCCAGTTCTATTTCTTCATTGTGAGAAGCCTGAAGAATCATTCGAATCATTTCCTTAAGTAACAAACGAGCCCTTTCGCCCTTGGGGCTTTTCCTCCTCTGACCTCTCTTCACCTTCCTTACAGATCTCGGGAAAAGAAAAAGCATTTTCCCTCAGGGCTGCTGCCCTGGGAGAGGCAGAGGAGACTCAGCCAGAGCTGGTGGAAGCCACTAGATGGCAAACAGCTCCCGTTCGTGCCGTCCCAGCCCTGCCCTGCAGCCTCCTGTCCTGTCCTCAGGGTCATTGTCACATCCTGGAGCCTGTCCCGCAGCGAGCCCCAGCCCGGCACCAGCAGCAGAATGATGCTGAGAGGTGTTTGATGGAGCTCAGGCACCACTGGCTCTCTTTTTTAACTTTGTAATTTTTTTCCTCGTTGAGGTGGGAAAGGAGTCAAAGGCTCGGGTGCAACCTTGAGTGAGTTGCAGCCATGCAGGGAGGCAGCGCAGGAGGGGATGCAGCCCGTGCTGTGTCCCCAAGGCTGCCGTGTTTGGAGCTCTGGGCACACAGGCTCTGCTCGCCACCTCTGCAGCTCCTGCGGATCCCGTTCCTCTCACACAGATCCTGCCCCGACGCTGGGGGTTTTCCCACCCGGACACATTCACTCCGTTATCCCCAGGAATTCCCAGGAATTAAGGGAATGTACATTCAGACCCTTGCAGCACGGAGAAATCCTGGTTCTCCCAAAGCTTTCTGAAAACCGCCACGCTTCAAGGATTCCTCTGCATGGACTCCGTGGATGTTCTCACCGGGGTGCACTCCTGCAGGTGTGTCCAGAACCGTCCCGGGGTCCAGCACTGACACGGGGGGACCGGAGCATCCCCGGGGCCGAACACGGGGGGATTGGAGCATCCAACCCTGGAAGGACGGGAGCATCCCTGGAGCTGAACACGGAGGGATTGGAGCATCTCCACATCCAGCACCAGCACGGAGGGACCGGAGCATCCCGGGGCCGAACATGGGGGGATTGGAGCGTCCCTGGGACCCAACACGGGGGCAGTGGATCATCCCCGGGGCTGAACGCGGGGGGATTG
>VYXF01001495.1:217239-228599 GCA_013397295.1 Polioptila caerulea
TTTTTGAGAGTGAAAACTGCTTTTTTTTTTTTTTTTTTTTTGCATCTTATCAGTTTATTTCCTGTGCTGCAGGCACGTTCCTCCCTGTGGCCAGCAGATCTTCCTCTGTGTGTGGAACTGGTGTAATGGGCAATAAAAAAAACACTTCTGATCCAAACTGGAGAGCCAAAGGGAGCAGGGTGTTGGTGAGAATGGGAACCTGAGGAAACTGAAGTGGGAATGTCACAGCCCCAGTGGTGGCAGAGCTCTGGGGAGGGAGTGCAAGAATCAACCCTTAAATCAACCCCTAAATCAATCCCTAAATCAACCCCAGAATTCTGTGGGGGTTTTTGCAGCAGAATGAGGCTGTGAGAGGAGTTTAAGNCCGAAATCAACCCCTAAATCAACCCCAGAATTCAGTGGGGGTTTTTGCAGCAGGATGAGGCTGTGAGAGGAGTTTAAGTGGACACTACCCCAAATATCCTGGATATTCCTGGAGCTGGAGGCACCCTGGGAAAGCTGAGGAAAGGCAGGGAGGGAATGGTCATTGCACAATTCCTGTGGCTAAAGGCCATCAAATCAGGTGTTTGTCCAGAGGCAGAAGTGACAGTGCTGTGTGTGATTCTCTTTGTCACAGGAGCCATTAGGAATGGCCACCAAGAATAACTTAATGCATATAATTAAAAAAAAAACAAACCCTGATAAGCAGGGCAGCAATTCCCTTGCTTTACAAGGAAATGGGGTATTTGAATAATGGGAGCAAACAGCCCCTGTGGAGAGGGTTAATGAAGCTTGCCTAATTGTTCACCTTGGCCACACTCTGCTCCAGGCTGAGCTAAAGTGGGGTTTACACTGCCAAAAGATACCTGGGATGGCTTTAAAGCTGTGTTTGAATGTAAAGTGGGGACTGAGGACAGTTCTGTGCTGTCCCCTGCCCTGGCTCAGCTTCGCTCAGACTCCCTGGGAGAGCTTCAGAAAGGGAATTGTGAGAAAAATGAGGGAGATTCCACCCTTCCCCTTTGGCAGAGCAAAACCTCTGCCCTGGGAGCTCCAGCTTTGGGGGATTTTTTTCCATTCTTAAAGGTGGTGCTTTGGGGAATATTTGGCTGCAGGTTCCTTGTGGTGTCACCCAAGCAGAGAATGCTCGGTGCCTCGGATAAAATGAGCACTCTGCTGACACATTTGCCCCTTTTCCCTGCTTTTTTTTCTCTCCCCAAGTGTGGATCCAGTCGTTTTTGTTCAGCGTGGGCTCCTTCCAGGGAGGATTTGCAGCTGCTCTGAGCCCTCCTGCTCTCTGTGGCTGTGTCACTGCTGAAATGATGTGAAGTCCTGCTGGTGCTGCTGATTCACAGAGCACTCGGTGTCTGCAGTGACTCATGGACACTCAAACACATCATGTGGTGTCTTTATCAGAGCAGGAATTCATTCAGCCGCTGGCAAAAGCCGAGCAAACAAAGGTTACATCTGCACAGCACAGCCCACTGCTTTTATTGGCACGGAGGCAGAAAGAACAGCCCAGACTCTGAATTTCTGCACTTCAACAGCCCTGACAAAGCCCCACCACAGCCCGAGTGGTTATTGCTCTGTGCACCTCGGGGATTTATCTGTGCCAAATATCCCGAGCTCTGGGATTTGAATGGCTGCAGCCCTAGGGAGGGAGTGAACTCCTGGGTGGGCAGTGGTTTGGGTGAACGGGGCTGGGAACATCTGAGCTGCAATTGGGATTACAGGGGCTGCTGTCCCTCGTCCTGCTCAGAGGGGCCTGGAGCTTTGCTGGGAATTCTCTGTGGAATTCCAAACTCCCGGCTGAGGGAGGGAGGGTTCCCTAGGGAGGGAGTGAACTCCCAGAATTAAACATTAAGCCCTGAGTTACTGAGTGATGAAATGCTTTGAAGGGCTGTTCAGGTGACAGTGGGGGCCGGGAGAGCCCTGAGAGGCCACAGCTGATCCCAGCAGAGGCTGTAGGAGCAAGGCTTCCAGCTTTAGTGCCTATCAATGTCATTGGCAGGGGAATAATGACAGGAAATGTGCCCGGCTGTGTTCGGTTCTGCCTTCCTGAGAAACTCCAGTCAGGGTTTGTGGAAGAGCAGCAGTGCCAGGGCAGGGGCTGGTGGGCAGGGCTGTGCAAGGAGCTGATTCCAGTTTAATTCCTGTGGGAACACCTGGTTCTAACAACGGAAAGCAAAGTTTGGGGCTGCCCAGGAAATCTGTCAGACAGCAGCTTTCCTTTTTATTCATTCTTGGTTTGGGGAGCTTTTTCTCGTTCTGCCTCACCGGAGGAGGAAAAATCTTTTTTCTTTTTTCTGTGTTTGAAGCACAGAGGCCAAGGGAGGAGTGGGGCTGCAGCTCTGGCTCCCGCGACACCTGGGGTGATGCAAGAGCCAGAAAAGAGCAGCAGAGAGAGGAACTCCTCCAAGTTCTGCCACTCAGGCTCAGGGGCCACTCCTCGGGCTGGTTTTTACAGCCCATTGTAGCCCAAACAATGAAGGAGTTAATAAATAATCCACTTATTGAGGGAAGAGGGAGCTGCAGCTCTGAGCCCAGAGGAGCTCTCACAATTCCCAATGGGAATTTCCCTCCTTAATGAGTTTTTTTTTTCTTTTTTGGGGGGAGCCCAATGCCTGGAAATCAGGGAGGGGTCACAGGACCCCAGCTCACTTTGGGGCTGAACACTGGCAGTGCCATGAGAGGGAACTGAACGAGGCAAACAAGGAGCAAAAAATTTGAGAAGGTCTCTGAGAAAAGGAGCTGCCTCTGCCCCGGAATTCCCAAAATTTTCCCAGCTGTTCGCTGCAATTTCCTCATTTCCCAGAGACCCAGAGCAGAGGCAGCCCAGGGACCCTCTGGCACAGTCAGCAATTCCCAGGCCGGGTGAAGCTCATTAGGGTGTTTGCTCCGTGCCCGGCGCTAATTGGCACCAATTAATTACCCTGAGCAGCAGGGAAGCCAAGTGGAACCGGAGCATGAAAGTCTGAACAGCGAGGGGAAAACTGGGGTTGGGCCTTCAGGGGCGTTTCGTGGCTTTTCCCCCAAAATTATTCAAACATTGGTTTGGGGAGCTCAGTGCGTGCTCGTAAATTTACCGGGAAATCCAGGGAATTTTCCAGTGGCAAAGGATGAAACAACTGTGTCCCAGTTCAAGGCACCTCTAGGCCCAGTGTTTCTGCCCCAGGTGTGCTAATTTTAATTCCCCCTCCCTGCTCTCCCTGTCCCTGCTGGCAGAGGAAACTCAGCGATATTTCCATCAGGAATGCAGCCAAGAGGAGAGCCAGGGCTAAATCCCCACCTCACTCTGCAGCAATCATTGGTGGGGTGGAAATTGAGCCAATTTAACCCCAAATGTGGTGTTGTCCCCAGAATTGCTCCTGTGCCACCCACAGGAAGATGTTTTAACGAGAAATCGCCTCTAATCCAAAAAGCTGGGGTTGTCCTGATGACGTTTTTGAGGTGAGATGGCACAAGAATTAAAACTTCAGGGATTACAGGAAGTCACTGGAAGGGTGGGAAGATTTTTCATGGGGCTTGATGGAGCTGCAACCACTCTGTTCATGATTAATCAATGTTTTATGGGCTCAGTAGTGCCCATAACAGCTTTCTGCTCACGCTTAACTGAGGATTTCATGGAAGGAAATGAGGATTTTTCATAATGAGGATTTCATGGCCTGAAGAGTTCGGCCTCAGAGCTCACCTTGGAGCCCCTTCTCTGCCTCTGGAGACAGAATTCCACCTGCTTATGTTTGTGAATTAAGTTTTTAGCAGGGAAAATAGACAGGGGTGTAAAAGGAAACGTTCATTTTTGCTGCTCAATCGAGCACAAATTAATGCAAACGCCACTGATGAGGCTCATGGATGGGACAAAGCAGCAGGAGCCACCTCGGGATAATCTGAGACATGGGAGGTGCCACAGGGACATTGAAATGCAATTTCATATTTATTTATCCAAGGCTGTAATCTTAGGAGATCGATGGATCAACAAAAAGATTGGAGTCGAGCAGTAATTTCCAGTCCTAATTAGGATTTTATTGTGTGCTGTGCACAGGGGAGGAAGCACGCCCTTATCTCTGCTAATTACCCTGCCTGCCAAACATGAGCCAACTTTAATGGCTGGGCACTAAAAAATTCATTTCTCCGAAATTCTGCGAGAACATTCCGTGAATGCAGCGCTGCAGGCTCAGGTTTCAGCTGGGAAATTGTGCTGGGGAATTCTGGCTTTAGAATCCCTCCAGCACCCATCAGGGAACAGGGAGAGAAGTGGAAATCAGGGTGAAACAGGTGGAGTTTACACCGAGGGCATCAGAGGGAGAATTACCTTTTTTTTGGAGGCAAACCATGGCTTTTGTACAAATTGGACAAGCAAGATTTGAGTGAAAGCTCAACCTGAAAGCCAACCCAGCCTTAGCAGGTCTTTAATCACAACTGCCAACTTTTCCTGATAATATTTCAGACAATTCTGTGGGAATTAAAAAAAAAAAAATTTCCCTCTTAGACCTGATGTCTGAGTGCCTGAGAAATATAAATGGCAGGCACAATTTCTTCTGAATTCCTGAGAAATATAAATGGACAGGAACAATTTTTTTTCCAAATTCCCAAGAAATATAAATGGGCAGGGACATTTTTTCCCTGAATTCCTGAGAAATATAAATGGGCAGGAACAATTTTCTCTTGTGGTGCTCAGATCCTGTGGTAGATTTTCAGGCTCCTTTATTCCCAGGCTCTTCAATTGGGAATTAGGATTTATTTAGCAGAAATGAGGGGATTTGGCCAGCTCTGGGCTGGGAAGGGCAGTTTAAATCCAAGGATCTTTTACAGATCTGGAATATTGTTGTGCTTTGGGGTTCAGCCTCCTGAAGAGGAAGCCCTTTATTTGTGGGATCAAAGCCAAATATTTCAGAAAAAATTCAACCCCCCCAACATCACAATGAAGCCAGGAAATAATGAGAGGTGCAAGAATTAATTTTAATTCCTTATTTTATTTAGATCGGTTTAAGGAAAAAAAAAAAAAAATTGCTTCCCACAAGTTGGAAAATTTCCAAATAAACATTTTGCCAGTATAAAAATAGAAACAAAAACAATAAAATCAAGACATCCCTTGGCCCACAGAATAATCTTGCCCTACAGCAAAATCAGCTGCTGATTGAAAAAAAAAAAAAAAAGGAACAAAAAAAGGCCACCTTGCCTTTCCAGAAAAAAAATATACGAGGGGAAAACAAAGAGAAACTTCATCAACTTTGTCATCTGCTGAAAGAATCCCACAATTTCGGGGATTTTGGCCCAAATAACAACACGGAGCATAAATTCCCTGGAGGTGCTGGGGTGGGTTTTGAGCAGGATTTCCCCTCCCAGGCTCAGCTCTGCTCCCTGAGCTGTGGGGGCTGTGCCAGGAGGGGATGGAGGGGCAAACCCAGACCCCTCCTGGAGCTCCTCAGGTGCCCTGGGAGGAGGAAGAATTCTCCTCTGCTCAGGCGTTTTGTGCTTCACAGCATCCCAGGGGATGAGGAAATCGTGGGTTCACGGGTGTGCCGTGTCAAACGGGGTCTGCTCAGCCACTTTTGTGTGTGGAAACCCAGGGCACAGGGATCTCTGCTGCCAAATATTTCCTCTTGCTGGGGTTCTGGGCGAGGGGAGCGGGGGCAGGATCAGCTCGGCGGTGGCACAAACCTTTGTCATTTACCCTGGAAGTGCGTTTCTCATTAACACACAGAAACGAGGAGTTTTCCTGAGTGAATCAGCTCAGCCCCGGCTTCCCCGAGGAGGGGAAGGGGTGGCACAGCTGGGTCCCCTTCTCTGCTGGCCCCTAGGACAGCAGGGTGGCTGTGAGGAGCAGCAGGGCAGCCGGCACCAAGGGGCTGCTCCCTGCCCTGCACACCGAGTTGGGGGTGCTGGTGGTGGGCAGCGTGGTGGTCCCTGCCCCTGGAATGGAGAAAACAACTCGATTATAAACCCAAAGGAGCAGCTGAGGCCTTCTCCTTCTCCAGTGTTAACTCTGGTTTCGCAGAAATCCCTCTGTGAAGGAGGGGGATGGATGAATAAGTCAAAGCAAAATCATCACCCTCTGGACTGGGGTTCTGTGGGATACCAGAAACACTCCCTGATAGCAAAGCCACAGCTCCCAGCCCACTCCTGTGCCAGTCCCTGCAGAAATTGTTATGAATAAAAAACCCAAAATTTCCTCATGTTAATGTTATCTGTTTTAAGGGTGAAAGTTAAAGTTCACAGTTTCTGTAATGTGTTGTGTTATGTTACCCAAAAAGCTGTAAAATCCCCTGTTGCATCCCTGGTTTATCTATCCTGTTCTGTAATCCCTGTTTACCCCTTCATTTCACCAGGTAACCCCTTCATTTCACCCTCGAGCCCCCACCCCAGAGCTGATTTCTTAATAAAGGCTATAAAAAGGAGCCTGGGCTCCTGGCCCTGATTGTTCATTACAGAAATAAATAAGCCTGGCCTCTGCTTTGTAGCTGTTTCACGTCCCTTAAAGCAAAAGTGAAGCTTGAAAAGGTTTTAAGTTGGAATTATAACCTGAAAACCCTCAGTCTTTGCCTGACTTTTGGAGATACAGGATATCCTTCAGCTCCAGGCACCCTGAATCCCTCTTTGCCCTCTCCCCAAAGCCCAGAGCACGAGTGAAGCGTGGTGTGTCCTTCCCCAGATGCTGGAAATGAAGATTATTTACCTCTGATCAGCGTTAAAGTCTTGAGCTCGGTGCTGTTATCAGGGAGGCTGAGATAGACCCTGTGGGAGGAGGGAAGAGAGAGGAAAACCAGCTCAAAGGAGAGAAGCTGAGCATCTCACGTGGGGGTGGGAAGGGGATGTTGAAGGCAGATGCAGGGACAGGAATTTTGGAGCCATCCTGAGCCCACTTCTGTTGCCCTCCAGCCACACTGGGCTTTTTTAGGGGGGGTGTTTTTAACACCTGAAATTGTTTCTCCATCACATTTTTGGCTGCTTCTGGGCTGGGCTGGGGGATGCCTCATTCCGGGGTGGCAATTAACCGGGAGCCATCTGCTGCCTGTAATTAGCAGCACTCCTGCCAGGAGCTGGGCTCTCCTTCCTCCCCACAGATGATGCTGAGGGCTCTACTTCCCCCAGACAAACCCTTCCCACCAGTGCCAGTGGAAGAGTTCAGCATTCCCACGGGATTAATCCACATTTCTACTCACAGCAAGATCCCCAAACTCCCACCGTGGGGTGGCTTTTGGCAGCACCATTTCCCTCGCTAAAGGGAGAGGGAAAATCCAGAAGGCTCCGGAGGATTTTCTCAGCCCCTGCTCTGGAGGAGGGGGTGGTTGTGGGTTCTGTCCCAGCTGGAGGCTCAGAGGGAGTAAATCCTCACCTGATCTGCACCGAGGGCAGGCTGCTGGCTGGGGATATCCAGCTGGCTGAGCTCTGGGTGCTGTTTAATATTGCTGTGTCCAAAGAGCTGCAATTCCCTGTGGGTGCCTCCTTCCACTGCCCCACCGAGATGTTCTGGGGGGACAGGGCCTGCAGCAGGTACTGGGAGCTGATGCTGCGGTTCCTGTCGTCCTTTATGGTCACTGGGGACACAGCAAGGTGGGCAAAGTGAGATTTCTGCCCTGGCAGGGACCCCGAGCCCTCAGGGTTGGCAGAATTTGCTGGCACGGGGTCACCCAGTGCTGCTCGTGGGGAGAGCAGCCTGCACAGAGGGTGTTTCACCACAGCCCTGCCCCGAGCACAGGAGGAAAAACTCCTTTATCTGCCCCTGAACTGCTCAGACACTGAGCACAGGAGGAAAAAAATCCTTTATGTGCCCCTGGAATGCTCAGACACTGAGCACAGGAGGAAAAACTTTTTTATCTGCCCCGAGAACAGCAGGAAAACCCCCTTTATCTGCCCCTGAACACAGGAGGAAAAACTCCTTTATGTGCCCCTGAGCTGCTCAGACACCGAGCACAGGAGGAAAAACTTCTAAATCTGCCCCAAGCACAGGAGGAAAAACTCTTTTTATCTGCCCCTGAGCTGTTCTGCCCCAAGCAGAGGAGAAAAAACCCCTTCATGTGCCCCGAGCACAGTAGGAAAAACTCCTTTATGTGCCTCTAAGCTGCTCTGCCCCAGCACAGGAGGAAAAACTTCTTTATCTGCCCTGAGCACAGGAGGAAAAGCCCCTTTATCTGCCCCTGGGATGCTCAGACACTGAGCACAGGAGGAAAAATCCCTTTATGCACCCCTGGAATGCTCAGACACTGAGCACAGGAGGAAAAATCCCTTTCTGTGCCCCTGGGATGCTCAGACACCGGGCTCAGCCCCCGCTGCCGTGGGTGCCACACCTGGGAGCCGAAGCAGAGCCCTCTGCATCCCCTGCAAATGGCAAGAAAAGGAACCTTGGGGCAGCCCTGAGCCCCTGGCAGGGTGAGCCTCACCCTGGGCTGGGGTCTGGGGGCTTCTCTCCCACGCAGAAGCTGGGCCATGATCAGGTGGGGCACAGAGGGGCTGGTGGCCAGCACTGGTGGCTGCCAGGTGCCTGTGAGTGTCCTGCCATGTCCCTCTCAGCCTTCTGCACCCCTCAGGCCAGCCCTGCTTCAAACCAGAGCTGCCAGGAGCGCCAGAACCTCCAGGGGCTGATGTGAGGCAGGAACTGCCGTCAAACTTCAATTCCACGCTCAAAAAATTGAAATTACAGCAATGAGAAAATGAAAAAAAAACAAACCTAAAAACCCGGCCAACTGTTGTGGGTGCTGCTTGGGTGAGATCTGAGGGAATCTGGGCCTCCTTCCCTGCAGGAAGGGATCAGGATGTCTCTCCTCCACCGTTTTCCCAGCGTTTAGGATTTGCTGGGCCTCAGGGCAGAGGGAGGTTTGTTGGCAGGGAGCAGGCAGGGTCAGGCTGCCCTTCACCCCCTAAAATCCATTTCCTAGGATGGCAGCTGAGCGTTTGTCAGCATCAAAGTGCCCTCTTCCCCTTTGTGCAGCCACCGAGCAGCGCCCGAGAAGGAGGAAGGGAACCAGACCACAAAACAACTTCCCCAAGTTCTGTCTCTTCAAGAGCATTCAGCTCCTTCTGTGAAAGTTCAGACAAAAAGATAAAGGCAGGGATAACTCATCCCGAGGAGTGAAAGAGAATTTGGGATTGAGCTGTAGAGAGGAAGGTGAAATAGGAACGAAGAGGTAACAACAGCACCATTTACCCATCCCCTGCCTGAAATGAAGAATAATTAAAGCAGAGAGAGGATGTCACACCTCCGCCAGTTCAAGCACATCTGAGAGGAGCCAGGAGAGCAGCTGAGCCAGGACAGAGATTTCCATGCAGGGGGAATCTGAGGGAGCCAGGCAGGGCTGCCTTACCCAGGTAGGTTGTGTTGGCCTGGTAAGTCCCAGGTGTTGTTAGAACAGAGAAATTCCCTTCAGTGGCATTCCAGAGCCAAAGGCACCCTTCCATCTCCGTCTGTGCCTCGCCAGCCGCCGTGCCCAGCAGCAGCAGGGGTGCCAAGAGGAACAAAGCTGCCATGGCCCCCTTTTGGTGCCTCCTCCTCACCCACCTGCACCTGGGAACTGAGAAAGCCTCACCGCCTCCCCAGCCCATTTTATACCCGGGTAAATGATGAGGTAAATGCAAATATTTCCTCCTCCCCGTCCAGCTCACACGTCCACACCCCCTCCGGAGGTTTCACTGATAGAGTAACTTCCTCCTACCTGCCCAGCCTGGGAGAGAACTGGGGAAAAACAAGGGGTGACCCCCTTTGAAGGGGTTAAAATGGGCAGTGGGGACATCCCTGAGGGACCCGTGGGCTGGACATCAAGTTCTGTGCATTCCTGTGTCCCTTGGAATGGTGACCAGTGCTGTGACCTCGTGCAGAAGCCCTGGAAATGTGGGAGCCTCCAGTCTCACTCCCAGCCCTGGTCCAGGCTTTTCTTGAAGGCCAAACAATTCCAGAAAATGTGAGAAACCCCAGATAGGGGTAAAAATGCTCAAATTCAGCTTCTGATCCTGCTTGGAAAGAGCTGGATCAGGAAGGGCTGAGACCCTGTGAGGGGCTGGTCTCTGCTAACCCCCCTTCCACAGCCCCTCAGTGATGAACAGGACATTTCCTCGTTGGGGACACAGCCCTGATGGGAGATTCCTCTCGAGTTATTTTGGCTGAACGCCTCCCAAAACATCACATGAGGAAAACAGCTCGAGTTTCTCCTTCCTGGAATTTTCCCCATTCTCCCCTCAGGCCCTTGGCTGGTTTTGAAGCTGATTTTGAGACTGATTTCAAGGCTGATTTTGAGGCTGATTTTGAGGCTGATTTTGAAGTATTTCAAGGCTGATTTTGATTTTGAGGCTGATTTTGAGGCTGATTTTGAGGCTGATTTTGAAGCTGATTTTGAGGCTGATTTTGAGGCTGATTTTGAGGCTGATTTTGAGGCTGATTTTGAGGCTGATTTTGAAGCTGATTGTGAGGCTGAGTTTGAAGTATTTCAAGGCTGATTTTGATTTTGAGGCTGATTTTGAAGCTGATTTTGAGGCTGATTTTGAGGCTGATTTTGAGGCTGATTTTGAGGCTGATTTTGAGGCTGATTTTGCAAGTGCTCCCTGAGCTGTTGGGGCAGCGCTGTGGGATCAGTGCTGGGGACAAGGGCAGCACTTCCCTGCCCCTGATACAGGTGGGATTCCTCCTGCTCACCTTCCACCTCCTTGGGAAAGGAGAAAGAGCTGGGGCCGGAGCGAAACCCGGCGTGTGGGACACCCAGTAATTAGAGGTGCTGATCCTGAATCAGTGTCCCTGGACGGGGATGGCTCCAGAACCTGCTCCTGGGGATGCTTCCACTCTGAGGGTGGCTGTGAGCAACACAGGTACTCCAAATGAGCTGGATCCTCCCAAAAAAGAAGGGAATGCCCCCTCTTTCCCCTGTCTGCCTTACAGGCCACAGAACCAGAGTGGTGGAAGAGACTCTAAAGCACATCCACTGACTCCACCACCTCCCTGGGCAACTTATTCCAATGCCTGACCACTCTTTTTTTCTAATTTTTTGTTCCTAATGTCCACTTTGCTCCTCTGCTGGAAGAGGGGGTAAATCTCACAGGCATTTCTGCCGTGGTTTTGGCAAGACTGCTCCTTCCTCCCCCTCCTCCCTGGCCCTGCTGAGTCACTGGTGCTGCCTGAGTGGGAGTTTGGGTTTCCTTCCCCGTGCTCATCTCCCCATGCTCCAGCCCCAGAGCTCCTCACCCAGTTGGCTGCAGCTCTGGGAGGTTGTTTGTGTAAAATACTTCCAATAAAAGCTGAACAGAAGCGGGAGAAAAAGGAGGAAGAGAATAGGGGAGTTCAGGGCAAAGAGGAGAGCACCAGGAAAGGTGCCAGGGAAAAGGAGGATGTGTTGGAAGAGTTCTCAGTGGTGCTGCATTGGTTGGAGGTAAGTTTGGCCCCAATGCAGGGAGTGTGGGCA
>VYXF01001495.1:245429-270461 GCA_013397295.1 Polioptila caerulea
CCCCATTCCCCTGGATCCCCATCCTTCTGGAATTCCCATCCCCCTGGAATTCTCATCCCCATCCCCTTGGAATTCCCATCCCCCTGAATTCCCATCCCCCTGGAATTCCCATCCCCGTCCCCCTGGAATCCCCATCCCTGCTCCCCAATCCCTGGGGCGCTGCTCCCCCGTGGGTTGTTGGTGCCGGGGCTGGGGATCGATCCCGCCCGGGGCTGGAGGGATGCGGGAGAGGCGAGAGCGCCTCGGGGATGCTCGGCTGAGCTCGTTGCCACGCGACACCGTGCGGTAACCATGGCAACGCCCAGCAGCGCCGCCACAGCCCTTTTTTGGGACAGAAAAGGGGAAATTGGGATCCTGGGGCTCCTCCGCGCCGCCCTGAGGATGGGCTCAGCAGCCCAAATTTGTCCCAGTATCCCGTGGGTTTGCTGTTGGAGCTGCAACCGGTTTGGTTGCGATTTTTGGTGGGGTTTTTTTGTTTGGTTGGGTTTTTTTTTTTTGCAGTCGTTCCTTCCAAAAAAGGCGGATTTTTCCTGATTGTCAGCCTTTGGATTAAGCAAGCCTGGCCAGAAGAGCAATAAAACTGCAGGGGAGCCGAGCAGGCTGTGGTTACACGGAGCCGTGCTGTCCTGAAAGCAAAGCAGCAGATTTGTTCTGGGCTTTTCCTAGTGAAGGGAAGGGAGCCGTGTCCTTGCTCCTGCAGGGTCAAAGCCATTGGAACTGCCACAAATAAACACTCCGTGCTCTGATCAGCATCGGGTTCTTATTGCCTCTCCCGGGGAAACGGCCCCAAAATCAAGGAAAGGTGGGAATGGGGTCAAAGCGAGGGGTTCTGGAGCTGGCAGGGAGCCCTGCGGGCAGTGCCAGCGGATCTGCCCGGCCCTGCTCCCCGGGAAAGGTGACAGCGGGTGGGTGGCTAAGGCAGCTCTTCTCTGGATCGTTCCTTTCCAGCCTCCGCACGCAGGAGTCTCCTTTGCATCCCTTTGAAATGCGGCGCCTGCCAGGACGCAGCTCCGGGCACAGAGCGTTCCCGGGGATGTCCCAGTTATCCTTCCTCCCTGCTCCAGCCAGGGACAGCTCCTGCTCCGGAGGGAGGCACAAACCACAGCGGGGCTGGAGGGACCAGCTGGAGACGCTGCTGCAGAGCAGATAATGAAAGGGACCGCGGAGAAAAAGCAGCTTTGGGGAGAGCGAGCACGGGCGGGAGTAGGAGGCTTGGAGTAAAATATGATAAATGTTTGGGATTAAGCAGCAAAGCCAGAAGGGGAGAGTAATCTGGATCAGAGCTGAGGAGTGGGAGTGACTGGCTGTCCATCTGGAGTGCTGCAGGGGTGGCTGGAGGGAGCCTGCTGCTCTCAGCGCCGCAGATGCGCCGGGAGAGGGCTGCAACAAGGACGGGGATCCCAAAACTTGCCAAAAACCGGGAGCGGGGGGTGGGTAGGGCTGGTTTAACCACTCGGATTTGCCGGCTGGGCTCAGAGCAGCTCGTAGATTTTACTCTGCTTTGCTTTCAAGCGGGAGGGGAGCTCCGGAGCGGAGAGCAGGAATTGTGCTCCGGGGGAAAGCCAAAGGCTGCAGCCGCTCTCCAGCTGCGGGGCAGGGAGGAGCAGCCCTGGCTGAGGGGACACGGGGCTGTGCTGCTGGGGGAGCCCCGGTTCGGGCAGGGACAGAGCCTGGGCTGGCCGCGGTCACTCCCGGCCGCCCGTGACCGCTCCGGCCCCAGCAGAGGCTCCGGCGCATCCCAATGGGGGTTGCCAAGCAACAGTGCGATCCTGCAGCAGCATCCCCGCCCTCACCTCCTGCCCTGCATCCCCTGCAGCCAGACACAGCCCCCTCCCCTCCCTGCGGCTGCTCTGAGCCCTCTTGGCTTCCCTCTCCTCGGAAAACCCCAGGGAGGGAGCGGCTGTGGGGCTGGGATGGGCTCTGGGGTTTGGGAGCTGTGGGGCTGGGATGGGCTGTGGGGTTTGGGAGCTGGGAGATCAGCAGGAGCTGCTGTGGGTGCTGGGAAAGGCACTGGCCTGATTTTTTCTAGGAAAAATGGGAATAAAGCCAGGCAGCACCTGGAAAGATTTGTCCCCTTTGTCTCTGGCAATGAACTGCACTCAGAGCTCATTAAGCGCCCTCTAATCCNGAGATCAGCGGGAGCTGCTGTGGGTGCTGGGAAAGGCACTGGCCTGATTTTTTCTAGGAAAAATGGGAATAAAGCCAGGCAGCACCTGGAAAGATTTGTCCCCTTTGTCTCTGGCAATGAACTGCACTCAGAGCTCATTAAGCGCCCTCTAATCCATAAAATCTGTCAGTGGGACACCGGGAGTCCCTCAGGAGGGGTTGGGGGACAGCCCTGGCAGAGCAGGGACAGGCAGGGGTGTGTCCCCAAATTCCTGCAGCCTCTCCCTCCCACAGCATCCCTCCCTGCTCACCTGGGAGGGCTCAGTCCTGCAGGGGCTGGGGGTCATTGTCCCCTCCCCACATTGTCCCAAAATTGTGAAGGATGGGCCTCAGCCAGAAATCCAGCCTGGTTTAGGGGAAAGGAGAGAGTTCAGCACACAAGGCAGCCCAGGACAGCTGGGAAGGTGTGTGGGAGGACTGACAGCCAGAGAAATGCTGCTCCTTTCTTTTTCTTTTTTTCTCCCTTATGGCAGATGATATTTACACATTGACTTTCATCCCAACTGCAATTTTTTTTTGCTAGCTTTGAAGGAAAATTGGCTTTGAGGTGTTCGTTCCTCCGGGTTCAGCACCCTCCAGCCCCACTCACCAAACTCAGCTTCCCCAGGCCAGTGTTTCCCTGGCAGCAAATACCTTGCCCTGCTCCTGAAATCCATGGAATTCCCAAGAATGTCAGGGAAACAGGGACACAGTGAGGATTGAGCCAGGGATAATCCATCGTGGGCACCCAAGGGATGGGCAAGGGGGGCTCCAGAGCTGTGCCCTTCCTGCTCGGCCTCTTGGGGCTTCCCAGAATGGTTTAGGGATGAGGAATGGTGCACATCCCACAAAGAGAGGAGAGTTTGTGTCTCTGGGGGTGTGTAATCCTCCAA
Source organism: Polioptila caerulea (assembly GCA_013397295.1). Taxonomy (NCBI): domain Eukaryota; kingdom Metazoa; phylum Chordata; class Aves; order Passeriformes; family Certhiidae; genus Polioptila; species Polioptila caerulea. The sequence continues at coordinate 248,468 of VYXF01001495.1, forward strand.
AAATCATTCCCAAAGGGGAGCAGCAGCCACAGGAAATCCTGCAGGCAGCCCCAAAAGCACTTCCAGCACCACAACATCCTCCAGCAGAGGAGAGCTGGCCCTGGTATTTAAATTAGGGAATTCTCTCTCTGAGCACTGATTTCAGCTTTAATGCTGTTTTTTTCCTCTATTTTTTTTGGAATTCCAGGTTGGGAAGACATTTGTGGGTTCTCCTTCATGGCCAGATTGGACACAGGGCCCTCCCCTGTGTGTTTGGGCCTCACCACAACTCCCTGGTAATTTGGGGTTTGTGCTGAATAAATAGTGCCTGGCTATTTGATTTATTTATTTATTTTTAAACACATTTGTGATGACAATAAATTAAATTGCTTTCTGATGTTTGCCAAATATAATTTTCAGGGTGTTTTTTTTTTTTTCTCTCTTCTTTTTTTTCTACTGACAAAGATTGCAAATAATAATAAAAAAACCCCAACCAGTCATCAACTCCAGAAAGCAAGAAAATGCATTTTATCAACAGAGTGAAATTAGATACCTGTCAAAATACATTTGTCCTCAAAATAACTATTCATACACTTCATTTTCCTGCATAAATAGATACTCATCTGCTCTCTTCTGCCTGTCATTTGTTACTCAGAGCCAGCACTGGCTGTGGGAGGGAAATATTTAAAGCTACTTCCAAAGCAATGGGCAGGCTGGGTTTATAATTTCTGCCTCTGGCTTCCTTCACTTCATTATGAACAGGGAAGGAAACATCTATTTAAAGTCAATCAAATCAAACTGTCTCCCAAATCATGAATTCCTGGCTGCAGCCCCTGCTTGGGCTCTCTCAGACCTGCAGCTCTCGGGTTCTGATTTCCCAGGCAGGGCAGAGCTCCTTGGGGTGCTCAGGGAGATCCAGGGGGGTTCAGGGATCTGCAATGGGAGTAATTAAAGTCCTTTCCATAAGGGATGGATGGTCCCAGGATGGTGCCACTGGATTTCTTGGGTGAAAAACCAACTTAATCAGCCCCAGGGCCGCAGGGAAGGTCAGCCATCCCCCCTCTGTGAGCATCCTGCTCCCTTAAAACCCTGGAGCTGTTTCCAGCTGAAAATTCCCACTGCAAACCGGCTGGAGGGTGCCAGTGCAGCTGGGCAGGGGGAGCTCTGAGGACATGGTGGGGAAATATCAAAGAAAAGAGCTGCTGGTGGTGCTTCTACCTCGACCATAACCCTAAAAATCCCAGCTACCACATGAAAAACAACTTTGCAGCACAACCTGGAGGCCAGTGGGATTTAGAATTCAACGTGATTTGGATCCAGCCTTTATAAAGATTAAAAAATGGTTAAAAATCCCTTCCCTGCTGCTGAAATTCGGGAGCTTCGCTCTCTGCCTTGCTTTGTATGGCAGAGGCAGCTCTGGCAGGCAGTTCCTGGAGGGAAAGGAGCACATCACTGGCAGGTTTGTCTGAAGTGTGTGGACTGGGTTTTAATTTGTCAGTCCCAGCCCACCGTCAGGAGCTGCTAATAAAATTTCCTCTCTTGTTAAGTCTTCCAGCACGAGCAGAGCACATCTGAGAGCGCTGCGGATAAAAGAACTTTTTCTGACCAAAGGAGAAAGCACGGATTTGAAAGCCTGCAGAACCAACAACACTCATTAGCATCTGCCTTTCTTCTGGAAGGGCTCTCGGGGGGATGTGAGCACATTTAACACCGGCTCTATCAAAGGGAGCCACTCGCAGCTCAGCAGAACATCCCCGGTGACAAAGCCGTGCTGGGACAAAACGCCTGCGGTGGCAAAGGGCCGCGCTCTGCCCAACAGCACCCCGGGTTTGGCTCCCAAATCTCCCAAAATCTTCCTCTCAGCTGAGCTGGGGGTTCAGGCACAGGTTGCTCATTCTCTGCCCTTGTTCCGGTTTTATTTCTTTGTTACAGAAAGGGGGAAGGGGGGATGAGGAGCTCAGTCCAGTGCATCCCTGAGCCTCCCCTGCTCTGTGAGTTCACCGGGCTTCTCCTTGCCCAGGGCTCTATTTATGGGCTCCAGACACCAGCAAGGACTGATTTGCTGTCTGGATCTCCCTCCCTTCTCCCCACGACAGTTCCACTCCTGAATTTGCTTTAAAATCGGGTGGGAAGAGCAGAGGTGAGGAGTGAAAGCACACCTGGCTGTGCTGTCCCCTGAGTGCCAGCAGCCTGGACACATCCAAAGGGGAGCCTGGGTTCCTTCTGCACCCAGAGGTTCAAATCTGGGCAGCCCCAGAGCGTGGAAAATAATCCAGTGGGTTTCCTCAGCTCCGGAGGGTGCTGCGCCACCCACCCCTCTCTTTTCTGAGGGGCCAGGGCACATCCCAACCCCAAATCCCACTGGTTGAGCCCCCCCCGAGAGCCCAGCCTTGCCCTGCAGAGGTGGAGGAGCAGAGCAGCGAAAGCCTCGTTAAATCTGCAATTTGGAGCTGAAATATCCTTTATCAGAAATTTATAACCCATTTAAAATGAATCCATTCCGGGCCCAGCGAGGGTCCTGGCTGAGGGAGGAGATAATTCCCCAGGTTTATTTATATAGTTTGATAGCTTTTATGCCAGGTTAGTAAAAAAGAGTCTGTGCCAATATAATACTTTTTCTGCTTGTAAAACTCGGGAGGGTTTTATCTGTGGTGCTGAATGGTGCTGCCTTTTAGGTTTCTGTGGGATCTGAGGGAGGCAGGAGAGAACAGTTGTTCAGCCTCTCTTCCCTGCACCCCAAATCATCCCTTGGCATCTGAACCATCCTTGAACTGCTCATTTGGGTGTAAAGAGAGCTTGGACTCACTCATGGAAGGAAAACCCATCAAGGTCTAATCAAAAACCCCTTCAGTTTTCCATCACAGGGATTTAATTGTTAGAGATTACACAGAGTTTAAACTTTTTAAATGTGACTTTAGTCATCATCAGGGAATAAAGGAGATGTGAGGCCCTGGGTGAGATTTGCTCTAATCCCAGGCTCCTTCTCAACTCCAGGGATTATTGATTTGGACTGAAATTCCATTTTTTTGCCTCACACTCATCCATTTCAGTGCCCAGCTGGATGAGGCTCTGGTTGTGATACCCATTAGAAGGTGCCAAGCAGCACCAAAGGTTTCCTTATCCTTGTTAACAGAAGAAGAAAACCCAGTGGAGGAGGGAGAACCCCAAACCCCAGGCCCCAGAGGGCAGTTTTAGTCTTGGTTTCTGTGCTAAGCTGTCACCAGGCTGAGTTTAGGGCTGGGGTAGTGATGGTGGGGTACTGACAGCAGTTCCAACAACCTGATTCGATTGGAATGCAATTCCTGCTGCAAAAATTATCCTTATTGTGGGATTTGCAGTGCCTGGGGAAACCCTGGATAACCCTCTGTGATGTGCAGCGTGGGGAAAAGGCAGCAGAGGTGATGGTGCTGCTTAATTTTGTGACCCACAGCTGCCAGGTTCTGCCGTGACACCCAGCAATGGTGCTGGAAACTCACATTTTTGGGGAAAACCATCCGGAAAAACACTGCCCTGGAGCGGGGGAATTTCACCTGGGAGGGAATGTCCTGCCCAGCAGCTGCTCCTGCGCTTTCTGCCCCGGGAAAAGCCCTCAAAGGGCTTCTGAAATTCTCAAAGAATTCTCTGAAGAGAAGGGCTGTGGGTGTGCTAAGGGCGGCAGACAATGGGAGACAGGGAATTTGCAATCTGCCATGCTGCTGTGCCAGGGGTTCTATTCACTCCTGGCCCAGCCACAGCGCGGAAAACACGGGGATTAAATTCTGCAGAGGGAAATGCGATCAAATCGGAGTTTCCCCCCCTTCCTCAGAGGTACGCGAGCAATTACAGAACATCGAGATGGGCGATTGTGCGCGCACAATGCGGAGAAGAAAGGGAATTCCGAGGGGAAAAGAGGAGCTGGAGGGGGAGACAGCGCCGGGGAAAGCAGCGACAGCGACACTCGGTGACATCTGTGCAGCAGCGAGGTGACAGCAGAGGAAAGGCAGCAGAGGCGATGGGTGATGCTGCTGCTTAATTTTGTGACCCACAGCTGCCAGGTTCTGCCGTGACACCCAGCAATGGTGCTGGAAACTCACATTTTTGGGGAAAACCATCCGGAAAAACACTGCTGCTTCCCATGCAGCGCTGCCGGGATGGGAAAGCGGCAGCGCCGGGATGCAGGAATTCCTCCAGAGAGACGGGGATCAACGACCTGCCAGGGATGGGGGGCTCTGGCCGCTGGAAATCCGCGTTTCTGGAAGTTTTTGTAATGGCTCGAACCTTACAGGTGATGCTTCCCCCTGCAGAGGCCAAAGCTGAAAGCGGCTGGTGGAGAGAACAGGGATAAATCCTGGTTTCTTTATGGGTTCCTAGCATTCCTATATTGCTTTTTTCCCCCTGATTAAATCCCTCTGGCACCTTTGATGGAGTGGATTGATCAGGAGCTGGGATGTTCATGGCACTGAGCAGCAGGCACAGCTTGGGAGGACAGAATCCAGGGCTTTCTGCTGCCTTTCCAAAGGTGCAAGGATTTCCGAATCCTCCCTTTTTCCCATTCCAGCCCCTTGGTTTCCTGCTAAACCCTGAACTCGCTGTAATCTAGATGATTAAAGAAAAATTCATAGGCACTACAATGGGAGTGAAAGTTAAAACATAATGAGCTCCAACACTGCTTTTTTTGGGTTTTTTTGGTTTTGTTTTGTTTTGCAAACCATTCCTTGCCATCCATGCGCCCTTCAAAGAATCCAGAGAAGTGCAGTTGGTGTGATGAGCTACAATCCTTAACCATGGAGAGTCAGCCACAAGGCAAAGCCTAAAAAAACCCGACTTATTGTCACCATCTCCATCACGGAATTGTGAAATAAAAGCACGAGGGTGATGCAAATATCCAAGCAAGTCCCAAAAGGGAAAGAGGATGAAGCTGTTGATAGTGGGGATTTGTGTTTTACTACAAAATAAATCTGGATTTGGGTTGGCATTGACCAGGCTGCCCGCGGGTCTCCAGGAGGATGTTTAAAGATGTTTAAGGATGTGCCTGGCCCTTCCAGAGGGGGAATGTGGTGCTTTGCTTTGCGGCTGTCCCAAGGAAAAATTCCCCTTGGATACTGAACAGAGACGGGAATGGGCGTGAGGAGATCTCCCTGAGCAGAGACAACATTGCAGGCACTGATAAAAAGGGGGAAATGCAGTGTGCAGACAGAGCAGCTCCCCTCCAAAGGTATTTAGGGCAGCAGTGACATTTCACAGGCTCCGTGGTGCCAGCAGAGCCATTCAAAGTTGTTTATTACTCAGGCTCGTCCCTGTTCTGGGGTTTGGGGGCAGCCATTTGGTTTCCACGACAATTTCATTTCAAGGTGCTGAGTTCCCCTGGCGGTGTTGATTTGCCTGGGATGGTTGAGTGTCTCGTGGTGGATCTGAGAGAAATGACCTGGGTTGTGTTGATGGAATTTTAGAGAATTCCAACTGGAACAGAAAAAAAATCATTTATACTTTATGTCGAGTGAAATCACTGAAAAATAAATGTTATTTGTTCGTTATTAACATATTGCAATTTTGCATCTTTTCCCTGCCCTGTTCTCATTTTCCCCTGCAGGTGAGTGGAGGCCACAGGTAAATTCTGACACTTTATGGAGCACAGTGAGTTCCTTAACACAGCTTTGGGAGCTGAATTCCCCCAATAAATGCACACTTGTAATGCCTGGGAGTGAAAGCAGGCCAAGCCAGCCTGCAGTGCCTAAAACTCCTTTTTTCCAACTATTAAAATAATCACTATAATCAATCTCCCCGTTGCCAAAGCAGGAGGATCCTCATAAAACCAACTCTGAGCAAGTGGGTGCAGAACAGGTGGATAAATATTGCTGGGAATGGCTCAGGATGGGGATGAGTAATGGCAATTATCCCCACGTTAAAAGGTGTTTATAGTGACGTGTGTCACGACATGAAGCGGCTTTAGACGGATTTGGGGAAGGAATCCTTCCCTGGGAGGGTGGGCAGGGGCTGGGCTGGAATTCCCAGAGCAGCCTGGATCCCTGGAAATGTCCAAGGCCAGGCTGGAGCAGCCTGGGACAGTGGGAGGGGACCCTGCCCATGGCAGGGGTGGCACTGGGTGGGATTGAAGGTCCTTCCATCCCAAAGCATGCCAGGATTCTGTGCCCTGATTCTCTGGAGCAGAGGAGAGCCCTGTGCCCGCAGGAAGGAGCGTGGCCAGGGGGCACACGGATCACCCCGATGTCCCCCAAAACCCCTGGGCTCTGTTGGGGTGGCCCTCGGGGAGCAGTCAATCCCACGGATTCCGTGGTAGATTTGAGAAGAATGAGCAATGAATTCCCCTCCATCCCTGGCTCAGCTCCAGTGAGAAGCAAACCCATCCAATCTGCCGGCTGGGGCCAAAATTTGGGGCCAAACCAGCGAGGGAAGGGGCAGCTGGGCTGAGAGGGAACATTTCCCTCAAAAACATTTCCCTTCAAAGCGACCCCCAGGGCTGGGCTGGGGACAGTCCCAGCTCGGCTGCCCGCCCTGTTTCCATCCCAAATGAGCAGGGAAATGAGGGAATGCCGTGCTGACAATTCCTGGGTTATTAAATCCCAGCGCTGAGATGTTCAGGGAGCTCAGCCCTGCTGTCCCTGCCCTGCTCCAGGGGCTGGGACAAAACCCCCGGGCATTAATGACCCTGTGGAATCTGAAAACCAAACTGGGAAGAGAGAGAAAAACCCCACTGATTCCCCACCCCGCTTTTTCCTTTCTTTTAGTAGCCTCTAAATAATTTACAGGCAGATCCTGCTCTGTGGCTGCTGCTTTGCAGCCCGAGCGGGCCCTGGAGCAGATGAAATAAATCCAGGAGTTGCCATTCCCAGTTCCCTAGCAACGAGCCAAAGCAGGGAAAGGCACTGGGCCGGAGCAGAAGATGCTCAAGGAATTAATATTCCTCACTGGTGGCTGCAAAGAGCAGCCCTGGTGCAGGGATGGGCTTGGGCAGGGAGGAAATCCTGTGAGTGCCAAAATAAGGGGGCACAAAGGGCACATCTGAGAGTGGGAAATGGGAAAAGGAGGCTTTTTCTGCTACAACACCGTGTGAGAGGTGCGTGGAAGATGTGGATTTGGGGCTTAAATCGTGGCTCCGTGCATCCTGCCAAGCCAAAGGGCTTTGTGCAGTTTAAACCAAGCTCAAAAATCAGATTTCTTCAGCTGGCTGCAGATCCCACACGTGGCTGGGGATTGAGTTGTTCCACGCCGTGGCAGCAAAGAAATGAAGTTTTGGGGATGGTTCTTTTAGCAGCCTGAGGTGGATGGAGAAGTGGAAAACACAACTGGGCTGGGGGAGGAGGCTGAGGCAGCACAGAACCAACACCTGGTTACTTAAACCAGCAAAACTCAGAGGAATAAAGTCACCTGTGTGGTGAGCAGGGACAAACTGAGGGGGACAGCAGCAAGAGAAGGTGAATAATTGTCCGGGAGGGGCAGGATTGCCAGGGAAGGAAGGGCTCCGTGTGTTGCACGGTGTCCCCAAAACTCTACTCAAATCAAAAAATCAAAATTGTTCATCCAAAATTGTTTTGGCCACCTTGAGTTATCCCAGAATTATCTTGGCTCCCTCCTCATCCTCCTCTGGAATTTATTTCCATATTCAAGCTTGGAAGGAATTTTTTCTTCACCAGGATGAGGAAACTGAGGTATAACAATGTTAAAAACCAACCAAACAACCCCTCGAGGATGTGCTTGGAGCACTTTGGTTTCCTACAATTTTATTTGTGGATGAGAAGCAACTTGAGATTTCCTCCCGAAATGAATTCTCTGCCAGGAGACCAGGTTAAAACACACTTAATTGACCCCTGACTCATTAATTGTTTAAGGGGGAAGATAGCGACAGCTTCAGAATATTTAATTAACCGCTGAAAATTCGGCTGCGAGTTAATTACCACGTAACATTTGCCTCTCTAACAAACATTTCTTGAGACGGGGTAAGCAAGGCAACAATAATTGTAACAATTAATTAGAAATTAAACTGATAATGGCTACAGCTGCTAACAATTAGCGGCTAATTATGTCAAGCACTTTCACCGCTTGGAAAAGGACTGGAGGCTGGTCGGAGAGGGATAAATAATGGGCTCCACCTTTCCCGATATTTGGTACCACGGAGTTTTTTGGGGAGCGAGAAGCTCTGTTGGGTTCCAGGGAAGGCTGGAAATTCCGAATTATTCTGAATTAGCAAGGATTGGGACGAGATCTATCAAGATATCCCTGTTCATCACTAAATATCCATGTTTAGAAGACTTTAAGCCTTTAAGTTTTAGGGCACCATCGGTATTTTCTACTTTATTTTCCTGGGAAAAAGTGTTTCCAAGAGGCTTCACTCAATGCAAAAGCTGTCCTTTCCCAATAATTCATTTCTCCTTGGTTTGGAAGAGAATAATTTCATGTTTTAAACGCCTTGGGTCTCTGATTGCTTCTGAAACTCAGTGACGAAAGAGAGCCGGGATGATTTGGCACTTAAAGACAGCAAAAAAAAAAAAAATCTCTGCTGCTGCTCAGATGTGAGATGTGCTGTCCCCCTGAGGCTCTGCCTGGGCCTTTTTCTGCATTTCCAGCAGGAGAAATCCCCCTGGTTTGTGTTCCTGCAGCCGTGCCAGGGGAGGAATCCTTCCCCTGCAGAGGCCCTGGGAATATTGCAGGGATGCCCCAGCCCGGGGCTGAATTTGGGGTCAGCTGGAGATAAAACCAGCACGGAGAGACAAAGGGAACAACGGGAAGGATCCCATGGATTGAAGAATGGAAAAAAAGGTATTTGCCTTACAAACAAACTGTGGGTTTGCTGAGAAATGCAATTGGATGTTGAAAGATGAAAGAAACAATGGGGAGAAACCATAAATTCCAGAAGAGTTAAAAAATTCCAGGGGAAGGTTGAATTAGAGGGGAATCTCAGGGAAGTCTGGACCTCTCAAGTGCCTCAGCCAGTGGGGAAAGAGAGAGGGAAATGGGGCTGGGAAATTGGAATAAAAAGGAGGGAAAATCGGAGAGATTCCAGGGGATGCCCCACGGGCTCTGCCTTTATTGGAATCAAGTCCCAGGACTCCTCTGGCTCCTTTTTGGACACAAACCTCTGGGGTTTGGGGGTTCATTTTCCTGACACGAGCAAGGCCTGGGGTGAATTCCAGAGCATCCCAAAGACAAAACATCCCCCAGGGGATGGGACCCAGCAGCTCCAGGGACACAAATTGGCACAGAAGTTGGAAATGAAGGGATGTGTGGAGTGCTGGCTCCATCCCAAGGAAGGGCTTTGCACCCCAGCAAGATTTGGGAGCGAATTCCTGGATTTGGGAGCACCCCTGCTGCGAGTTTTGAGAGAGGACAGAGGGTTGGTGAGGGTTCCTGCAGGTTGTGGATACCCTGCCTGCCCAAACTTTGCTGTTCCATGACATGGGAACCACTGAGGAGCAGGAATTGGATCTCTCAGGGCTTGGATTGAGGTGTGAGGAGCCAGTGGCTTTTATATCCCTCTCGAAATTCTCTCTTTTGACATCTCTTGGAACTTTTTTTGCCATAAAAATGGGTCTGTTTGATGTTGTGAGAGCTTGGCGTCCTTCCTGTTGGTCTGGGCAGCTTTTCCCCATGTCCCCTTTCTGTTTCTTGGAATCCTGACCATATTCCAGGACAGCCATTCCATAAAAAGGGCTCCTACTTTGGTTCTCCTGAGCAGAGCAGGTGCCAGGAGCAAAAATATGGCTTTTCCCCACATTTTTTCCCCCTGTGAGTAACATTAAATTTCTCACTGCAGCATCTCTGGCAGGAAAAACAGGAATTTTGACTGATTTGGCCCCCAGGGGTGACCTTGGGGCGTTGTCCCCTGGCTTGCCCCACATTGTGGTTGCCCACTCGTTTTTCCCTCCCCAAATCCCAGCCTGCCAGCAGCCCCTGGTTGTTTTTGGAGCATAATGAAGCCCGGACTTTGCCAGCACAAGACAATGAAATGCAATAATTGGAGCTGTAAAACCCATCTGCTCGAGCACACGGAGGTTTGTTTTTTTTTTTCCACGATGTGGAATTGCTTGTGCTCCCCATTTATATTTAAATCCTGTGCCTGTGGGGGGAACTTTCCCTGCCAAAGCAGCAGAGGCTCTGGAACCAGGGAATGGCCATGGAATGAGGGAATGGCCGTGCCCAGGAATTTTTGGGGCTCAGAGTGAGGGGCAGGCTGTGCACCCAACTGGGGCTGCACCTTCAGACAGCACAGAGCTGGCACTGCTGCCATTCCCGAGGTTTTCCCCCAATCCCGCTGGGATTTGGGCGATTTGGAGGCCAAATTTAGTGGTGTAGGTGCAGGTCCTGCCTTGTCCTGGCCCTGTTCTGCTCCAGCCTTGCCCCAGTTTGTGGAGGTGAAAATCCCAGGGATGTTAAACCACGGGGAGGCGGCTCTTCCTCAGTTGCAGTTTCTCCTTGAAATCACTTTTTGTGTTAAACACCTGCAGTTTGTGCCATCCCATCCCATTTATGTTTATTTGTGGGGCTGAATTTGCCCAGGGCCTCCCCCAGGTGCCTGTTCTGTGTGCAGGATGGAGCCAGTTTGGCCAGTAAGGGCCCAGTGAAGAATTGCAGGATTAGTGGGCTGGACCTGCCAGGGAGCTCCTGCCATGCAGTTCCTCTCAAATTCCATGTTTAGCCTGGTTTTTTGGCAATTACCCATTCCCTGGCTGCACCAGTGCTCCTTGCTTCGTTGCTTTTGTTGCATTTGCCTATTTTAAAACAAAAAAAAATGATCCCTACCACCTTTTATCCTGAAACAACCTGCACAAAGCTCGTGCACCATCTTAGGAAAACCAGTTTGCTGGTGTGGGGCTCCACAGAGGTGCCTGGTGAGTTCAGCTTTTTATTTTTAGTCAGGGAAGCCACACGTGGCTCTTGCTGCTGTTCAGGAGATGGATCCATCAGCAGGCAGACAGGTGGGAGAGGGGAATGTGGAGATGTTTTCCCCATGTGCTGAGGCAATCAGCAGAAGATATTCTGGGAGCTGGGATGTGCTTGAAGGACATAAAAGCTGGAGGAACAGAAACTACAAATCCCCATGTGGCTGGCAGATAGGTCTGGGGGAAAAAATAAAACCTCAAATGAAATTAAAGCCCATCAGGTTTTTGAGGAGTGTTTTATGAGCTGGAGAGGCTGCAGTGGCTCTGCCCTCTCCAGGGATGCTGCAGTAAAATGCCAAACCTGCAGTGGTGAGGGGATGGAGTCTGCAGGGTGGCTGCTGGGGATTCCAGGAGATCTGAGTGCTGGAGCGCTGGGAAATTAATTAATTAATGAAGTAATTAGTACATCTGCCTTAATGCAGCCAGGCAGGGAGGTGGCAGCATGTGGAGGCTCCTCTCTTCAGCAGTTCCCTGGGTTTGATGGGCTGGGGAGGATAAATCCAGGGCCTGGGCACTCCCTGCGATCTCCTGGCTGGGAATTCTCCTTGGGCAGCACTCGGATCCTGCAGGAGCTCTCAGCACAGAGCAGGGGAGCAGCTGCCACTCCCTCCTGGTGTTTTCAGCCAAGAGAGCCGAGCTGGGAGGTGGGGAAGGGACAAAACCAGCTTGGAACCATCTTGAGGAGTGGGGATGGCCTCAAAATAAGAATGGGTGGCTTCCATGGCTTATCTATCAATGGCAATGAATAACAGCTAAAATCACGATTAATGCTGAAGTTTAAAGGGGATAGAGGGTTTTTAAAGGCACATTAAAGCAGGGATAACCAGAAATGGGCCAGGGGAACCCAGTCACACTCTGTCAGAGGGGTCTGGGGAGAGGCTGTTCCCTGGACTGGGAACATTCCCTTGCCCTTTGCTGTCCCATCTGACATTCCCAATCCGTGGCTGTGCCCTGGTTTTTCTGGCAGAGAACTCAAATCCCCCATTTCAGGCTCAGGGGCTGCTCCTGCCAGGCTGCTCCAAGCTCTGCTTCCTCACGCTCTGGCCAAGGCAGGAAATCTTTGTCCCCACAGCTCCCCTCAGACTGAACCAACTGCAGAAATCAAAATAAAACCTGCACAAAGCCCAAACCCAAACATTTCTAACCTCCTAATTCTGCTGGGACAGCACAAGGCAGATGTGCCTGGATGCATCCCACTCCCTGTTTTCCATTCAAAGTGCTTTGCAGTGCTGCTGTTTAAAGGAAATTTCTCCCACTCCTGCTCCGAGCACAGCAGATTCCCATCCTAATAAAGCTCCCTGCTGCCAGAGCTGTGCTGCAGAGAGCCCATTACTGCAGGAACCACTCCTCCTCGTGCCCAGCCTCTCCAGGAAGGTGCAGTTTATACAATTTTAGGAGTTTGGGGAGCCCCAATGAGTGCTCTGTGTTACTCCTTCAATTCAAGGCTCACATCAGCATCTCCTCAGGTGAGGTGGATCCTGTGTTTGGGTAAAACTTCCTTTTCCTCCTCTGCTCCCTCGGTTCTGCTGGCAAACACAACATCTGTGCCTTGCACCGTTAGTCTTGATGTGGATATGTGCAGGCAGGGATTTTCTCTGCAATAAAAATCATCAACAGAGCCATGAAATGGGTTTGGCTCCCCGGCTCGGGCTGCACACGTCCAAACAGTAAAATCTGTAACCCAGAGGTGAATGTGCAGGAAAAAGAAAAACCTAAGAAATCACAGCAGGAGTTTACTTCAAGGGATTTTCTCTGCTTCTGAAGCTGGCAGCGCACTTAAGGATGTTGTGGCCTTGTGCTTAATATTTCCTGGAAAATTTGGGTCAGAGATGGATTTCTGTTGGTATTTTAGTGCAGAGGAAGAAAATATTTGTAGAACAGGAGCTCAGCACAGGTAGGGGGGTTGAGCAGGGGGAACCTGCAGTGGTTTTAGTGGGATGGCTTTTCTGGTGGGAACTGGGGAGAATATCCTGAGTAATTTCTGCTTTGGAGCAGTGGCAGCAATCCCTCCCTTTGAGGGTTCCTCACCCCCTGATGCTCAGTTTGGGCCCCTCCTGCAGGGTTCCTGGAGCCTCTCCCAGGCATGCATCCATGGATTTGTGGGTTCAGAGCCCATGCTGATGCACCAAGGGTGATTTTTTTTAAAGCCAGGGATGTTTGCAATTACCCTAAGTGTGAACACATGCTTCTAATCCTTGTGGGAAGAAAGCCCTGGCTCCTAATGAGATTTATTCCTCCCAGCCTGAAATAAATGGAACATGGCAGCACGAGCTTTTCTCTCTGCAGCAATGCAGCGAAGCTGTAAATATTCCTGAAGTGATCTAATCCTTTCATACTCCTCCCCAGGCAGAGGCACTTCCAAGTGATTCCCTTTTAAGGCTCCTTTTCCACCCAAAATCCTCCCCTGTGCAGTCACTGGGGTGGTTTTGAGCCAGGTCCAGGGTGGTTTTCCCTCAGCACCTGGAGGGGAAGAGGTTAAGGGGGAGACTGGAGGCCTGAGCCAAGAGAGGAGCTGCACAAAGGACGTTTCTGGTTGAATCCTGATGGATTTTTAATCTTGCACATGAGCTCTGGGAATGCTCTGGACAGGAGGCAGTGCTGCTGGTTTTTCCATGCTCTCCCTGTGACCCAGGCTGGAGTTAGGCTCGTGGAGGATCAAACTGCCCTCCAGGAGCTGTGGCTTTAGGATTGGCATCTCCTCAGGCTCTGGATAAACCCCTGTGCTCAGGGCAGGACGTGCTGGGCCCCACCAGAGACCCCCATCCAATCCTGGGGGAATAATTTCACTCTGAGCCCGAGTTTCTGGTTTAAGCTGTGGTTTAAACCCTTCCTTTTGCCCTGCTCCAGGCTGTAAATTCAGGGGGAACACGAGCAGCACTGAGCAGGGCCTTGCTGGGGAGGTGACAGCGAGATGGATGGGAGGCAGCCGAGGAGCTTGGCTCGAATCCCTGCTCCCAGCTGCTTGCACATCTGGATTCTCTGCTTGTGGTTAGAGAAGATGCTCGTTCTTGTGCTGGAGAGGGCCTGAAATTACTCTGGGAAAGAAAAAACCCTCTCCCTCCTGCTCAAAGTTTGTCAGTAAATGCCCCAAATATCAGCTGTTAGTTAAGAGTTTGGGGTGTCTAAAGAGTAACCCTACTACAGGTTGTAATGGCTCTGAGTAGCAGAGGTGCTCCCTGTGAACTGTGAGACACAAGTCCAAGGCTATAAATAAAGATCTCTCATTATGAGGAATGAAAGTAATTAGGAAATTCAAAGGTCATAAGAAATGGCAAATTCTGGGATGTCATTTTTGCTTGCAGTGACTTGATTACTGCTGGGCAAAGCTCTCTGCTGGTGGAGCAGATGAACTGGGGCTTTATCAGGGCCTAAATAACAGAAGGGACCCCAGACCTGCTGCTTTCCTCATATTTCTGTCCTGTACTTAAAAAAAAAAAATTAGTTTTCTTTGAACTGATTAGCTATGAGTTCTTTGGGTACTCTAAAAATGATTTAACAGCTTGGGGTTAGGTGTCTGTTAAATCTAAATTTAGAAAAATCCATTTGATGTCGCTTCTCTGGAGTCGGAAATGGCTTTATCCTGTATCCCATCATCCCAGGCCGTTTCTATTCAACCCTACAAGTGAGGGAGCTGATAGAAACCTCCCCCCACATCACCAAAGTTCCTTTATCTTAATAGGAAAGGACCTCTGGGGTTAAAAAGGACTGGAGAGGGTCAGAAGAGGGAATCTCTTCCACGAGAAATGAGGCAGCGCTGCTGCTGACACCACAGAATTGATTTTTTCAAGTGGGGCACTTCAACATCTTCACTTTCAAACAAATATTCAGGGGGTCACAGACGAGCTGGGAAGCTCAGCTGCCCCCATTGTCTGGGACACTGGAAAGTCCACCAGGTAGGAAGGATTTGGGCAGGAAATGTTTTAAAAAGAGGCTCCTGAATTTCAATTTTCAGACAGAATATTGTTTTCCTCCTCAGAGCGGAGGGGAGCTTTGATGGCGGAGCTGAGGACAAAACAAGCAGGAATGTGAGATGAATTAAACACCTTGACAGTGTTCCTGCCTCTCCCAGCTGCAGATTTTGGTGCTTTTCTCAGCTTTTTCAGCCTTTGCATCCCCTGTGGGTGGGGATGAGTGAAGCCCACTTGGGTCTGAGCCTGGCAGTGGCAGGACAGGGGTTGGACCTGGGAAATTCCTTGGTTTTGACTCTTCCCCTGCCTATTTCTCTGTGCTTGCCTCCCCCTTACAAATCCAGCCCAGCTGCAGTTCCAAAGCAGTGTTTTAGAAGCAAACCCCATTTTTTCCCCAAAATAATCCCTGAGAAAGGAGTCCCCCAGCAGCCCCAGGCTTACACGGTGCAATTAGGTGGGCTTGTGGCACTTTGCACCTCAGCCCTGACTCCGGGTGGCCTTCTGGGGACAGCAAGCTCTGATTTTATTGGCTTCATTATCCTTTTCTCAGGAATTAATAGCTCCTGAGACTCCTGGCCTAATGTGGCTGATTTATGTTGGAATTGAGCAGCAGCAGGGAAATTGCTGGCTGGAGCTGGGGATGCAAAGAAGAAACAAAGCTCCCCTGACAGGGAGATGCTCTGGGAGTGCCTGAGGGGTTTGGGGGCTGCTGCTGCTCCCTGGGGTCAGCCCTGAGCTCTTGAGGGGTTGGACACTTAATTATTGCTTTAATTTTTAGTGTGTTGGGGGAAACATGCCCTGAAATTAAAGAGGCAGGTGAGATGGATGTCTGGATGTTTTACATGGAGAATGTGGGAGCAGCATTTTTCTCAAGGAATTCCGAGCTCTTTCCTGGTTCCCAGGAATTTCTGGGCTGGAAATTCTGTTTGCTGGCTGTTGATAAGATATGGACAGATTTCACCATGGGTGGGAGCTTTCTCTGGGCAGGAGCTGCATCAGCTGCAGTTCTGGAGCTGCTTTCCCCACACACACTCTGTGCAGAAGGGCCTGTGTTCCCTAAAATCCCTTTTTTTTCAGCCAGGCTGGATATTTCAGTCTGTTGTAGATGCTGTAACTGCTGCTCTTGAGGTTCCCTCTCTTTGGGAAGAGAATCAATTCCTCCTCTCTGTTTATCTGCTGAGGGATCTCAGCTCTGAGGGAGAGGGAGGAAAGAGGGAATTTTCTGTAGCCTCGGCAGTTCCAGAAAACACCACCCCGGTGTCGGGGGGGGCTGGGACAGAGAGAGGTCATGGATGGAGGGGGGAATGTTGCCACAGAGCCCCTGGATACACAGAGAACCTGGATCCTGCAGGAATGGAGCTTTGCACCTCACTGATGCTGGCAGCACAGTTCATGAGATTGAGAGGGATCAGAGTGCAAATTTTGGAAATTCCCGCCTCGGGAATTGAAGAATTTGGATCTAAAACAAAGAGAAAGTGGGTTAGCAGGTGGAGAAAATGGCAGATAAGGCTTGGCACGCCACAGGTCAGATCTGAGAGCTGTGCAGAGAGTGGAGACCTCTGGTAGTGCAAGGGATGGGCTGATCCCTCCCTGGGAATGTCCAGGGACAGGGGAAGGGCAGAAGGGTTAATCCCACCTGGATTTGCCAGATCAGCCCTTGCCCTGCTGCTGGGTGAGGTGAGACCCCTCTGCCTTGTGGTGGTCCCCCCAAATCGATGGAGGAGGGACTGCAGGGCAAGAAAGATGCTAAACCCCCACAATTCTATTGCAAGAACAGCTCTCTGCCGGTGGCCAGCTGCTCCTCCCCTCATCCCTGCACCCTGGAGAGCCCTTTGCCCACTCCTGCCGTGGGCTGGAGGGAAAACCCAGCGGATTTGCCCCCGAGGTGGGGCTGGGGGCGCGGGGCTGGAGCCACTGGATGGCACTGCTGCCTTGCACAAACACGGGAGCAGCTGCCTGGGTCTGGGAGGCAAAAACAGAGCTTGGGGATGGCACTTGTCACATGTCACCATGGCTGGGACCTTCTGTCCGGGATGGACAGAGGAGCTGGCAGTGTTCTTTAAGCAGGGGTGGTGCTGGGAGCCCACATTCCCTGTGGGATGGGGCTGGGATGTGGCAGAGGAGGGATCAGCCACCCCTCAAGGCTGTACAGGATGGGTCCCAAACCCTCTTTCCATTCTTGGGTGCCCCAAAGTGACTCCAGCCCCTGCTTTGTGGTTGAAGGGCAGCTTCACACACACTCCCAGGGCTTTGCTTTCTGCTGCCTTTCCATGTCTGAGCTGACTTACAAGACCCCAGAAACACCAGGCAGAAGAGAATGTGCAGGGAGAATGAGAAATGATATTTCTTGGACTGTGCTGAGAAACTTTGGTGGTCACCCTTGCTTAGATCCTGTCCTGGACCTTCTCCAGAGCACGGCCACAGCTGGGGGAGCCTCAGGCCTGGGAGTGATGACAAGTCCAGAGGGTTCACAGGGAGAGGGAAACGGAGGGGAAAACTTTGTGTGAGATCAGCAGATGAAAACCCAACCACTTGACCTTCTTTGAACTTATTTCAAACCCATCAGGCATGGAGAAAATTGAGGCTATAACTCAGGTTGCTCCTGTTGGTCACATTACCAATTCCATTACCCTGGGCTGTTTGTCTTAATTGAGCTGCAGCCTGGCCTATGACTAATTGCCGGGTCACACTGGCCCTAAATTAAAGAACACAGTTGTTTTTTTTACTTTTATCAACTTTAAAGTCCAGTTATTGTCACATTTCTTCCAAAAGTCTGTGGGTTTTTTCCAGGCAGGCTAAATGGTGGGCTGAGTTCAAACCAACCCACATTTTTCTTCTTGGGATAGTTATTTATATTCCAGTGGTGGCTACAGAGAAAATGGCCCTGGAGGTTACTCTGAGCTCTGGGAGTTCATTACATCAACAGAAAAAAAGGTGAAAAAATGGCTTCCTACTCAGAAAAATCTCTTTGTTGCTCCCTCTTGTCCCACACCATCATCTATGGTGGGCTTTGGCTCCTCTTTGGTTCTCCCCAGCATCTCCTGTGAGCCTCAGCAGCACTCGGGGGGCTGGAACTGCTGCTCAGAGCTGCCCTGCAGGGAGAAACCCCTCCAGACCCTGCAGGGCAGGTTTGGGGTGAAATCCCCTGCTGACCCTGCAGCACACGCTCTGGGGTTTGGGGGTAGAGCCCAGGTTTGGGGGTGAAATGCTCTCCTGAAACTGCAGCCCGGGGTTTTGGGTGTTTGGGGGTGAAATCCCCTGCTGACCCTGCAGCACACGTTTGGGGGATTTGGGGTAAAGCCCAGGCTCAGGGTGAGATCTCCTGCTGACCCTGCAGCCCAGGGTTTGGAGTTTGAGGGTGAAATCCCCTCCTGACCCTGCAGCTCAGGCTCTGGTTTGGGATTAAGCCCAGGTTCAGGGTGAAATCCCCTCCTGACCCTGCTCCTCAGGGTTTGGGGGTAAAGCCCAGGTTCAGGGTGAGAAACCCCCCTGATCCTGCAGCCCAGGGTTTGGGGGTAAATCCCAAGTTTGAGGGTGAAATCCCCTCCTGACCCTGCTCCTCAGGGTTTGGGGGTAAAGCCCAGGTTCAGGGTGAAATCCCCTGCTAACCCTGCAGCCCAGGGTTTGGAGTTTGAGGGTGAAATCCCCTCCTGACCCTGCAGCCCAGGCTCTGGTTTGGGATTAAGCCCAGGTTCAGGGTGAAATCCCCTCCTGACCCTGCTCCTCAGGGTTTGGGGGTAAAGCCCAGGTTCAGGGTGAAATCCCCTGCTAACCCTGTAGCCCAGGGTTTGGAGTTTGAGGGTGAAATCCCCCCCTGACCCTGCAGCCCGGGGTTTGGGAGTAAATCCCAAGTTTGAGAGTGAAATCCCCCCCTGACCCTGCAGCCCAAGCTCTGGGTTTGGGATCAAGGCCAGGCTGAAGGCAAGGCCTGGCTTTGCTCAGAGCTGCTCCCTGCTAGGCTGAGCTCGCCCGTGCTGCTCCACCAGCACCAAGGGCTGCCTGTTCCAAGTCTGAGCAGCTCTTCCCCACCTGAAGCTGCCCTGGAGGCTCTCCAGGCAGTCCCATTGCATTTGTGCTCGCTGCATTTGAGTTCCTGCCATTGCATTTTGCAGGAGCCTGTCCCCTAGGAGGGAGGCACGGGCTGGGCCTGCAGGAGTTATCATTAGCTGAGTGCATTCGTTATGGTTAAAGGGCCTTGCTCGTAATTATTCTCTCTATAAATTGCACATCCATTTAAAATTATCATTACAACATGGCTGGCTAATGACTCTTCCCCTTTGATTATTTATAGGGCATTTCCTCTGCCTGGGCCAGGATGGGTTGCAGGCTCTGCGGCTCTCGGAGCAGGGGCTGACAAGGCCTTTGCTGTGGCTCTCAATTAGGGAGGAATTACAGCACTTCTGGAGGGGAAATCAGCGGCAGCAGGGGCTGGGCTGCCTCGGGAACAGCGCTGAAATTTTCCTTGGCTGCAAAGCACTGGGAGATGTCCACAGGCATCGTCTGCGTAAGGGATGCGGATCAAAACAAAGCAGCGATTCCAGCTCCTTCTGGGAGGGCTGAAAGCTTGATTATCAATACTTGATTATCAATCCCCATCAGGGGAGGCTGTTGGCTGTCCAAAATTGGCTGGAGGAGGAGTTGTGAGGCTGGGACAGGGCTTGCTCCCTGCCCTGGGAGATGGAGAATGTGGCACAGGGAGAGAACTCCTGGTGTCCTTCCCTTGCAGAGCTCAGTGCTGGCATCCCCCAGCAGCATTCCCAGAGAAAAAAAAACAGCTAAATAAAAATAGATATAAAATAAATAAAAAGCAGCTAAATAAAAGGCCAAAGAGATCAATGCCCAGGGTTTGTGCAGGTCCTGCATGCTGCCCCAGCCTTCCCTCATGGAAATTATTGAACTCCCTTTGCTCCTGGCCTATAAAATGAGGCTCACACCCTGCCCTGCTCCATCACAAGGAGAGTTAATTAATATTCATGAGGCAAGGTAATATTCCAGGGGAGAGAATGCTTCTATCTGCTCTGACTAATGAACATCTGTCATCCCCAGCACTGGGGAAGGTAAGAGTGATATAAAAATGTGAGGTACTGCTGCACACCCAGACACTTCAGAGCTATTTACCCACTCACACAAACCAAATTAGCACCTGCTGGGGAAGTGCAGGGGCATCCATTCACACAAACAGATTTTTTCCATCAAGGAATGTGCTTCAGAGATAGAGGCAGCCTCGGTTTCACAATTAGGCAATTAACGGGGCCAGTAAGAGTGAGTCAAGCTCATTGAAGCAAAATGAAGTGCACCCAAAAATCTGGAATTGGCTATCACAGACTCAAAGCAAGGGATGGCTTTACATTCCTGATGGCTGTCACTGGTCCCTGGGATGTGACAAAGCGCTGGCTCTCTCCAAATTTCTTGGAAAAATATCAGCCCTGACTCCACTGCAGCGGCCTCAGCTGTACCTGCTCTCAGTGCTGAACACTTGGTAGGAGAATATTTGATTCAAGGGGCAAAAAATTCAAATTGAAACAAAGCAGGTGCTGAATAATGTCATTTTAAATGCCAAGGAAACTTCCAGAAAGTGGTGAGGCCCAAAAGTCACCAGGTCCTGATGCAACCCAGGTTTTGTGTGTTGTAACAGAACTTGTGATATCTGGAATTTTCTGCCCTCTAAAGGGCTCTGATCCCTAATTTCTAATTATAGCAGCTGGGGTAACAAACTGTGCTGGGCAAAGCCTTTTACAGAGCTGTGCTGATTTGTCCTGAGTATTTATTGATTAATATAATCCAAGCTTACAAGCTCCTGAGCACTGACTCCTTTTTATTTATTTTATTTATGGTTTATTAGCATTCACCTGAAGGAAGATGGGTGCTTTAAAAAGAGCAGGATTCAGAAAAGCAGCTACTGCATGAAAGCCTCTTCACCCTTTGCTGTGCCTCTGCCCAGTGATTTTGGCTGCATCACAAAGCCTCTCCCCCACACCCCACTTTTTTATCCATCCAGGAGCCAAGAGAAACGCTCAGAAACAAGAGCAGGGCCTGTTGAAAGGGAATGTGAGGGAGCAAGAAAAATCCCCTGCGAGAAAAGAGGTCAAGAAATTATCAATAGAAGATTCTGTCAAGGTGGCCACTTGGCCAGGTTTGATTTCTGGGAATGTGTCCCCTCTGATTAGCTTTACATCTCGGGGCTATTATGGGAGTGTATTGTGTTGGAAACCATTCTCCAAACTGCAAGTGCCCCACTGCTTCTCAGGCCCTTTGTGTGAGCAGGGAGTGGGAATGTTTTGTGTCTGGGGTGAACCATGGCCTCTCCTCCCGTCCTGATGCTTCCCAGATTGTTCTCAGATTTGGACACACTTCAATGGACACTTTTTAATAATTTTTTTTTTTTTTTTCGATTCTGTCTATAGGTCTTTTGTACATTTTCTTGCTTGCTTTTCAAGGCTGAGAGAGAGTTTTGAAGATAACAAGTCCATTTGTCTCCTGCTTTTTGAAATGTAGATATCGATTTTTGTTCAGTTTCCCTGGTTTTGCACCTGAAGTCAACTGGACAGAGGAGCCCGGGAGAAAATGATGGATCACTGAGGGGAAGGATGAGCTGCAAAGCACAGGAGAGTCCCACGAGACTGAGTTTGGCTCTCCCATCCTTTTGTAGGTGGTGTGAGCCAGTGATTGTGACCAAAAAGCTCCTGGCCAGAGGCACGGGGGATGTTATCCACGGGTGCTCTGGATGGTGTTTCCTGAATTTTATTGACTCCCCAGCCAGCTCTGGGTTTGATGTTAAATTCTTCTGAAGGATATGCCTTCATTTGTGTGGAGGTGTTTGTTGGGGGGGATTTGGGGCAGCAGAAGCAAGGAAAGAGGAGAGCAGATCATTAAATAATTCGCAGGAGGTGCTGAATTCCCTTATTTCTGTGTCTGGGTGCAGTGGTCCCAAGAGATAATTGGATTTTTTCCCACCAGATTTGCCCTGATGCTCTGGAATTGCTGGGTGGAACTTTCAGAGCTCAGCTCCTGCCCTGGGCTGCCTGGCTGGAAGGTGGGAAGCAAGGCTTGGATGAGCCTTTTTTTTGGGGAAAAAATGACATTTGTGTGGCACAGACCGGTGTAAAAGTGGGGTTTTTCTGGAGTGAACCATTTCACACATGGAAATATTGTAGGTACCCTGGAAAAACCTTCTAAATCCATATTCCTCCATTAACAACACTTAGCAGTGTGCTTTTTTTTTTTTTTTTTTTG
>VYXF01001495.1:271616-309730 GCA_013397295.1 Polioptila caerulea
CATCCATCCACCCATCCATCCATCCATCCATCCATCCATCCATCCCTCCATCCAGGATTTGCCCTGTGTGCATTTGTCCCTTGCTTTCCCAGTGTGCCCTGGCTGGATTTGGGGACAAACTCGGTGATTTCAGGCTTCATGCACCTCTGGCTTTGTGCCCACAACACCCTCGACCCCCAGCTGGGGCACTGAGGGCCCAAGCAGAGCCTGGGACAGCCCCAGATTTTGCCCTGGATTCCTGGGGGAGTTGTGGGTCAGGGCTGAGGAGTTGATGGGACACTGCCAGATCCTCTCCGAGCATCCCAGCAGCTCCTCTGGCCGGAATTCCAGGCTCCAGGTGCTCAGGGCAGGTTCCAGGCACTCCTGGGATGTCAAACTCTGCACCCACACAAAAACCCAGCAACAGCAGCTTGGGTTTGCTCAGCCAGATGCCATTAAATTGAATTAATCTCCAACGCCAGTTCCTGTGCAAACTCCATCAATTTGGCTGCAATTAACTCGTGGCTCTTGCAGATTTTTTTTTTTCCCCTTGGAGAGAGTTTAAAAAAAAAAAAAAAAAAAAAAGAGGCAAATCAGCAGCTGAAGGAGTCCTGCTTTTCATTCTCCAAACTGCCAACTCCTGGCTCTGTCTTCTCATGCCCACAAACAACGGGGCCTTTCCCCTTGTTAGGTTTTATTGCTTCTGCTGCATTGAACAATAACAAAGGTGCAGGAGTCAAACTGCAGGTGCAGGATCCAGTTCCTGCCCCTTAATGAGGGACTGGACGCCGATTTTATGGGGTGTAGCCTCAGACAAACACGAGAAAAGCAGAATTTAGGGTGTGAGGATAAAGGTTTAGGCTCAATTGGTTATATTGCCATGGACTAGTGGGGTGCACAGGGGCAAATATTGAGATTTATAATTTAGGTTCTATTATCTTGTTTAGCTGGATGCATGTCTGAGTTTTCATTTAATGCAGGGATTATTTCCTGGTGGGATTTAGGCTCTGTGTGTCATCAATGAGGAGGAAAAAAAAACTTCTTTGGATAAACTTGCATCTCACAGATTACATGAGGTTCAGAATTTGCACTCCTGAGCTAAATATTACAACAGGAAAAATTAAAATGCATCCCAGTCAAAATTTGGTGTTGCCTGTTCTGGGCTTGAAAAAATTTCTAAAAAAATTCTCCTTTTTCAGGGCTAAAATTGTTGACTCCACACCCAACAGATTTCTCAGGGATTCTGGTGGTACAAATGTTTTCTTGAGGGGGTTTGGTACCTCTATTTTCTCTACTATTTAAGTGCAAGAATTAGGGGCAGAGAAACACCCTGCACAGGAGTCAGGACATCAGTGGTGGGTTCCTTCTCTGCTTTGCTGTCTGAAGGAGCTTCTGATTCCAAGTTTTTCCCGAGCTTGAACTGTGCAAAGCATGATCCCCTGAGAGCCTGCAAAACCCTCCCTGCCCTCTAAATCTTGCAGCAATGTAGCTTTTGGCCTGCCACTTATTTTCCTTGGGTTCAAGAGAGGAAAGAAGTAAAAGAGATGGAAGTGGGCTGGAGCACTTTGTCATCTTGGGGTTCATTGATGGGCTGCCTTGACAAAAAGTTTGTTCCTTTTGACTCCTCCACCCTTCCCTGCATCCCATCAAAACTGCCCAGGGAGCTCCAAGCAAGGGAAAAAAATCTTGTTGGGATTTGGGCTCCATAGCACAGGGTGAATGGGATTTTTGGCCCCTTATTTCCATGTGTCCCTTTAAAATGAGGGTTTTGAGAATCAGAATTTCTTTTTCTCTCGTGATCAAAGGAGAAATAGAGATTTCTAAATAATCTTGAATCTTCCTCCTGGTTTGTTGATTTGGGTTTTTGGTTTGGTTGTTTTTTTTCCAATCAATTGATTTATTGGAGCTGCTGTCCTAAAGGCTAATGAGGCAGTACAGAGATTTATGGATGATATTTCCCTAGCTCTGATGGGACTCTTTTAATGCCTAATTAACTCTGTATCAAAGCATCCCAATCCTCCTGAAATCCGAGCCACCGAGACATCCACTTCTTGTTGATTTTTCACCCAGGACTTGTGAAAACTGACTCTTGGCTTCCCTGATTCCCTTGGAATGAAGCAAGAGACCACCAGCACCACTGGCTCCGGGATTTGGCCTTTGTGTGCAAAGATTTGGGGGTTTCCATGCAAAATGGCAACTTATTTGGTGAAGAGTTGAGGGGATGTGTGAAAAGTGGAATTTTCTTGTGTGGCTGAGATATTTTTGGTCGAGCCTGCATCTCCTTTGAGAGAGAGATTGCAGGGGCAAGGCTGAGCCAAACATAAACAGCTTTGGGGAGCCGGAAATTCCTTCAGTCCCATGAAAAGAACAATATTTGTGGAAAAGCTGGACGGCCTCATGCTGGATGTAAACCCAGAACAATGTGAGCATCTCCACGAGGTTTGTTTTGAAACAGAAGCCACCCAGAAATGTGAGTGGAGCTTTCATGGCTTTGGCTTTTCTGCTGGAATGTGGCTGCTTGCAGGGGGAGAGGGATTCAGAGGATCCTCAGGAGAGGGAGGCCTCAGGGCTTTGAAGTTGATACTGTAATTAAGGCCATATTTATATAAAAGTAAACATTTGGGATAAGAACTCGGCGCTTCCTCCTTTCCTGCTGCTGCTGGGTGAAACTGGTGTGTTTTGCTTTTTATTCCTGAGCTTGGCCATTTCCAGATTATTTCCAGCAGCTCAGGGTGAGGGCACAACACCAATGTGCACTAAAGGAGCTGCTCATGTGCTCACTCCTGGCAAATTCCACACTTGGGGTGCTTGGGAAACAATTCCTGAGAGGCCAGGAGTGGGATATTTGTCTTAAATGCAATTTAGGAGGGGGTTTGCTGCTGCAACCTGCTGTGTAAAATGCTCCAGAGACGGAATTGGGAATGGATTCTTCCCCAAACCTTTTGCTGTAGTGGGAGGAAGGGGAGAGAGGAGCAGTCCTGAGGAATGGCAGGAGGGAGCTGGGCTTGGGGTCTCTCGGGTCTCAGCCCCACATTCCACAGCCCTGTGCTGCTCTCTGCTCCTGGCTCTGTTCAGCATTTTCTGCCCCTCAATTTCTGGAAATGAGGGAATCTCCTCTTGCCTAAACCCGTGCCCAGCTGGAATTGTGCTTGAACACCTCCAGGCCCCGTTCCTGCTCCTCCCAAAGGGCTCCTGACGTGTTTCTCTCCTGATGAGCAGAGAGTGCAGCCAATAAAGCTCCTTCTGCAGGCTCCATTTGCTGCATTTCACTTCCAAGTGGTTCTGTTTTTCCAGCTCTCTGGCATGTGGGAGGGAGAAGCACTTAGAGAAGGAGTTTGATTCTCCTTAAGACAAAAAGAGGAGAAAACCTCAGAATCTCCCCAAAAAATAATTTACCTGGAAGTGGCTCTTCAGCAGGGAGGGCACAGCACTGATGGGCCAGCGTGCACAGGAACTGGGGTGTTGTTATTAGATATATTAAATATATAAATACAGTTTTCCAGGAGTTCTGTGGATCTACAACCAGCCTGGGCTAAATCCTCCCAGTGTCTGTGTAAGAACCTGTAAGAGCTTCCCTTTCTGGGCCATTTTTATAGAGTGAGTTTGGGAGAAAGATTCTTCTTGCCTGTTGATGTGACCTTCAAAAGAAGAGAGGGAGTGGAAGGCTCGAGCACGGGCTGAAATGTCTCATTTCATGAAAGACACAAGGAAAGTTAGATTGATTGATGTATAACTCCCTAAGGGGAGAGAATTTTATTAGAGGAAATGACTGCCAAAAAAATCTTGAAATAATTAATATCAGCACTTGCAGTTTTTAAGTGCTGTGAGAGAGAGAAAATGAGGAGAATTTATAATCCCGAGCGCAGGAGCTGAATTCAGGGGCTGTGTGTTTTATCCAAGGTATTGAGCTGATGGAGAAGCAGATATTTCACAGTTTCAATTAGCACAGATTACTTTATTACTTTCTCCCAGACAGTAATTATTCTGGTGATGAGGAAACCTTGCAGATTTTTTAATTTTCCCTGTGCTTATGGGATGGAGTACAACAATGAACTGTAGTGACAGGAAGTCAGATCCCCTCAGAACTTCAGGCTCTCTGAGAGGATGGATGGCTCAAGGAAACACTTCTGACATTTAACAGCATGCAAGTGTCATAAACGTCTGATCAGGGGAATGAGCAGTGTTTATTAGCAAACAGAAAGACAGCATTTTCAAATCCCTCTCATTAGGGCTGTGTTTGGAGAACAAGTGGAGCAGGGCCTGTGTGAGGATTTTGAGAAGGAGCTGGCCCGAGCTGGAGGATGAATGAATCTTTTTCAGGCTCTTTGCCTGAGCTCAGACTGCCTTGTTTCAGTCCCTGAAATGGGAATGATGCCTTAAGTTTTAGCTTTTATATTTTTTAGATCCTGGCCTGGTTTCGTGGGTAGTTTTGGGTTTCATATTCAGTGTTACTGAGTTCCCTTCACAGAGTAGGGAGACAAAACAATTCCTTCTCCAGCTCAGCACCAAGGACAACTTTCAGTCCAAGAACAAAACCAAGGGTGAAGGGAGAAGGAAAAACCAGGAGGATGGAGCTGCTGAAGCTGTAATTAGACAATTAACTCCAATGTGCTAATGGGCCAGAACTTAAAAACTTATAAAGTATGAGGCCGTGTGCTCTGTTGTCCATTCTGTGCCCAATTTGGGTTCATGGCTGGGCCCAGCCGGGCTCTGGCACTGCCCAGGTGTGCCCAGTGAGGGATTTTAATAAATCCCTGCTTTATCCTTTGGCTCTGGCTGCTCTCTGCTCCAGCCCAGCCTCCAGAAGGCACCAGGAATTTAAACTGGCAGGGTGGTAGTTCCAGTGCCCTTTAGTGGGCCCGTTTCTCTTAGGATAAGGGCAGGACTGATCTGAACTCCAGAGCTTTGCCCTCTCCTTGGAAATCTTGGCTCTTTCGCTGTGGAATTCCAGGTTTAGCATCCCAAATCTGCCCCAGTCCTCCTGGGGCTCAGGGCAGGCTCCAGGACAGTTTGTCAGGGTGGGTGGAGGGGCAGGGGAAGGCCTGAGCTGCCCTGAGCAGGATGGCAGAGCAGCTGAAAAGGTCTGGTGGTGCTTTCCCCCTCAGAATTGCTGCCTGGTGTTCACAAAGCCCCGCAGCAGCAGCAGCAGCCACACACACAGAACCAGCTGCAGTTTAAAAGCAGCTTCGGGGAATGTTTTCAGCAGTTCCTGCCTTGCTTTTTCTCCCCTGATTTTTTGAAGTGGGTTTGACTGGCTCTGTGCTGCTATGGCCAGGGCAAAAATCAGTTTGTGTTAGCCTGTGTTCTCTTCTGTGGGGGAGAAAACTACAGGGAAAACTGGAATAAATCAAAGCCAAACTTGTTATTTGAATGATTTCCAATTTCTTTTCCCACTAAAATTTGTAATGGACCAGAAGTTTTTATTCCAATAAGGCCCTGTTTGATTGAGGAAAGTGGCTGAGAAAAGACAGGACCTGATGGAATAAGAAGCACTTGAAGAGCTGCAAAGAAACCACTCTGGCCCTGCCCTATTTCCCATGCCCAGGCAGAGCTGGGGATTTATTTTGCTCTGGTACCAGTCCATAAAAGTGTGATTAGGAAGCCTGGCTTCCAAGCTGCTACAGAGCAGATGTGCCCATTGTAAAATCACATTTCTGTCATTCATTGCCTGCTTTTTGTTTCCTTCCAGGCCTCTCCTCTGCCCAGCAGCCCAAAGCAAACACTGCTGGCACTCTGCAACACCAGAGCAGGGCCGAGCAGCCTTTTTGGGGTACAGAAAAGGAGATTTTATCTGCTCCTCTGGCCCCTCGCAGCTGCCCAGGCCTGTTAGCTCCATTCTTCCCCAATAAATATGAATATGAGCAGAGGTGGGTGATAAAAATCTCTGTCCTCCATGGCCTTTGTGCTCAGCTTTATCAGCCCCTGCCCAGGGATTGTTTTCCTGGCTCACAGTGACTTGCTCCTGGAAGGGCTCTGTGGAAGACATTCCTTTTCTTTGCCCTCTGGCTGTAGAGTTTTGCACAAATAGAAAATAAGGAAACCTGTTCAAACACTAAGAACTGTATATTTCTGTAGTAAAAACCAACGTGGCTCCACTGATTTCACAGACTTTGATAATTTACACTGGTTTTTCTCTGGTGAGTCTGATTCGGTTTTAACCCCTCAGCAAAACGAGAGAAATTTGCCATTTCTGGGGCAGACACCCTGACCAACAATGCCCCTATTTCATCTATAAATGGGGAAAATACTGAATTTGGGAATACTTTTAATGTTCCTGAAACTCCCTCACTTGGCAGGAGCACGGTGGGTTAAGAGAGAAGGAGTCACTGTGGATTGGGCTGCAGAACACCCAAAAAAACCTGGTCAGTATTCTTCTCTCTGATAATAATTACCCCCAAACTCACAGATTTATCCCTCTTCTGACTCTGACACCCACCAGAGCACCTGAATTACCCACCAGGCTCTGGAAATTCCAGTGGACACCTCTCTCCAAGCTCTGCCCTTTGCTGTTTTCCCTCTGCCCCTCCTTTTAGGGGCCAAACCAGGTGGGAAAGGAAAAGCAGGAGCTGTTTCCCGGCTTCTTGGTGGGGAGAGCCACTCTAATTTTAGCTCTCTGCCTTATAATTAAAGCTTTGAGCTGGTTTTTCTCTGCCTCCCCTCTCTGCGGCCGTGTTTACCAGGAGGAAAATAAATAGGAGCTCTCCCAAGGCCAACTCTCAAATTGTACCCTTAGAAAATGTTGGGTTTAAATTGCCTGTGGTCCTGAAGCTCTTCCCAAGGCCCTGCCTTGATCTCAGTTTAAGAGAGCACTATAAATAAGTACAAGCAATGGTAAATCTCCGAGTAATGTGGTTCTATTATGTAGCAGCAGCTCTAAAAAATCAGCACAAAGGTGCTTTGCAACCCCGAAATTCAAACTGCTGTGTCAAGCATGCTAAAGCTAAAGCATGGAAGAGGGAAAGCCAAATATATCCTAAAGCCTTAAATTTAATCCACCCCATTCTGTGCCATGAGGAATCATTTATGGCTGTAAATCAGCACAAGAGATGATTAATTGCCTGGCATTAGCACCACGTTCTCTGGTGAAATTATCACTCCAGCCATGGCATCAAAACATATTTCACCTCCTCTCCCCAGGATGAAAACAGGAGCACGTTCCTGTGTCTTAATCAAGCCCTCCATTAATCAGGGTAAGACACTGTAATTGTGATTACAGTTAGAAATCAATTAATGCTCACCTTAAAATAAAACAGCGCTCTCAGCTGCAGCAGGTGCCCACTCTGTGACTTTAAAGCCCTTTTTGGTCCCCACAGCACCTCAAGCCCTTGCTCTGCAATCAGCTGGGCTGATTTGTTGTCTTTTCATTTCCTCCCTTCAGCAGGTTCTGGTGCTGCTTTCAGAGCAAACAATTCTGGAAGTCAGGGGCACAAACATTCCTCGGAGGCAGGGAGATTAGGCTGGTGGGGCTGTCAGAGTGAGATGTTAAACGGGGGGTTTTGTCTCTCCTGATCCCTGGAACTAATGCCATTTTTGGCATCCTGGCCCTCTCTGCAGCTTCATTCCCTGAAGAATGTCCCGATTTTCCAGGCTCAGCGTTCAGCTGGGTGTCTCAGCTCAATGTGAACATTCACAGGGCAGAGGAGAGGGCCAGGATGAGCTGGGTGTCACAGCCGCCTTGAGAGGATGTTTATTCACTTTATACCCAGCCAGACTCCTCCAAGATTCCCTCTCCACAGCCAGAATTCCTGGGGGTGCTCAGCTCCCTCCGGTCTCCCGACAGGCGTGACAGACTCGGAGTGTGACCACCCAGGAGGAGCAGCTCCCCCTCAGCCCCTGCCGGGGATGAGCTCTGGGACACGACTTTCAGGACTTGTCCAAGTTTTTGGAATGGGAAATCAGTGGCTGAATAGCTGAGAGGGCTCAGAAGAGAGCGGAGCTGATGGTCCAAGGATGTGACCCCATGACTCTGGCTGGTAGGAACTTTCTGGTTACAATAAATAGCAAAGAAATCTCTGGTTTGGGGCTTGCCAGCCTTGCCCTCAAATGGTGAAGGGAGGAAAGGTTATCCCGGTTATCCTGTTCCCCCTTCCTGTGCCTGCAAACAGCTCTTGCTGCTCTGTGCCTGTTACCTCGTCCCAGGCTGCACAGGCAGGGAGCAGAAAACCCAAAGCAAAGGTGGAACAAGGCTGGTGCAGGCAAAAACCCAGAGTTTGGGACTGCTTGTTCAGCATGAAACATCCCCTTTTCAATTAAGCTCCCAGAAGCGACTCCAGATTAATTTGCAGATCTGGATCTGATGAGCAAACGCTGTTCTGCTTCCTTCTCTCGCCGCTCTCCTTTCAAGTACCACTCGCCTCAGTTCTGGCTGCTGTTGGTGGAGAATTTCCCCGAAGGAAACTACTGCTTGTGGCCTCTGGGAAGAGCTATGGAGCAGGAATCGCCCTCCCAGCAGCACCAACACCTCATGTGCCCTGCCAAGGAGCCAGATGGAGGTGGGCTCTAATCAGGTCACTGCAGGAGAGGGGAACCGAAAGACTTGGAGGAGGCAAGAACTGCGAAAGGCTATCCCGGCTATTTTTGATTCCTGAAGAGGAGAGATTAATTTAGATCGTCTGGTGTACACAAGGAAAGAGGAGGGAAAAAAAAAAAAAAATCTGTTTGAAAACAAAGGGGCCCAGTGCTGACTGTTCTTGTGGGCTTCGTCATTAAGGGCGCTGATGAAAAGGGGAACAAACGGCTCCTGCATCATTACTGAGCCCAGCCTGTCACACAAACTGCTCCAGACACGGGGCTTTGTTCCCAGCAGAAAGGGAAGGCACAAATTCCCTGGACGCAGAGAGAAATGTGGGATCTCACGTGGCTGATTAGGGGACACAAAAGTGACGCTGCCGCGGCCCAACGGCGCTGCTGACGCACTGCGAAACCAACGGAGCCTTGTGACCCCAGCCCAAAATGGGAAAATGTTCCCAGGTTCACAAGCTGGAAGCCAAGTGAGATGATTTCTGTTGGGTTCTCTTCACCAGGGGATTTGGGAAGCAAACCCTCTCCTGAAGAACAAACCACCAAAATGCTTCCAGCTCCTCATCAGGCTGGTGTGAAGCGCTCAGTGGTCAGGGGGGCTGAGCTATAAAATAGGGGAGAAGGGGAAAATCCTGTGATCTGGGTGATCTGTGCTCCCCTGGTAGATATTTGAACCTGGAAACGTTGATGGAAGAGCAAAAGAAGAAGCTGCAAAGGATTGTGCAGCTGAAAGAATGACAGAAATGTGGGTGTCACATTTTCAAGCTTAAATTCAGAGTAATCCTGCTCTTGCACTTGAAGGTAAAGGACTTGAAGCATCAGTGCAAGCCCTTGGATCTCCTCCCCATTTTCTTGCCCCTTTTCTCCCACAAATTTCTCCAAACTAGCCGATTTTACTTTTCTAACAGTGGCTAAGGGAGCTGTGAGCTGGGTGAAATTCCGAAGGAATGGAAACCGCTCAGAATAGGAGCTGAAATCCAGGAGTGAAGTGAGGTTGGGTCTATGCACAGCCCAGTTCCAGGAGTTATTACCCCACTTCTACTCCTCCATTCAGCGGGCAAAGGTTGGTGAATTCCTTCTTGCCACAGGGATCCTAACACAAACACAGTAAATGAAGTGAAAACCTCCTGTAAACGAAGTGAAAATCTCATGTAAATCAAGTGAAAGCTCCATTTAGGACTCAATCCCTCTGCCTCACCTTTTTCTGTCAGAGCAGAGAGAAGGAAGAGTTGATAACAGAGGGAGGTATTGAACCAACCTTTCCCCTCCTGAATTCAAGTTTAGCTCAGCCTCTGACCAAAGGCTCTGCAAATCAATTAGGGCTGACAAGCCCAGCTCTGAGTGCAGCACCAGGGCAAACGGCGATGTCTCAGCATGGAGAAAAATTCTCCAGTGTTTCTGACCTTGGGTGGAGTAAAACACTCAGAGCGTGAGCAAAACAGAGAGAAAATCATTTGTTAGTGAGCACCAGAGTTGGAGAATAATCAGCTCACCACAGCTGCTGGATGGCTTTGGTTGGGATGTGACCAATTATCAGATTTTTGGAGAAAAATGGAATTTCCAGCATGGTTTCCATCCTTCTTATGAGAAGATCCATGGAATTTCTCTGAGACCCCCACATTTAGGGCTCATTCCTCCAAGGGAAAATGATATTTGGTGCTGGTGCCACATGCCCATGTGCTGGGGCATCCATCCTCTTGCTTTTGGTGCTGTTCATTCCCATTTCTTGGGTTTGATCCCTGGGAAAGGTGGATTTTGGCTGACAAAATCCCCGGTTTGGAGCTGTTTTCAGCCCTCAGGTGATGACAAGTTGCTGCTTTTTGGGATCCCTCTTGTGGGATAAGGACAGCCCTGGGGGATCTCCAGCTTCCATTGCTTTTTAATGGGAGGAACTTTAATAGAAAGGCTGAAATGCTGCCTCTTATTGCGGTGCCTCAGCATTTCTGGAGCCATAAATTCTCCCCTCGCCCCTCTGTTATTACTGATGTATCAATTCTTTCTACTTCTCTGAGCACTTAAATTGAAATAAAATAAGGTTTAGGCTTTATGTATTTTTAATATAATGAAATTCAGCTTAGAGTGGTAGAAAAACACTCCTTGGCATGGAGTGCTTTAGATAAAAGTCCTCAATAAACGAGAGCAGCGAGAGGGGAAATGCAGGATTGTAAATCTGGGAGGGGGCAATTCCCATTTTTGTCTCTGTGGCTCCCTCCCTTATTTCAAATCCCCCCCTTTCCCCTGTTCATTCTGCCTCCTTGAGTTCTGTCTGTATTTTATCTGGTTTATTCCCAAACTGCTGAGGCACAAAGATCTCTTTCCATTCCATGGCCCCCACTGCAGCAGCAGAGGGGTGAAAAACCGGGGGATTTTAGGAACAACCAGGTGAAAATCTCACCTTTTATAGGAGGGAAGAAGTGAAACAACCCCAGGTTTGGTTCCTTGGGGGTTTTTTGGTGGAGTTTTTGAAGTGCAGTTGGAAGTTTGAGTTTCAAAAGCCTGAAGGAGCAGGGGAAAATCGAGGAGTGTGGGTGGATTTGGCTGAACATTCCTGGAAAGGGAAAGGACTGAAAGCCCCAAAGGCTCTTTCCCAATTGCTCCAACATTCCCTGCAGGGTGTGCAGGCACAGCCTCACCAACATCGAGGCCAACGTGGTGCTGAGCCTGAATTAACCCATAAACCCCAAAATTATCTCCTTTTTAAAAAAATAAACGGCCAGCAGAGATGCAGAGGACATGGAAAAGTGGAGGTTCCAGGGAACCTCTTGGTGGAGGGAGAACACTCAGGATAAAGCTCTTGGATTGAGGCATTTTCTGTTTCAGAGTTTTTATTGCTGCATAAAATGATGCCAGTCCTTCGGAGAGGCTCTGAGCTGATCAATATGGAAAAATATATAAAAATTATATCAATGTATTTGGAAATATAAATAAACAAAAATCGAAAAATATAAAAAATATAGAAAATATATAGAAAATATATAGAAAATATATAAAAAATATATAGATAATATATAGATTATATATAGATAATATATAGATAATATATAGATATAGATATAGANTACGTCTATGTAAATAGATATAAAAATAAATATAGAAAACATATATACATCTCTTAAATATATAAAAAGAAATGTGAATAAATCTATTTGAGGAGTATATTGCCCAAGGCTCATTAGAGGAATTACAGTTTCCATAATTGCCGGCTGCCTTGTCCCGTGGTCCCCGTGCCCGCTGTGCCCGCCCTGGCACTGCTGCTGCATTCTTTGATTGTTCCTGACCATTGGAGGGTTCGAATGGAGCAGGAGCTGACACAAAACCCTCCCGGGAGCCCTAATGGGGTTATAATGAAGGCTGCAAAGCTTTTCCTGGGGAGGAGGAGCTGCTGCAGGAGCCTCCATGCCCGGCTCTGAACGAGGTCTGGGGACCAAACGGGGCCACTCGGGGATTCCAGACCCCAAAACCATCCCTCAGTGAAGGCATGCAGAGAGAGGAAGGAGGGATTTGTCTTTCCAAACAAGCTGGGGGGCTCTGCTAGATAAAACCAGAGCTGAAAGAAAGAATGGGGAGGATTCCACTGGTTGAGGGATGGGGAAAAAGGTATTTGGCTCACAAACACACTGTGGGTTTNAAAGTCACAGGACTCCTCTGTCTCCTTTTTGGACAGAACCCTCTGGTTTTTGGGGGTTCATTCCCCTGACACTGCCCTTCTGCCACTGAAACCATTTAATGTAAGGGCCCAAGGGCTCCAAGGAGCTCTGGGGATGAGCTGGTCCATAAAAACCCCAGCAAAGGCCCCAGCTGGCACTTGGAGCTGGACAGGCTGAGAAATGAAAAATCATCATGAAAAGAGTGGTTCAGACCAAGCTGAAACAATTTGTTTGCTCACAAAATGATTTTTTTTCCTTTGTTTAGGCTTTCCTAATGTCATGGTTTGGCACTGATTGGCTACTTTTTAATATTAACATGTAATTAAACCAATGAAAACAGTGGATATGCCTTTATGAATACATATTTTGGGATGAGAACTCCAGAATTCCTTTTTTTTGGATTTCATTTTGTCCCAGACCAACAGATCTCGGGATCTATCAGCACCTCCACCCGAGAGGATTTGTAATGCTGGCTGGGATTTTTTTTTTCCCAATAAATTTAATTGGTCCTTAGAATTTTTTTGTTTCTTTTCCTGTAAAGAATTTTGTGCCCTTTTGATTAAAAAAGGAAGAGCTTGGTGGGGAAGTCAGTGGAATATTTCCTTTCCCAGCCCTCCTGGTGCTCCTAAATCTGATTTTAAGTGTCTTCAGTCGGGATCACACAGGCTCATTTGTCCATGTGTGAGTGCCAGTTGTTTCCAGGACTCTGTGGAGTACCTAAATAAATTAAAAAAGGGGGCAAAAAAACCCCAGGAAGAACAGAAACACACAAATTTCCCAGGAAATTATCCTGTGTCCAAATGAGGAGCAGCATGGCAGCAGTTTGCAGGGAGCTTTCAATTTGTGGATGACTTGGGAAGGACATCCAAATGTCAATTAACAAAAGCATCATTAGCAGCGTGCCCGGAGGGTCCCAGCCCTTCCTGGCTGCCTTGAGGAGCACGAATTGTGCAAATGAAACCATCCTGGGCCGGGGGTGCTGCCAGGTGATGCAGGAGTCCTGAGCAGGGAGAACCGGGCCAGAAAAGAGGGAAAAACTGAGGGGAAGGAGGGAAAACGCTGCCCACAGCAAGGTGGGGGCTCGGTGTCCACCAGCCTCAGGGTCTAGAGAGGGGCTGAGGTGGCTCCTGCAGAAATCTGCCTCATCCTGCATCCCTCATCCTCCATCCCTCATCCTCCATCCCTCACCCTCCATCCCTCACCCTCCACCCCTCATCCTCCATCCTCATCCTGCCCCCCTCACCCTCCATNTCCCTCACCCTCCACCCCTCATCCTTCCCCCCTCATCCTTCCCAAAGCCTCTGGGCCTCTCCCCTTCCCGAGCTCTCCCAAAATATTCCATGCCCCACATCCCACAGCACTTGTTGGGGAAAAAAAAACCCTTCAGGATTTGAAGGCTCGGGCTTGGAGCGAGCTGGGATCGTGGGATTTGGGATTTGGGGTTTGGGATCCGTCCCAAGCCAACCCATTCCAGGCTCCATGGCTCAAATATGAAATATCCCTCACACGTGGGAGTCACGGGGGTGCAAACCCCCACAGCTCAGAGCCCCCAGCCCCGGGGCAGGTATGAACCCACCAAATTGAACAACCCAGGGAGGGCAGCCCAGCAGAAATTAGGGCTGCTCTGGAGCCCCTAGCACCAGGCCAGGCCTGCACTTAGTGGGATGATTCTGGAAAAAAGAGGCTGAATGATATTTTTCATATTAATATCAAATCTTTCCCTGTGCTCCAGCATGCTAAATTCAACTTTGCCCCAGCTGTGCCAGTCCAGGCTTGTATTTCCATTTTCCAGCTGAGTTTTGGGATCCTTTATTAAACCAGAAACAATTAAATCAAGTCCTAGTGTGGCTGTTAATTATAAGGAAATAGGGACTTAGTTCAATAATCCTACTGTTGTGTTCTGCTTTTCTTTGGAACTGAGTGTTTTAATCAGATGGAAATAGGAAATCAGGATGCTTGGAAGAATCTCAGCATCCAGATTTTCAAGCCTGGTGCCTCTTTTCCTTTAAGCCTTAACCCAAAAGCTTTATTTTTAAAATTGCTCTCACTCTGTGGTATCTCTTCAGAGCTTCTGTTCCATTTGGCAACTTTAGCAGCTCATTAGGGCTTCTTGCTTTTATTTTGACTTGGGTAATGAGGGCTGTAAAGAACTGCGAGTCTGGATTGGTATTAATGAAAACCAGAGTGCAAAGGGCAGGGCTGATAAATCCCGCTCTGTGCCCGGGCTGAGGATGAGGCAGGAAAACATCTCAGCCAGGATTTAGCTCTAAGCTGCCTCAGCAGGGCCCAGGGATGGTTTGTCTGTGGGGATAAAATCAGCCTCGTGGGGGATACCCCTTGGGGGCCCTCACAGGATTTTGGTGCTGCAGCTTCCCCAGGGAAAAGAGATCCAGGAGATGAGGAGTGACCTCAGGATGTGCCCCAAGAAATTCCATTTTATGCCACGTTTCAATGTGTGACATCTGTCCAGAGCTGCTCCATCACCTCCAACTCCGGGAATCCTGGGGTTTTTATCTCCTGTTCTATTCCCATTCCATCATTTTTAAAGCATTCAAACTCCCTGGGAGCATTTTCAGCGTGTTTGGTGCTCTCAGCAGGGAGAGCTGCCCAGTGCCTGCCGTTCCTGCAGGCTGGGTGTGAGCTCTGTCCCAGACCCAGCACAGGGCTCAGCTCTCCCTGCTCCTCAGGCTTCCACCTTGACTCAGGGCTTTGCTTTTCCCGGGGTGAATTAGGGACAAGGAGGAAAATCCCTCCCCTGCTGCCTTTGCCCAGCCCTGCTGGCCCTGAGCGTTCCCCTCCTCTCTCCGGGGCAGGGTCACTCCTGGCTCACCTGCATTTCTCGCCGTTGCCATGGCAGAGGCTGCAGGCACAGCTTGGAAACCTTCTGCTGTCACCTCCACGGGCTCTGAGTGCGTGTGGCTGCTTCTCCTGCAGTCCCTGCTCGTCAATATTTCATGGCTCCAGCCCAGGCTCCGCTTCATCCGTCAGAGTGCAGCCGTGCCCTGGTGAGGGCTGGATTTGCAGGACTAAAGGTGGTTTTGGAGGCTCAGTGATGGTGGCAAGGCCTGGATCTCCTTCTCTGAGCCCCCTGTGAACCCCAGGCTGTCACTGCCCACACGGCTCTGTGCCCCCTGGGAATTCATCCTTTGGCACTCCCAGCGTTCTGAGTCTGGCCTTGGCCAGACAGGTCTGACAGAGCAGGTTTAGCTTAGAAATTTGGGGAAAACCCTTCCCTGGGAGGTTGGGGAGGCCCTGGAGTGGATTTCCAGAGCAGCCGTGGCTGCCCAGCCCCTGGCAGTGGCCAAGGTGCCAATGTCCCTTCCAACCCAGACCACTCCTTCATCCTGGGGATGTCTGGGAAAACTCTCCAAGGATAAGAGTGTGGGCTTGTTTGTGAGGCTGCTGCTGCTGGATTTGGCTCCTGCCAGGGGAGCTTTGATCCGCAGCTCCTTGCAGAGCCCACTTGTTGTGATAACCCGGCCAAGAGCTCTGAGCATCCTCCTGCCGTTCCCATGGCAACGGGATGCCTCCTCCATTGTCACAGGGACCTGGTTTAGGGACACCAGGGGTGCTGCTGAGGACACAGGCCCACCCCAGGGAGCTGCTGGCCCCCTCCCAGGAGCCCTCACAGGGCTTTGCTGCTGCAGCTTCCCCAGGGAAAAGAGCCCCGGGTCACTCCTCAGGATGTGCCCCAAGAAATTCCATTTTATGCCACGTTTCAATGTGTGACATCTGTCCAGAGCTGCTCCATCACCTCCAACTCCGGGAATCCTGGGGTTTTTATCTCCTGTTCTATTCCCATTCCATCATTTTTAAAGCATTCAACCCCCCTGGGAGCTGAGCTGGTTTGGATTCCTCTTAAAAAGCATTTCAAAAACCCCAACCTGGAAATGTGCTCAGCTCCCTCGGTCAGGGAAAACCCCGTGGGCAAATCCTGGGGTTTTTCCTGGGCTTTTAACTCCTTCCTGCACAGTCTGGTGACGTTCTGCTTCCTCCAGGAAAGGCAGGATCAAAGCAGGGGGGAGGCTGCTGGCCCCTGGTTAATGGTGTTGGAGCTTCATCCCAGCCCTCACCCCAGCCCTGGGCCTGCCAGGAATTCAGGAATTATTTTGGTCACTCACCCAGCAATTCCTGGAGTGCATTCCTCCTGCAGAGGATCCTTCCTCTCTGCTTTAACCCCCTCATTGCTGGCAGTAAATAAGGGCTGGGAGCCTCCAGGAGGTGAAGGGTGGATCTGGAGAATTCTTTCGTTGGTGAATTTTGGGCACAAATCCCAAAGGTTTGCTATAGCTGATAAGTTTTTTGGAATTTTCAAGTGTTTTCTAGGAAAAATCCCAGTTTTGATGGGAATAGTGGTGAGGTGGAAAAAACAGGGGAGACCCTGTGACATCCCATGTTGTGTTTGTCAGGCACTCAGCTCCATCGTGGGACAGTTGGGCTCAAGCCCCTGTTGTGACAGAAATATTGGGATATATCCCAGCTTGAGGATTCCTTTGTGTTCTCCAAGGAAAAATGAGGGGGGAAGAGGCTGTAACACGAGCCAGACCGACCCCAGAGTTGTCCTGTGCCAGGAGGATTCTCAGCTGGGTGAAATCCTCCCATGGAAATGCCCTTCCAGCAGGGATTGTGCTGGAGCTGTGGAATTTCAGGGTGGACTGGAGCAGCCTGAGCTCTGCGGTCACTTGGAGCTGAATGAGCCTTCCTGGCCTTAAAACACCAGGAATTTATCCCAGCACAGGAAACAGAGGCTTTTCCCTGATTTTTCAGGTGTGCTTTTTTTTTCATCCTGGATATTTTTTTCCCCAATTCTTTGTTCTGTTTGGCTCCATCCACCCACCTGACTTTTCCTTTTGGAATTACTCCCAGGAAAACCAGGTTTGAGGCATTGTCCTTCCTTCCCAGGGCTCTCTCTGCCACAATTTGTGCCAGGGAGGGATTTTCACAGTGGCTCCACTCTCTCCTCTCCCCACCAGCTGATCTCATCCATCAGCAGGGTTTTTTAAAACCTTTTGTTGGCAAAAAATTCATAATTTTCCCTGCATTTTCTGTCGTCTCTAAAGGCAGGGATGGTGCCACTGTCCCAGAATTGTAATAACTTATCTCTCCTTGTTGCCTTTGTGTCAGGTGTTATTATTAATCCTTATCAGTCTGTTGAGGGGAGGAAATGAAAAGGTCTGAAAGGACTGAAACTCAGAAAAAAAAGTATTTTGGTCACAAGCAGAAGCAAGAAAAAAAAGATTATGTATAAGATTGAGAAGTATATTTCAAACTGATTTCTTTTCTTTTTGGAAATAAGCAGTACAGAGGCTAAAAAAACAAACAAACAAAAAAAAAGAAACTCTCCCTTCATCCCCAAAAAGAGTGGGAAGCCAGAGGAGAAGCACAGCAAACCCAGACAGGGCAATTCAGCACAGCAATAAATTGCAGAGTTAAATATATTTAACTGGAGAGAAGTTATTTGAAGTTGCTGTGAATAAATAATGGATTTCAGTTTTCATAAACAACTCATTTTCCTTCACAGAAAGCACCCAGAGCAAATGTTGCTCTGAAATTGTTTAATT
This sequence comes from Polioptila caerulea, assembly GCA_013397295.1. Lineage (NCBI taxonomy): Eukaryota > Metazoa > Chordata > Aves > Passeriformes > Certhiidae > Polioptila > Polioptila caerulea. Next base: position 289,324 of record VYXF01001495.1, read on the forward strand.
ACCAAGCCTTGCACTGAGTTATTTGCTATGAACTTTCTGTCTTGCAGCATCTTCCCCTCTTAGATTAAATCTCATTTTCCCACTCAAACGCTGGGCTGTGAATGGAATCAGCACTTTCTGTATTTAGAATGGAACTGGGTTTCTGCATTATTAAAAGAGGGATCAAATAGGAAAAAAACATTTTTTTTTCTCCTCACCTTGTGGGCAGGGAGGTGAGGGGACCCCCGATGGAGCCCTGCTGTTTTTAACTCTTTCTGTAAAACACAAAGAACCCTGAGTGAGGATGCCACTGATTTACCTGCTGGAAATGTGTGGTTTTCCCTCTGGAAAGTTTTGTTTTCCTGCCTCCTCCCCTTTCTCTGTCTCTCCTGCCACTCTTCACACCTCCATTTGCAACATCACTGAATTCCCTGGTAACAAATCTCCTCCAAACCCTGCCCTTAAACATTTCTCTGCTGCCATAAATCCCGGCTGAGGACCAGATTGGAGGGGTGTAAAAAATGCCTCATCAGGCAGCAAACCGGGGAGATAAGGGGCTGAACAACTCAGAGGTGTTTGATCATTCCTCACGTGCTGCCAGAGCAAACAAACCTTTAAAAATAAGTAAATGGACAACGTGTCCTTTTCATCTGCTTTATCTTGTCTGCTCCAAGCTGGGAGATTCATAACTCGCTCTCCTCGGGCCCCGTAAATTGTTTCTATTATTCATGATTAAAGTCCAGAGCAGAAGGTTCGTGCATATATCAGCAGACACTTGTTAGAGACATCCTGATGTTATTAAGACATAGATTCAGCCAAAGGTCGTTAGGAGAGCGTCCAAATGGAAAGATCACATGGGAGGCAGAGGAGAAAATTAGGGCTGAATATAAAATAGGAGCGGGGAAGCAGAGCAGGACAGAAAGGGGGACAGGGGGATGGTTTGGGGGCAGGGGGAAACAGGGAAAGGGTGCAGCACATCACTGTCCCCTCCTGGTAAACACCGTGTGGGGGACAGGGGAGAAAATCAGGGCTGAATATAAAGTGTAAGAGTCACTGGGAGGCAGAGCAGGACAAAAAGGGGGCAGGGGGATGGTTTTGGGGCAGCAGACAAGAGGGAAGAGCTTCAGCACATCACAATCCCCTCCTGGTGGGGTTGAACCCCTGAAACCCCTCCCAGTTTGCTCCAAGCATCTTCAGGCTGGGTTTTATCAGGGTAATTTTAAATGTAAAGCCACACTTTACATTTAGAGCCTATCCCTGAGGTTTAACACAACCCCCTTCGCGCCTGGCAGGGACACCCAGATGTTCCAAAGCTGGGCCTGCCACTCCAAGGCTCAGGATGCAGCTGGAGGCCTGGCTGATGTGGGAATGTGCTGCTGCTGGCCCACATGAGCTCTCCAAGCTCTGGCAACCACCTCCTGTTCGAGCTGGAGGTGCTGAGAAAACAAAGTTATCGATTCATTGATCCACCGGGCAGGGAGAGCTGCAGCTCCCAGGGCTCCCAGGGAATGTCCAGGCAGGTGCATCTGGCACGTGCTTGGCTAATTTGGGGATCCATAGGAGGAGGCTGAAGGGGAAATAAAGGGTATTGAGGGACGAGGAGCAGATTCCTGTGTGTGTTTCTGGGGCCCTGAGAGCAGCTCCAGGTAGCACATGGAATGTTTGACTGGCAAAGCGTGGTCTGTGTTCCAAAACTGCAAACACAACTCCACGTGCCTCATCTTAGGCTGCAGTCAACACAGGCCCCAGAGAGTATGAAATAATCATTCTTCAGCTGTAGAGCCCGTTCTGTTGGATCCCATCAGGAAGGGGCCATGGACAATGGCTGCTGCCAGAGGGGTGTTGGTTAATTCTCACAATGCCTGTGCCAACACCACCAGTGCCTTCAAAACAGCTTTTTGTGCAGGGAGAAAGGCCAGAAAAGAAGATGATGTTGCCTTTTTAACAGGGAATGAGAATTCTCTGCTTTTTAAAAATTTTTTTAAATTTAAATGATCAAGTGCTGTTTGAGATCCCAGCTCATTGGGAGCACTTCTGGTCCTGCTGAAGGCACAAGCTGGGCTGGTCTCAGCTCCTAACCCATCTGCTTTTGGCCTAACCCATCTACCAAAGGCTGTTTTGAAGGCACTGGTGGTGTTGGCACAAGGGTTGAGGTGAGAATTAACAAACACCCCACTGACAGCCAGCCATTGTCTATGGCCCCTTCCTAATGTGATTTAACAAAACTGCCAGCAAGTCAAAATTAATGCAAATGAGTGCAAATTCACATATTCCAAAAGGATTAGAATATCATTAATGTGGGCATTAAATATTTAAACAATATCTCTATGAAAGAATTATGAGCTTTCAAAGCTTGTCTGTGTTTTATGACCACATTAAAGCAGTTGTAATGACATCTTCTATGCTGGGACTTGGAATTATCCTTTTTTTAAAGGATCATCGTGGCCAGAGCCCCCAGTGTCCCCCCAGGTCGGGGTGTCCCTGGGTGTTGTTATCCAGAGCTCAGCTCCAGGGGATGTGGCTGTGAATGTAGAACCCAACCAACATCACCAGCAGAGCTCTGCACAGAATCACAGAGTCACAGAATCACTGAATCACAGAATCACTGAATCACTGAATCACTGAATCACTGAATCACAGAATCACAGAATCACAGAATTCACTGAATCACAGAATCACTGAATCATAGAATCGTAAAATTCACTGAATCACTGAATCATAAAATTCACTGAATCACAGAATCACTGAATCATAGAATCATAAGATTCACAGAATCACAGAATCACAGAATCATTGAATCATAGAATCCCTGAATCACAGAATCGTAGAATGCGCTNAATCACAGAATCATTGAATCATAGAATCACTGAATCACAGAATCATAGAATTCACTGAATCACAGAATCACTGAATCACTGAATCACAGAATCATTGAATCACTGAATTCACAGAATCATTGAATCACTGAATTCACAGAATTACTGAATCACAGAATCACAGAACCATCAGTTTGGCAGAGACCTCCAGGATCATCGAGTCCAACCCAGCCCCAACACCTCAACCAGACCCTGGCACTGAGTGCCACATCCAATCTGTTTTTAAACACATCCAGGGATGGTGCCTCCACCACCTCCCCAAGCAGAACATTCCAGTACTTCATCATTCTTTCCATGGAAATTTTTTTCCTAATATCCAACATATATTTCCCTCAATAAAAATGTCGTTCCACCCCATTCCACCTCTGCTCTGGGGTCAGAGCTCATCCCTGGCCTTTATCCATGTGGGATTCCACTGCTGGAGAGCTGGGAAGGTTCTTCTGGCTGTGGGGGATCCTGTCCCTACAAACACAGCAAGAATTCCCAGGGCTTTGTTCCCTCTGCTTTGCCAACTGCTCATTCCAGCTCTCAGCTCCACGGGATCTCTCCAGCCAGGGCATGGACAGGGATTTCCTTACTCAGGGAATAATCCAGGCTTTATTGACACATCTGACACCCTGAGCTGCATCTGAGCCTCTGCTGTCCCAGCTGAGCCAAGTTTAAGCCAAATGATAAAGCAGAGGCACGTTCCATAACCAGCTGCAGTGAAAAGTGGTGATTTTTTGGGAAAAAAAATGATGGAAAGTCCTCCCAATTTCAGTTACAGGAGCAGAAAAGCTTGGAGAATGTCTCAGCTGAGAGAAGAGCTTGCAGGAAAAACAAGACCTCAGGTCAGATGGAAGCAGGTGGGGATCAAGGCACTTATTTGAGTGGCCAGTGTAAAATTAAGATGAACTTTGATATTCCCAGTGAAGGCTCAGCCTATCCTGAGCCTCTCAGGCCTTTCCCTGGCTCTCCACGAGAACAGGAGCTCATCAGGGTAACTAAAATGATCCAAATTTAAATATTTGGGATGGTCTCAACACCCACAATGACGTTTTTAAGCCCAGGAGGGCTGTGACAGGCAGGTCTGCAATGGGATCTGAGCTCAGCTCTCCACTCCTGGTACAAAGCACTTCTCCTGTGCCGTTTCCAGCAGTGCCATGTGTGCCTAACAAAGGGATTAAAATGGAAAAACCAAGGGAATCAAGTGCCTTATCCCTCCCAGGGAGAGGAGAGAGGAGTGAAGAAGCCACTTGTGTGACTTGATGGTTTTTTCAGGGGCTCTCTGGCACAGTGGGGAGGATTATTTGGGAGAGAGCCACAGATCCAGAGGCAGGGGGAAGATCCTTGGTGATGGCAGTGAATTGTTCTGGAGGCTCTCAGCTCTGCCAGGCGCTGGGAGCTGGCAGTGGGAGGCGCAGGGAAACACAGTGGGCTGAGATGATTTCCCAAACATTCTGTGCCTCGAGGCTCTGCTTCTCCTCACGGCTCCCTTGGGGGGTTTGCAGGAAACTGGGCCAGTCCCTGTGGCTGGACTGGGAGAGCTGGCACTGGCCCGAGGCAGGTGGCAGTGGATGATGCCCGTGGGTCCCTCCCAGCTGAGGATTTTCCATGAGGGCTCCTTTCCTGGGAGCAGCAGCTTTGGCTGTTCCCTGCGGAGCACCGAGGGATGCAGGCTGCTGGGAGCAGCAGCAAGCTGGGCTGGGTGCACAGGGCTGGCCTTTGGAGTCGTGGCAGTGGCACTGGGAATCTCCCCCTTCCCCAGGAGAGTTCCTTGTGCTGCTTCCAAAGCCAGGCTGGGCTGGGCTGCTCATCCCTGGAACACCCCAAGGAGGTTTCCATGGGCAGGCAGGGATCCAGGCAGGGATCCAGATGGATTCAGACCCTGCAGCATTCCCTATTCTCCTTTCTGGGCAGCACAAAATGCAGAACCCACCAACCTGGACCTGCTCAAGGGTGGTCAGACACCCCGGACATCAATTCTGTGACTAATCTGATCCATCTCTAAATGCATTCCTTGTAATCAGCAATCTGTTTTCTTTAACTACAGGACCAGTACATGGTCTAATTAAATGCAACATATTAATGATCCCCTACATGGATTTGTGATCCTGTAATGAACGGTGGAACTACACCACAACTCTGCTTGATTTGGCTGGGGCTTGGATTTTAAAATTATTTTCTCCATTTAATGGCCAAATAATTAATGATAAGTCCGTGCGTGACGCTGCTGTAAAACCCTTGATGAAACCTGCTCTAAGCAGGACATCAAGCTCAGCTAAGGTGGTGGAAATCATAATTAATTCAGCTCTTGCATGGATAATAGTTGGGAGGAGGCTGAGCTGTAGATCTGGGCTTACTTTGCCAGCTCCAGGCTTCCTGTTTTGTTGCCATTTCCACAAAAACAGCAGCGGGGAATTGGGGGATGGAGCAGCAGTGACACCTGAGAGCTGCAGTTATTTGCTGGAATGTCAGCTCTGAGATTCCCTGTGATCTGCTGCAAACCTCGTGGTAGATTAAAGGCAGAAACCGGGAAGTTGGAGACAGAGCTGGCTGCAACTTGAAACAATCCCATAAATATTTATTTATGCACAGCTGCTCTCGTGGGTGACTTACAAGGGGACTCCATCCCCCTTCCCTTCTGATTTGTACAAGTCCCATAAATCGTGGGGGTTTTGACCATTGCTTTATTTGATAGCTAATCCAGCAGCTTTGTTTCAAGCTAGACAGGAGGAAAAGCTGGAGGATTGCTCAAGGAATAAATAAATGGTTTGGGAGGCAGTTCATCCCATGAAGGGAACAGACTTTCTCAGCAAGGGGTCAGTGAAGGCTGATCCTGCCTTGGGGCAGCAGAGCCCAGAGAAGCTCTTCCTTCTCGCCCCAGTCCTGAGGAATCTGTCAAATGCTTGTTGAATTTTCTCAGCTGTTTGTGTGAAGTGAAAAACCCAGGCCTGAGCCTCGAAACCCCGAATGTCCTCACACAGAAGGCAGTGGGTGACACCCGGAGAAAAAACAAGCCTGGCAATCTGCAGCCCTGCTTTCTGTGCTGGTGCCATGGAGCCAGCAGGCAAATTTAGACAATTTCTGGGTTGGTTTTTTTTTATTTTTTTAACTTTGCAAAGTCTGGTGATTGGATTGGTTTCAACTCTTCAGAGCTGGTGGCTGATCCTGCTGCGTCAAATCCTGGCTGCAGAATCCTCGATGCCGCTGCTTTCCCTCCTGGAACTCGGGTTCCAAAGTGAGATTTGGAGCAGGGTTCGGGGTCCCCCGTGCCAGGCAGGCTCTGGTGCAGCTGGGAGGGCACAAATGCCAGTCAGCACAAAGCCACTGCTGCCCCTGAAGGGCAGAGATTGCTCTGAGCCTCTCAAGGAGCTCCAGGGGAGTCCCAGGGGGAATTTCTGGAGCTCTGTTTTCAGGTTTCCCCAGCTGAGATGAGCACAGAGAACCAGATCGATTTTCCATCACAAAGGTTTTGGGGTGAGCATGCAGAGAACTGGCTCAGGCTGATCTCAGACACCTGGATTTTGGGAACAATCCCCCTGGGGGCAGTGAAAAAACCAGGCAGGGAGGGGTTTGAACCTCCACAAGGTTGCAGTGATTCCAAGGAGCTCTGGATGCTCAGGAATTGTTTGCTTTGCTTCTTTGAGCAGGTATTTTATACATATATGTATAAAAACTCCTAAATTGGGACAGTGCACGCTGCCTTGGCTCTGCTTTGATCAGGGTGCAGCTCCTCCTGAGCTGCCCTGATTAAATCAGAGTGAAAATAAATTGAAAGGGCTTCTGTCTGATTTGTGAGACTTCTTCAGGTGTTAAGGGGAGAGAAAAAACATCCAAAGAACCAGGAAGAGAGGCTTTACCATTTCATTGCCAAGGAGAACTCCTGCTAACACAGAGGGCAGTGAATTGAGGGGTAGGAGCTGTGGGATTTCAGCGTCCAGGTAGCAAAGAGCCAATCTCGGGAAAGAACCATCACCACCACATCCTGCACGGGGCAGGGAGGACAACAAAGCAATTTTCCCCTTCCCACACGAATCCCTTCCCAGCGTGGACTTCCAGGAGCAGAGGGGAGGCAGCCCGGCGATGCTGCAGAGGTGCTGCGGGTCTCTCCATCAGCATTAGCACCTCTCCCCTCGCCATGAATATGGAAATCCGCGGGTCATTAATCTCACTTCCCCACCGAGGACAAGGGATGCTCAATTCCCGGCCACAAAAAGGCTCTGCAGGGATGATTGAGTTACTCCAGTTGCTTAAAAGCTGCCTGGAACCGCTGAAAGCCCCTGACAGGCAGGGAGGGGAGGTCAGGGGTGGAGTTCATCACCTCCCTAACAGAATTAATCAAGGGGACAAAATCAGAACACGTTTGCCATTGAACACCGAGTCAATGCCCGCTGGAAAGCATCGTGGTGTGGTCCCGATTTAGAATTCCCAGAGGGGAGTGAGAAAGGCTTGGGGAAAGTCCAGGGAAGGAGAGCAAATCCCTTTGTTTCTAGGGGAAAAGGGAGAGAGAGGGATTGGTTCAGAAAAGCTGCAGAAAGGGAAATTATTGTCAGCTCTCCCTGCGATTTTAACCTTTCATGAGGTTATTAAAGGTTTTAAATCCAACGGGGGAATTGGGAAAGGAGAGAAATAAATGCCAGGAAGGTGAATCAGGCAGGAGCATCCTGCCAGTCCTTTGGTGACAGCTCAGCCAGGGCTCTCAGCCCCTTCCCAGGGTGCCACCCAGCCTGGCCCCTTGCCACCACCTCAGCTGGGCACCCCAGGCTGGCAGAAGTGCTGCTTTTCCTCTCCTGGTCAGTGCCTGGAGAACTTGGCAGCGTCAGGGTGATGGATAAAGCAATATAGGAACATTTCCTTCTCCCTCCCTGCTGGCTCCTTCCCCCCGTTCCGACCCCGATTTGTTTGTGCCAGCCTGGGATGGACAAACAGCCCCAAACCTCTCTGTGCTGGCTGCTGTAAAACACAGGCAGGACCTCAGCACTGAGACAAGCTGAGATTTCCCTGCAAGAGGCAGGAGATCTTCAGGGGATGTTGCCTCTGGGGAAACGCGTTCAGCAAGAGGCTTTATTTTTAATGTGAAATGGAGGAACAAAACACGGAATTGAAGCTTTTTGGTAAACCTTGCACGGGGCCCTCAGCCCAGCTCGCTCTTTTTGCAGCCTGCTATTATTCATGCCCCAGATTTGCTTTTTCTCAATGGGTTTCCCGAGATAAAAATGTGTATTCTGAAAGAAAAAAAATGGATTAAAAAGTATATTTCTGCTTTGTAACCAAGCAGGCTCCCTCAGAAGTCTCTTTTTAAAAATGAGCAGCACATTTCAGGTGTGCAGCTGAATTTCCTGATTCCCAAAGCTGCTTGTCAGAACTATCAAGGCAATGGTAGCAGGCCCAGTGGCAGTAATTTGATTATTAGACAAAGCATGCAGAAATCTCCCTGTTTCCTTCCCCTTCTGAAAACAATTGTTCCTGGAGCTTTTACTGCTGTGAACTTTTGCTGAGGTTCAGGGCCCTGAGCAGAGCAGCAGAAGCTGGACAAGAGCGATTCCAGAAAAGCAAAAAACACAAAAACGTGAGGAAAAGCTGTCTTTGAAATGAGGCCACGTCTTGATTGCACCCAGTGGCTAAAAGGGGAAGGAACTCGGACAAAAACTCCATCTGGGAGCTGTTCAGTCTGGATTTTCAGGCAGGCTTGCACGTTGCTCCAATTTCTTTTCTTCCTGCCTTGACCCCAGCATGGAACTTGGCAGATCTGTTTGGGAGATCAGTGTGGAACGGAGCCTGGAGCTTGGAAAGCTCCTGAATAAAACAAAGATGTTAAAGCAGCGAGGAAATGCCCAGGCCTGGAGTTCTTGAGGGGGCTGAGAGTGAGCACTCCCATGGAGGCAGCACTAATTTACACATTCCTGGGGAAAACACCCACACAGGGGCCACACAGCAAAATATTTCCTTTCATCCACTCCAGTGCTTTCAGCACGGAACAGCCTCTTGCTCTGGAGCTGCACAGTTCTCCCCTCACTCCAGGCATCAGCTTTTCCTCCTTTCCTGCAGTGGAACCAGGGCTGAGGAGAGCTGGAGAGCAGGAAAATATTCAAATGGATTGTTCTCCCGGGGTTTAATGCTGAGAGGGCAAAGCTCTGTGTTGATGTGGGGACTGCCCTGGTCTTTATGGCTCCCAGCTCAAGTGGGGCTGTGCAGGGGAAGAGCAGGGAGCAAAAGGCTCTGGCAGCTCAGAAATCAGGCACCAGTGATGCCTTCTGGAGGCTGGCCTGGAGCAGAGAGCAGGCAGAGCAAGAGGGAAAAGGGGATATTTATTAAAAGATTTCAATGGGCACAGCTGGGCAGCACAAGAGTCCAGCCTGACCACACCCAAATGAACCCAAAATGGGCACAAAATGGACAAATGATCACAAGGTCCCACACTTTGATAAGTTCTGCTCCATCAGCACATTGGAGTTAATGTCCAATTACAGCCCCAGGTTATGCAGCTCCATCCTCCTGGGTTTTCCTTCTCCCTTCACCCTTGGTTTTGTTCTTGGGCTGAAAGTTGTCCTTGGTCCCAAGCTGGAGCAGGAATTGTTTTGGCTCCCTGCTCTGTGAAGAGAGCTCAGTAGCACTGAATATGAAACCTAAAACTGCCCACCAAACCAGCACAGAACCTAAGAAACATAAAAGTTAAAACTTAAGGCATCAGGAGCCCTTGGGATGAAAGCTCCCAACCCACCCAAACTCAGTGTGGACAGGGCCTGAGCCCAAATCTTGGCTGTGGAGAGCCCTTGCCCAGGGCTTGGGCCACCAAAGGGGGAGCAGAGCTCGCCCACCCCCTCCCAGGAACACTGGGGAGGGCTCTGTGTTTGTTTTCCCCACAGGGAATCTTTGGTATTTCCACAGTTGGTGACTCTGCTGAACACCCAGCCTGGAGATGTGGCCCTGGGTGATATCAGGGTGATATCAGGGCTGCCGTGCACTGTGCCAGGGCTCAGCACAAACATTCTGCCGAGCACCAGGAGGAATGGAAATCCAGAAAATGTGTTTACCAGACACACAACCCCGGAGATGCTGCTCCTGCTGTTGCCATGGTTACTACACTTGTCTGACAATATTAGGAGAAAATGTTCACATTGATTTCTCCCCCCTCTCCTTGTTTTCCCTCTGAAATAAAAGATGATACCTGGGAATTAAATTAATCCCTGGGCTAACTGCAGTTGTGTTTCCAGCACGGTGCCTGGGATGCACACACACACAGGGATGGATTTTTCCCCTTTGGATTTCACCAGCCCAAAGCATTCCCTCAAATTCCCCATTTGCCACTGCTCCCCTCCCCTTAACCCTTGGCCTGCCGTGCTTTCCACAAGGGGGAGTGGGCCAAGGGTAGGGGAAGAGGGATTGTTGAGGGATTGATGGGTTTTGTGGGCATGATTTATTTAAAGGCGAAATTTCCGAGCAGTGTTGTTTCATTGGTGCTCAGAGGAGTGTGGGTGCTCTCATTTCACTTTATAGCTCTCATTCAAACCAAGTCAGCTGGGAATCAATTTGGAGAACAGCATTAAGCTGAATTTCCCGTGTTGTAAGGACAAATATAATCACAAAATGGAGCTTGCCCCCTCTGACCTTGTTAATGCAACACTCACTCAGGTCTCTGACGGCCCAAAGGAGGAGTGCCCCACTTTCCCAGCACTTTGCCATCCTCTGGGCACACCTGATGCTGTTTGAAGCAGCCTCAGGAGGGATTTAAGGGGTTTACTCGCTGGTACCGAGTTCCTCAGGTGTGAGGCACTGGAGCCTGCAGGAAAGGTGCAGAGGGGTTTTTTGCCTGGATGTGCAGTGACAGGACAAGGGGGGATGGCTTCAAAGGGACAGGGAGGAGGTTTAGAGGGGATATAAGGGAAAAACCCCTTCCCTGGGAGGTGTGGAGGAGGGAAGGGTGGTGCTGCTCTGGCACCGAGGGGAAAGAATCCAGGAGGAAGCTTAGTTCCTCCATTTAGCAATTAAAATCGATCTTTCCTTTCCTTTTTTTGGACTCTGAGAATCCCAAAAGCTTCCAGCACTGAGGAGCAGTGAGGAAGGAAACTTGGTGAGTGCCAAAGGCTCTCAGTCCATGAAAGCAGCAGCCCCCCGAAAAACTACAAAATAACGTTTCTACTTCCCTGATCCTCTCCCTAAATCAGGTTTTTTTTTCCTCTGCAGCTTATCCTGAGATGGGGCTGAGGGATCTCAGGAGGCCACAGAGCTGAGGGTGGGGTTTCTTGGCAATCCAGCAGGAAGATTCCCAGGAATCACCGCTCAGCTCAGACAAATGCAAAGTTCCTGTCACAAACTGGCACAGAACTTCTGAGCACCCCTTCATTGTTCCATTTAAACCTTACATGGATACAAAAACCTCAGCCATCTCAGGCTTTTTATTTCTTTGCCTAATTTCTGTCCTTTAATGCCTTCTCTCCCTCAGTTTATTCCTCCCACGCTGAAGAACTGAGGCAGCAACACAAGGTTCCAAACACATCGGTGTCGTTTTTACCTCTGCTGGCTGCTGCAGCAAATTAAAATCACCTGCTGGTGAAAATCCCCTGCCTGGAGGCTTAATGATGCCATGAACTCTGCAAGGGCAGTTTTTGGTGTTTGATCCAATTATCCAGAGCTAAAGATGACTCAGGAAGGAGGGGGGGGGCTGATGCCAGGGCTCTGTGGCTTTGGATGGTCACGCACAAGAGACGAGCCTGGGAACGGGGTGTAGCACAGGCTTCTGCTGCAGCAGGGCTTGGGGAGACCAGACCAAAGGCTGGGGGAAAGAATTCCTCATTCCCTCAGCCCACCAATGGAAAATGAGGTGCAGTGATGCCTTTAAAAGCCACGGCAGTGCTGAGCCCAGCCAGGGAACTCTGGCATGGCTGATCTCAGTCCTGCCTGCAGAGCCACGCTTTCTCCTGTCTCAGTGGCTCCTGCTCTTTCTTCCTGCTTTTAATTTACACTGCACAATTTCACCATCATCGCAGGCCCTTCGGGCTATTTATTCGTGGAGGATAAAAGCTGAATGGCAGCAACATGTGCAGGAGCTGGAGCAGCTCATGAACACTCCCCTGCTGGAGCTGGGGCTGCTCTGTCTGGGCTCCAAGCAGGTGACAGGAAAGAGAACAGGGTGCCCAGAGGAGCCCCATCCCTGGAAATGTCCAGGCCAGGCTGGAATGAGGTGGTGGGAGGTGCCCAAAGTTGGGATTTTAAAGCCCCTCCCAACCTAAACCATTCCAGCATATTAAAAACCTTTAATTCTAATTTCTTTTTTTTTTTTTTATTTAATCAAGCTGTTTGTAATTTCCCCTTCCAGTGTAGCTGAGAAGAATTAATGTGAAAACCCACCCTGTTTTTCCCCTCCCCATGATATTTAGGCAAATAAGGCTTCCTGAAGCCCAGAGAAAGGTGTTTTGAGGGGATGTGTTCAGCAGATGGGGACAGGGGCCCTGGCTGATCCAACTGCTCTCCATCCCAGCCACACTTCCATGGCAAACTGCACAGCCCCACGGATTTCTTGTAAATGTTGTGATTTCACGGCCCTGAGAAGTGAAACAATAACGTTAATTGATTTGGAGAGCTGCCCACGGAGGGCATTAATAAAGGGGGAGGGCAGCTCATGGGGCCGGGGAGTGAATCCTGAGAAGAATAAGGAAAATGGAGCCTTAATTCCTCTGACACCAGCCCTGGCCAAAACACATCCCCAGGAACCAGAGCTCCCAATCCTTTGGCTGCCTCATTCCAGGAGAGGTTCCTGAAAGGTGGAATTCCTGTACAATTCTGGTTTTTTTTCCCCTGAAAACAACAGAAGCAAGCGGAGAACACAAAGGGGGATGAAGAGATCTGTTCTGGTGAGTGTGTCTGTGAGAACTCAGAGGGTTCTGAGTGGGATCTCCTGGCCCCTGTGCCCAGAACAGAGCATCACTCAGTGCCTGGGTTGGTTCCACGTCCCCCAGGACCCTCTGCCTTCTGCTTTCCATCAGCTTGGTCTTTTCTCCTTTGCTTGAGCAGGCCAGGAAGGTCTGTGCTGGGTGGAAGCTCTGGGGACAAAGCAAAGCTGCAGAAATCCACGTCCAGCATCCCTGGGGACAGGGCCAGCGGGGTGCCAGTGCCATTTGCTGGGGGGGGACACCCCCATAGCCCAGCCAGGAGGCTGAGGGAGGCCAGCATCACTCCAGGAGATATTTGCTGCCTCTGACCCACAGCCCAGGCAGTGCTGAGGGGCTCCTCATGCCCACGGGCAGCTGCTGGCGAGCAGGGGCAGCTGCTGGGCTCCACAATGGATTTCTTTCTCCCCAGCAGGGCTCGGGGAGGCTCCCAGGGAAGCCCTGGGCTGGCAGGGGAGGCTGCTGGCCCCCGTGACAAGTGACATGATGGAGAAAATTGCCGTGTCAGCCCTGATTAGGGACAGCATTTCCCTCCCTGCCTGAGAGGAGCCAGCCTGAGCCTGAGAAGGTCCCGGCCACGGGGGCTGGCAGTCACCTGGAGCTGGTGGCCCTGGGCTGGGTGGGGATGGCTGGAAGGACACCCAGGGCAGGCTGCTGGGGCCTGGGGGGGATTTTGGAGCACATTTTCATGCTTGACCTGCTCCTCACCTCTCCCTGTGCCCGGAGACACAGGGAACAATGTGCTCCTTTCTGAGCCAGGGTGCCTTGATATTTTTGGCTGCTTCCTAGGGATGAGATCACGGAGGGAACTCAGGGAAAACAATTCTTTTCCCCCCTAATTAGAAACTAGCAGCACCTCTCACTCTCTCTAGGTCTATTCAGAGCCATTTGCTGGCTCTTGCAAAGCCCCTTCCCAAAGGCCTGGTTTTAGAGACACCAGGCTGGGCTAAGCTGGCCCCAGCTGCAGCCTGTGCTGGTGTTTTGGGTGGCTCTCAGGGCATCATCTCCCTGTGCATCAGCCTCAGAGCACCCCCTGCTACCCCCCTGGATTCACTCCTGATGCCTCCACGCACTCTTTCCTCTGTTAGACAGGAAGAACTTCGGGAAAAGTCCCAAATATCACCCGAAAATCTGCATCCCAACCTCGCCTTTTTCTAACAATAAATTTCCATCCTGCCTGACAGGGACCATAGGCAGCTGCCACCCTGATTATCCACAGCACAGAAATCTCCTTTGACAGGTTTTGGTTTCCTTATTTCCTCCCATTAATTGTTGCCCTGGGAGCCTGGAGCAAGGTCCTGTCCTGAGGAAAAGGGAGATCTGGCAGCACAAGTGTGAACAGCCCTGCCTGGGCTGAGTGCTTGGACATCCACTTTGTTCCTGCACCTCCAGGGGAGTGGAGGGAACATTCCTGCTGCTGAATTTCCCTGGAAATGCCCATTGTTCCTCCAAATGATTTTAACTCGGTCACTTTATCACAGCCTCCAAATGGTGCTGCTCAGCAGAGCTGATGAAGAACCTCAGCAGAGTCAAAAGAGAGGGAAAGGAGCACTTCTTAAATTTTCTTTCTAGCCCAGTTTTCTCCATTCCCAGGGCCCAAACTCACTTGCCCTGCAAATAAATTTGTCAGAAGCCAGGACCTGGCTCCTGTGCCAGGTGAAACCACCCCAGTTCTGCTGGAAAACTCATCCCAATCCCCTCCCACCAGAGCAGATTCCACTCCACAGCCACGCTGGGCTTGGCACCCTCCTACCAGGGTTGGTTTGCCACCAGATCGGAATTTTAGGGAATTTTAGCTGCAATTTGAGCTTTAAAAGAGCAGCAGTCCTGTTGAGGCCAGGGGAAAAGGGGAGAAAAGGAGAGCTGGGATGGTTTCCAGGGAGAAAGGAGTGTACAGGAATGTTCCCACAGAGCCCCAGGATCCTGATCCTCAGGACCCACAAAGGCTGCAGAGAACCTGAGCAGGTGGAAAACGTTTCTGTTCTCAAAAAAATCTGAGATTCCTGGCTTTGCCTTCCCTCCCTTGCCCTTTGGATCTCCTCTCTTTTGGTTTGTGCCACGGAGTCCTGCAGGAAAGAACAATTCCCTTATTCCTGTGGAAAGGGAAAGGAAAAATCCCCAGCCCAAACACATTTAGGAGGATCTTTAGTGTTTGGAAGTGACAACAACAACTCCCAGCAGCAGCAGCAAAGGCTCCTCCAGGAAGGCCAGCAGCAGCCTAAAATTGTATTTTTGTGGGGAAAAGAGAACTTTAAAAACACAGATTGCCCAGGGAAGGAATATTTGCATGGATATTTTCCTCCTGGCTGCTATCACATCTCCCTGCCTGGGAAATGAGGCGAGGGGAGTTTTTTTGCATGCTCTGCATGGACGAGGTAATGGGGATTTTGTGCTCTAAGTGGAGATAGCAGGATCACATGGGGCAGGTGAGAAATTGCCTCTCACTCTCCTGCAGCCACAATCACCATTCTGAACCAGGGAGGGCGGCATGGACAGAGAAATTATCTCCAGAAAAATAAAACAGCTTTTTAAATAGCAGGCCTGGAGGAACAGGTAACTCATCTGGAGGAGCAGTGCAATACAAGAGGAAATCCAGATTAATATTTAGCAGAAGCAACAAACTCTTAAGTCCACATTTCCCCCCAGAACATTCTTTAATCCACTTTATTCTTTTCCCTTAGCTCAGCTTGGAAACAACTCAGGTGATTCTTTGCAGACTAAAGCAGTGATAAGTTTTTTTTGGTGTTTATATTATTATTTTTTATTTATAATTTATTCTTATTTTTATTTTCAGCTGACAGAGCAATGTCCTGTTGGTGCAGGTGCAGCTCCAAAATCCTTGCAGGTAATTGGGATTTTTGGGATTCCATTTTCCTGGAATTTCTCATTCACATCCCATCATTTGTGAGGTTGAAGCTCTTCTCTCTTTTCTAAGGTTGGGGTTTTTTTAACGTGTTTTTAGTCAATTCAGACTTCTTGTTTTGGATTTCAATATGGTTTTAATTAAAGGAAAGGTGTTAATGGCACACATAATGTTGATGAAAACAACAGCAACACTCCCCCAGTGACCCACTTGAAGAAAGCACATCAGGTTGTGCCTTCATGCTGAAATATGCTGAATGTGGTGTTTGTCCATTTTACCTCCTCACAGCTTTGGAATAGACTGGGACTGAATTGAAATTCCAAACAAAAACTCTTGAAATGGCTAAAAACCCAAGAAATTTGACTTTCCCCCCTTCCCCTGGCTGGCAAAGGCAGGAAAACCAGGCAATAATTGGGAATTCAGCATCGCCACGTGATTGCTCAGCGCTCTGAAAATACCAAAGGGAAATCCAAGGAGACTGGAATCAATATTCCAGCAGCCCTGTGGGCATTTGGGGCTGCCCAGGTTTATTCTCTCGCTGCAGTCTCTCTGAATTCCCCTCTCCCTGCTGGCATCCAGAACACATTAATATATTCCTGTGTACTAAGCAGCTCTTAATAATTACGTCAACCCTTAATTTGCTGCGACTCGGTTACTGCAGCAGCTCATTGACATTGTTAAGGTTAATAACTCCGAGATTCAGGGACAGGACACGTTGCAAACCACGCTGATTGTGGCAATTGGTGCAGCAAACCAGGCCAGCAAGGGGCAAGGTGTTATTTAGCCACACTCAGGTGTTATTTAGCCACACTCAGGTGAACTTTGCCAACAGCCAAACCCCCTGGGAGAGCTGCAGAGGTGCATGGGTGGTGCTCTGGGGAGGCTCTGACTGGCAGATTCAAGCAGTTTGGGCTGGGAGGGTCTTTCCTAAATCCTGGGGGATCTCTCCTTGTGCTGGAAGAGCCAGGTTTTGGATCCAGCTCAGGCAGTGATGGTGGCTTGGTAAAAACCAGCAAATTCTCTCACCCCAATGGTCTGTCTGGATTCCAGCTCCTCTCCAACAATCTGCTGGAGGGAAATACCCCGTGGAATATTGCCCCAGCAGTGTTTGACCCTTGATTTTGGGCATGGCCTTGAATATTTCTGCTCCTCCTCCTTCAGGGCTGGAGCCAGGGCAGGACCCCTCCTCTCCTGACTTCTCACCACCGCCGAGCCAAGGAGCGATGGTTCAATGTATGTGCTGGAGTGACTCCTCCAATGAATCTTAATCACATGGGCTAATTAGAGGCTGTGTTTGTTAATCAGATGTGAATAGCAGGCTGATTTCTCTATTTAGATAAACGTCTGCTGCAAAACCTCTTGGCAGATGGGCCAATGTTTGCTCCCCCCCAGCCTAAGTGGGCATTTTAGCAGGTTGCAAACATCGTTTCCTAGCTAATTAGGGACAAATGAAAACAGCAATTCTGGTGTCCAGCACAGGGCCCAGGCACTCTCCCCTGGTGGGAGGCAGGGAAGTGTTGGGAACTGGAATCTGCATTTGGGATTCCTGGATTCCCTGTGGGGTCCTTGCCATGCTCCTGACCGGGTTCTGCAAGCTCCTGCTCCAGGGCATCCTGGAGCTCCCCAATGCCCAGGATCCCCAAATTCCCCAATCCCATGATTCCAAAATCCCTCAATTCCACCATCCCAAGATCCCCCACATTCCCAGAACTCCATGATTTTTCCCAAGGTTGATTTTTACTGATCCTGACCTCTCCCAAAACTCCGCTTTTCCCACAGCTCAATGATTCCAGAACCCCTAAGCTGGGGTTGGGCTAAGCTGACACACAGGACTGCTCAGAACTCTCCCCCCCAGAATAAATCGGGGGGGGATTCACTTGCAGACTTTACAGGCTGATGAGAACCAAGTTAAATTCTTGGGGATGCCCTGGGGAGGGCCAGGGCGATGATCCTTGTGGGTCCCTTCCAACTGTGATTCCACGATTTTAAAGAAAACCAAACCCTGGAGATGGCAGCTGGAGCTCCTCTTGTGGCTAACCCAACTTCCAGCCAAGTTTCTGATGCCCTCAAGTCCTGACACCAAGGAAAACAGGTGAATTTAGCCTTAAAAGGATAAATCCTTGAGGTTCTGTGCCTTGGGTTGGGGGTGCTTTGCCTTCTGCCAGCTCTCCCCTCTCATCACCCCATGGATCCTCTCCAGGGTGCTGAAGTGGCTCTGGCTGGGGCATCCCCTCCCTCCTGCTCCTCCAGCCAACAGCTGAAGCTAAAATGAGATTTTTCAGTGTGTTTGGCTTCCCTTGCACTCCCCAGAATTACCCTGAAGAGTATTTAAATATCTCTCCCTATAATTACACCGAGTTCCCTGCTACCCATATTCCCAGCAGCTCCTGTGCCAGTGGAAGTGCTGAGTTATCCTGCTTTTATCCTGCCTACCTATGGATTACAAATAGATCTTATTAACTGCTCCAAGCTGACACATCCATTGGAATAAAGGGCCTCGTTTCTTTCCCAGCCAGCAGAACAATCTTCCTGTTATGCTAATAAATACAGGAATTTGCATAAATCTAATCAGATGGGGAGGCTCAAACAGAGCCTGACACCCCTGGGTGCTTGGGAGAGCTGCTCCTGCAAGGGAATTTAGGGGAAAGAGTCACCCCCAGTTGGGACAGGGCAGGGAGTGGCAGAGGAGGAGGTGAGAGTTGTCTTTCCCTCAATCCAGCCCAGGTTCCAGGGGGGTTGTGTGGCAGAGACCCCTCCTGGGTTCCACAGCCTGTTGTATTATGCATTGTATGCATTCAATGTTGTACTAGAGATAGGGAAAGGCAATTTGCTCCGAGCTCTGCCTGTGCTGGACCATCCCTTTGGATGGATAACCAGCCCTGGAGTGGCACTGCTGTGTGCTCTGGAGGTGTGGCAAATGCAGCACCCCAAAACCCCCTGGCCCTGGCAGGTGCTGGGAGTCTCCCCAGCCTCTCAACCCCCCTTTTGCTCTGTTGGTGAATAATCCCTTTCCCTCCAACCCCATCCAGATAAAGAAACCAACCAAAAAATCCTGCAGATTTGGGGAGAGAAGCTGCTCAAAGGCTGCAAGGATTGGTGATACCCACGACCTTGTGTGGGGTTTTGTGTCTTGGGCAGCTCTGCATCAGTTTGGGCTGAAACTGGGGTTATTTATGGGGCAGAAAAGGGAAGTTCCTGCAGCCTGCTCCCTTTCAGAGCTGGTTTAGTGCTGGGAAGATGCAGCCTCTTCCCTCTCAGCGCTGCTGTTCATGACAGACGCGTCTCTCCCTGCTCACTCCTGCTGCTGCTTTCCCCTCCAGCCGTCCTGGATTTGTTTTTGGAGGGCAGGGAGTGCTGCCATCCCTTCCCAGCACACGTGGAAATGCCCAGCAGATGCCTGCTGCCCCGTGGGAGCCCTGCCTTGGCCCGACTCCCGGGACCTGCCGAGCGGGGCAGGCTCACTTCGCTGGAGAGGCAGCTGAAGGCAAGGGACACCTTCAAGACAAACCCAGATGCACTCTTCTTGCAGAATGAGCCTTAAACCGCATCTCCCACCGTGTTTTTGCATCAGATCCCATCTGGATTCCCGGCTGGAAGCGTTGCTGATGAGCCCAGCCCTTCCCGTGCCTGCCGAGGAGGGGCACGGGGCCGGTGCCAAGTGTGCGCATCTCTCCAGGCAGAGCAGCCCGGGAGCTTTCTTGTATTCACCTGGAAAACACTTTCCACACACCCCTAAATGCTTCAGGAGCAAAACAGAGCTCCAGCTGGGACTCTTCTCACCAGGTGAGGATGCTCCCAGGGCAGAGTGGGAGAGTTTGTTGTGTAAGTGGCAGGAATCCCAGCCGAGATCAGACCTTCCACCGAATTGCTCAGAGCTCCATCCAGCCTTGGGCAATCCCAGGACACTTCTGTGGGAGCCTGTGCCAGAGCCTCACCTCCCTCAGAGGGAAGGAAAGATGTGACCCCTCCCTCCAGAGCTGGAAAATCACTTTTCCATCATGTTCTCCTTCAGGTTGAAGCTCTGGAGGTGCCCCTGCCTGAGGGATTGCCTTCAATTCGTGGTCCTGTTCAAGCAACAGAGTCCTGTGCCCCCATTTTTTTTGAAAACAGTGTAAAACCCCCCCAATTCAAGACCTTATCGAAGGGGAGGATGATGTAATTCTCATACAGAATCTTTAAGCACATTGCTCCACCTGCTCCTTGTGCAACACCTGTAAAGCAAAATGTGGTTTGGGCAGAGCCCCTGTGCAGCACCGAGGCTGGGATGCAGTGATTGGGTTTGCTGTGGCTCGTTGGCTGAATTTGGGGAACCTTAAAACCCTTTAGCTGCCCATCAGCACAAGGCTCCCTTGTAGCAGTCACAGGTCAAGCAACACGAGCAGCCCCAGTGTGGGTGAAATAAAAGCAGCCCTGGCCACCAGAGCCCTGCAGGATCATTCCACCCTCACCAGGTGATTTATCCCAGCACTGATGGCTTCAAATTTTACCCATTTGGTGCAGCTCCAAGAAGCTCACAGAACATTTGGCTTGGAATTAATGCAGGAGAGGATTTCCAGACACTTTAGCAAGGCAGGACCCTTGGAGGAACCGGGAGGTTTTCCTGAGAACGTTCAATGTCGCCTTAAATTAGGCCATAAAAAGTAAGTGCTTTTTAAAAGCAATCTTGCACTGTAGGGTCTGCATTGTCAGAGCTTCCTGGTGATTTAAAGGTTCTCCTTCCTCGTGGCTCCTGCAGAAAATCCAACAAACAGGAGCCTGGCTGCTGTGAAAAATATCATTGCCTGTAAATCTAGAGGAAAAGCTATATATATATATAAATA
>VYXF01001496.1:0-14644 GCA_013397295.1 Polioptila caerulea
CCAGGAATTCCTTCCTAATATTCCACAAAAATCTCACCTTTCCCACTGGAAGCCATTCCCTGGCTCCTGGCCCTCCAGCCCTTGGCCCCAGCCCCTCTCCAGCTCTCCTGGAGCCCCTGCAACCACTCGCAGCATTCCCGGGATTTCTCCCTTCTCCAAGGGAATATTCCCAGCTCTCCCAAAACAACAGACCTCCAGAATCCTGGAATGGGTTTGGGTTTCCATCCCATTCCCACCCCATTCCAAGTTCAGGAACATCTCCCGCCATCCCAGGTTGCTCCAATCCCAATGTCCAGCCTGGCCTTGGACATTCCCAGGGATGAGGAATCCGCAGCCCCCCTGGAAAAAACCCCGATCCCCTTATTCCCACTTTTCCACACCGTGTGGATTTTCACACAACTCCTTCCCGGAATTGCTGCCCCTGTCCCGTCCCGAATCCATCCCAGATGTTCCATGGACTGGTGACAGTGGCGGGATCTACAGGAGCCATCCCTCTGGATTTTTTCCTGTATTCCCCAAGATTTTTTCGCTGTGTATTCACCGAGCTTTTTCCTCAGAAAACGCGGAATCATTTCCTCATCTCACAGGAGAGGTCAGCACCAAGCTGACATCGAGATTTTGGGAACGCTTCCTGCCAGCCTCGGCAGTGGGAAAAGCCACCGGAACATTCCAAGCTCTTTCCCAAGTCCTCCTCCGGCTACAAACACCAACACCAAACATCCCAGATTTTCAGTGCCACTGGAATTGGTGGCACCCCCAGCCCGGCTCTCGGATTGTTTGTGCATTCCCAGAAATAATTTTGGGTGTAGCAATTCCAGCCGGGGGTCGGGAGCCGGCTCAATCTGGCTCCGGTTGGGATCTGGCCACGCCGCTGTGGAGGAAATTATTTGGGAGCCCAACCCTACGGATGGAATCCATCAAATCCGTCCGGACTTCAGGGCTTGGGGATGCTCCACTGGTCTTTTCATTCCAGAGGAATTTGTGGCCTCACTGTCTCCAGGGCTCCTTTGAAGCTTTTCCGAGTCTGGCTCGGGGACAGGGATTTTCTGGAGGTGACAAACGGGAGCAACGGGTTCTGCTGGTGGGATTGGGAAAGGGTTTCGGCCTCGGAAAGGAGGGAATTGAAACAGGGACACCTCCCTGATCCAAAGGGGATCCAGCCTGGCCTGGGACATTCCCAGGGATCCAGGGGCAGCCCCAGCTGCTCTGGCAATCCCAGCCCAGCCCCTGCCCACCCTCCCACACAGCAATTCCTCAATCCCCAGATCCCAGCCCCAGCTCCCCTTTCCCACTGGAAGCCATTCCCTGGCTCCTGGCCCTCCAGCCCTTGGCCCCAGCCCCTCTCCAGCTCTCCTGGAGCCCCTGCAACCACTCGCAGCATTCCCGGGATTTCTCCCTTCTCCANGGCCTGGATGTGCCGAGGGGGATTTTGTGGGGAAGAAGAGATGGGAGAACTCGGGATCATCCAAGGCCGGCTGGGCAGAACATTCCAAGCACGGGGAAAACCCCCCCGACCTCCCCCTTACCACCAGCACTCCACTGAAACCAATTAATTTTCATTAATTAACAGAGCCATGAACTCACCAATTCCCAGGAAAAAAAAACCCCGACATTCCTTTTGCCCATTTGGATGGAAAAAAAAGGGGGATTTCCTCTGGAAGCAACTAAAAATCCCAGGATTCCCTCCTTTCTTTCCCCACCTCCCATATTTATGCTGGAAATTATTTTTTTCAGTGCTGCAGATCCATGAAAGCTCGGAATCCAGGGAATAAAATCCTCGGATTAAAACTTTTCCAGGCTGTTTGTAGGGAGCAGTGACCACATCCCCGTGGGGAGACGGAAAGATCAAGATTTGGGATGGGAATTCTCCTGGAAAAAACGGATTTTGGAGTTGTCTCCCCACCTCGTGCTGATTCCAGGTGGGAAAAAAATTCAGGATGAATCCAGGTTTAAATCTTGAATTTGGAGAGAGCAAAGCCCAGCTCTCAAGCCAGGCCCAGGCAAGCCAAGGTCCAAATCCAGCCATCAGACAGAGGGAAACTGAGGCACAGCCAAAAATCCAGTTGGATTTTTCCCAGTTTGGATCCACAGCTGTGCCCAAAACCTGGGAGCGGCTTCTCCAAGGAATTTGTTAAAATCCAGAATTTTCTGTAGCTTCCCTTTGTGTCCTTTCCAGGCCTGGAATTTCATGGAACAGCTTTTCAAAACCAATAAATCCATGGAAAAATGAACTCACTCCAAGGAGTGGGAATGTCGCAGGTCCAGCTCTGGAGTTTTCCTCTGGTTGGTTCATCCTGATCCAGGTTTACTTTTCCTCTGGGAATTTTTCCTGGTAGGAGCCTCCGTGATTTCCTGGCCTGCCGCTCTGACCTCACCCAGGGATTCTGTGCCTCTCTTTTCCTTGGAAAACTCCTTGGAAAAGGGACGCTGAGCTGCCCATGGCTGTGAGGCAGCTCCTAACGAATTTCCTCAGGATGACCCAGAAGATTCCAGGCAAACGGCATCTCCTGAATTCCATGAATATTTTTTCCAGGAATTATGCACCCTGTGAGTTTCCCCCTACTGTGTATTCCCAGTACAATTAATTATGATTAATTGTGGTTAATTATGGCTCATTACCTCACGAGCTCTTTCCAAATATTTCATGATTTAGTGGAAATATCAGGAAAACCCAGAAATTCCTTGGAATATTTGCTGGAAAGATCCACCAGGGACGCTCCAAGGTTGAGTTTGGAGGTGGAGGAGGGAGGATGGAGCTCTGGATTTCATCCCGAGGGCCGTGGAAATCCGGGATTGAAGCATCATTGCCAAGGAATCTCCGGAGGTTTCACTCCCAGAAAAACAGGATTATCCCTGCTCCTTGGGGATTTCCATCAGGAAAATTCCCTCAGGGAGCCACAGCTCCACCGGGACACCCTGGGGCATCCACAAGGATGAAAAACCTCAGGAAGAAGCAGCCGGGAAATGCACCTGGAGCAGTTTGGGCCGGATCCCCGAGGCTCCGTCCATCCGGGAGAGTCGGGATGGGGATCCCAAAGGGGATCCAGCTTTTCCAGAGCCACAGATCCAGCGGGAAGAGGCTGCTCCAGCTCTGGGTCCATCCAGTCTTTCCCTGAGCTGGGCTGAATTCCAAGCCCTCCAGGAAACACTCACACATGGCTCCGGGTCACTTTTCCATCGGGATCACCCACATCCCTATTTTTTTTTGGTTCTTGGCATCCCATCCTTGCTCTCTTCCCACTCTTTTTTGGATGTTCAAGGAATCACCCAATTTTTTCCAAGGAATCTCCAAAGGTTTCGCACCTAGAAAAGCAGGATGGTCCCTGCTCCTTGGGGATTTCCATCAGGAAAATTCCCTCAGGGAGCTGTAGCTCCACTGGGACACCCTGGGGCATCCACAAGGATGAAAAACCTCGGGAAGAAGCAGCCAGACCTGGAATTCCAGAGGTTTTCCTTACCCTTATCCCAACACAAACCTCACGGAGATGCTCCGGGTGTTGAAGATGTTCCGAGAGGAGACCCAAAATCCTGGGAAAGGGGAGGGGACACCCCTGGATCCATCCCCGGGATCGGGAATTTCTGAGTCCCCGCAGCAGAGGGCAGCAATGGCCCACACTCCACAGCCAGGCAATTCCCAGGGGGATTTGGGAAAAGGATCCATGTGGAATGAACCTCAAAAAAAAAACCCAAAAAACCAAAAAACCAAACCAAAGGAAAAATCCCCTCAGCTCCAGGAGAAAGAGCCCCAAGTCCAGGGATTTGCTTCATCTCCGGGGGATTTTGGGTCTCCTCCTGGAAAACCTTCAACACCCAGAGCATCTCTGTGAGGTTTGTGTTGGGATAAGCGTAAGGAAAACGTCTGGAATTCCAGGTCTGGCTGCTTCTTCCCGAGGTTTTTCATCCTTGTGGATCCCCCAGNGGAAATTTTGAATGGAGGGACCAATCCAAGGAATAACATCAACATGGGGAGAAACCAAACTGGGAATGCAGCCGGGCCTCTTCCCATGGGGAAAATCCAGGGATAACTCCCTGGATGGATTCTGTTGGTTCAGAGGGAGTTTTCCATGTGGATATTTTTCTCTGGATCATTGGCTTGAGTTTCCTCAGGGCATTTTTGGGATGGGAAGCAGCACTGGGATATCGAGGCTCCAAGGTTGGGATGTGCCCCTGGAATGCTTCCAGAGGTTCCAAGCAGGTGAAGCTCCACTTGGATTCAGGAACTGCTGGAGAAGACAACATTCCCTTCTCCCAGGCAACCTGGGAAAAGCTGGGAAGCAGATCCTGGTCTGGGAAAAGGTCCTGGGAAGTGCAGCAAGAAAAGGGAACAGAACAGGGAATTCCTGGGAATTCACCCACGCCTGGAATTGGGGGATCAAGGATAGGACAGCAGGGAAAGGGTTAAAAGTGGGATGCTGGAAAGGGATGAGAAAAGTGGGATGTTGGATGAGGCTGGGAAAGAGTGGGATCAGGATAAGCCAATGGGATGGGTTTAGGAACTGAGGTTGAGAAACGGTGGGATCAGGATATTCCAATGGGATGGATTTTGGGATCCTTGTCCAGGAAAGATTGGGATCAGGGTATTCCAATGGGATGGATTTTGGGATCCTTGTCCAGGAAAGACAGGGATCAGGGTAAATGGGATGGGTTTAGGAACTGAGGTTGAGAAAAGGTGGGATCGGAATATTCCAGTTGGATGGGTTTTGGGAACCGAGGATAGAAAAGAGTGGGATCAGGATATTCCAATGGGATGTTGGATGAGGCTGAGAAAGATTGGGATCAGGATATTCCAGTGGAATGGATTTTGGGAATGAGACTAGGAAAGAGTGGGATCAGGATATTCCAATGGGATGTTGGATGAGGCTGAGAAAGATTGGGATCAGGATATTCCAGTGGAATGGATTTTGGGAATGAGACTAGGAAAGAGTGGGATCAGAATATCCCAGTGGGATGAATTTTGGGAACTGAGACCAGGAAAGTGTGGGATCGGGATATTCCAGTGGAATGTTGGATGAGGCTGGGAAGGAGTAGGGTCAGGATATCCCAGTGGGATGGGTTTTGGGATCCCTGGCCGGTAGCTGAGCTCCAGAAAGGTCAGAGGAAAAGGATGGGATGGGAATGAATTCCAGAGGGGATCCTGGTTCTCCCCTCTCTGCCAGAATATGGAACTGGAGGATAATCCCAGTGCTCCAGGAAAATTTGGGATCTGGGACTCTCTGGAGAGGCAGCTGAGGCTGATCCAGCTCCGGGGCTGCAATTCCATGATGGTTTTCCATGGAGGAAACCCCATGGACAGGGAGAGCTGACTCCACAGGTCTGGGTGGTGGTGGAGGGCATGGAATTGTGGGATCATAAATGCATGGAATGGGTTGGGTTGGAATGGACCATAAGGATCTTCTCATTCCAACCCCACTGACCAAGGACATGTCCCATTATCCCAGCGGGATCCAAAGTTTGTCCGGGAGAGCTGGAGAGGGGCTGGGGCCAAGGGCTGGAGGGCCAGGAGCCAGGGAATGGCTTCCAGTGGGAAAGAGGAGCTGGGGCTGGGATCTGGGCATTGAGGAATTGCTGTGTGGGAGGGTGGGCAGGGGCTGGGCTGGAATTGCCAGAGAAGCTGGAATTCCCTGAAAAGCTGGAATTCCCTGGATCCCTGGTTGTCCCCAAGGCTTGGCTGGACATTGGGGCTTGGATCCACCTGGGATAGTAGGAGGTGTCCTTGCCCCTGGAATGGGATGGGAAGGGATTTAAGGTCCTTTCCCAAAGCATTCCATGATTTTCCTGTCCCGGCCTGGGCTGGCTCCGGAGGCTCTGGCAGGAAGGATGGATCTGCGCCTCCACCATTAAATCCAGTGCTCATCCAGCCCCAATTCCCTGGAGCAGAGCTCAGCATTCCCAGAGCTGTCGGATCCCAAAGGCATCCAAAGGAAAAAGCTCCAGGCATTTTTTGGGATTTCCCTCCACGGGGAGAGGAAACAGGAACAGGGAACAGGATCATCCCACCTTCCCCACCTTCCCCTCCCTTCCCAAGGAGCTGCTTTGCAAATTCCATTTCCAAGATTTCATTCCTGGGGTTCTTCCAAGCCCTGCTGTCATTCCAGGCTCCTCTGTTTATTTATATTTGGAATTTTATTTAGCCCTGTCCCGCTTCTCCATTTCCGACCCCGTTAATTGCCAATTAAACGCCTCATCCCTGATTCCCGGGGGATGGGGTGACCTTTTCCCGCCGTTTTATCCCCGTCTTTGTTTATCCTGAATTTTGGAAAGACGTCAAACCTCAACGCAAAGGCCTCAGCCTATGGAGGAGGCGCATCCCAGGGGAGGCAATTCCGAAGGATTCATCCTTCTCTCCAGGAAAAAAATCCCAAAGCTTCCAAACTTTTCTTTTTTTGGGGATTTAACCCACAGCTGAAGGAATTCTGGGGTTTTTTTTTAAAGGAAAATCCAACTTTTTTGGAAGAAAAATCCTTCGGTTTTATGGAGAGATTCCTCTCTGGTTTTTTCGGCATTTAAAGATCTTAGGTGGGCACATCCCAAAAATATTCTTGGGATCAGGATCTTGATCACGTGGGACAAATCTCCCTTTTCAGTCTTTTAAAAGTCATTAAATGCCAAAAATTCTCATTTTTCCTAAAAATATTTTTTTGAGGGGTTGAAAATTCTGGAATTTCAGAGGTTTTGGAGGGAAAAAAGTGGAAGAACCCCAAATTTCTCTCATTTTTGATGGATTCTCATCCAGTTCTGATGGAATTCTGATGGATTCCAAAGGGGAGACATGGCTATGGAATTATTCATCCCAAAATTCAGAGGAAATAGGAATCCTTTTCCCAACCATTACCACCGGGAATGCAAAGGAACTGGGAAATCTGGGATTTCAGGCTCCTCTGTGCATCCCACTTTTCCTCAAATGTTTTGGGAATGGGCCAACAACGCTCCTGTAATTCCGGGATTAAGGTTTATGGATACCAGGCTGGGAAGAAGCAGCCAGAGCCTCTCCACTACAGGACTCACAGGAGGAGATTCCAGGATATTCCAGAGGGAACTGGGCTGTGGCAGGAGCAGCTGGAAGGGATTTTGTCCCTCCTTCCGCCTCTCCTGGGCCGTGTCCGTCCCCAACTCCGTTCCTACTCCGTGGATTTTTCCCTTTTCCTTCCTTTTCAGCGATCTCCTAGAGGAAAAACAAAATAAATTAGGAATTAAAAGCTTTTTTGGATCTTCATCCATCCTTCCCTAGAAGGGTTGTAACCAAAGAATCCCAGGAATACTGAGGTTGGAAAAGCCCTCCAAGGTCATCCCAGATGTGCCCGATGCCCACCTTGGCACTGAGTGCCACATCCAGGAATTCCATGGACACCTCCAGGGATGGGCACTCCAAACCTGGCTAATTCCAGCTCCTGATCCCCCTTTCCATGAGGAAATTCCCGCTGGTGTCCAATTTGAACCTCCCCTGGCCCAGCCTGAGGTCTTTCCCTCTTTTCCTGTTTTTCCCTGGAATCAGATTCCAAATCCCACCTGGCTCCAACATTCCATGAGTTGTGCAGAGCCAGAAGATCCCTCTGGATCCTCCTTTTCTCCAGGCTGAGCCCCTTCCCAGCTCCCTCAGGAATTCTCCATTCCCTCCTCAGCTCCCTCAGGAATTCTCCATTCCCTTCCCAGCTCCCTCAGGATTCTCCATTCTCTTCCCAACTCCCCCAGGAATTCTCCAGTCCCTTCCCAGCCCCATTCCCTGCTCTGGGCGCACTCCAGCTCCTCCATGTCCTTCTTTCCATGAGGATTCCTCCAGGATTTGAGGTGTCCCAGCAGCTCCATCATTCCCAGGTCCTGCTTCCAGACTATTTTGGATAAAGGCCATGATGCCATTGGAATTCTCGCCCACCTGGGCTCATAATCAGCGGAAAACATCAAGGAGAACCTCGGGAAAACTGACCAGACTTCACCTCTCCTTGGGATTAAAAAAAAAACCAAAACAAAACAAAACACAAAGACCCAAAAAACAAGGAAAGGATGGAAAATCAGCCATTGGAACATTTCTGCTTAAATTTTGGTCCTCTGGAGAAAAATCCAGTGGGGAGAACGTGATCCCATGGAGTTGTTAAACTGGGAGGTGAGAGGAGGGAAGAGAGAGCAGCGAGGGGAAAGTTGGGAATAAAAAAAGGTATAAATTAAAAAAAAAAAAAAAATTAAACATCAGATAAAGGGAATATCCGGCAGCCTGGCAAAATTCCAGGATAGCAGATAAAGGATAAAGGGATAAATAACTGGGAGAAAGGAGTTTGGCACAGGAGGAATTCCAGCAAGTGAGGGGAATGAAAATATGGGAAAACACCAGGAATATCCATTCTGGAGGGGCACTAGGAGTGATTTTCCTGAGGGTCAGGGAGCTGAAAGGGCACCCAAAGGTAATTCCAGGATAAATCAGGGAGGAAAAGGGAGGCGGGAAACTCCAAGCGGGAAGCAACAAATAAGAACTCTCGGAGGGGGAAGATTCCAACCTTAGCTGGAATTCAGGGATAAGCAGCTAAAAAATGTGCTTGGAACAACGTTCCGGGAGAAAAGGGAGTACAGGCCACTGGGAGAGCTGGAATTCCTCACAACATTCCATCGGCAGGGAAAAGAGGCAAACAAAAACAAGGAGGGAGAAGAAAGCAGGGAAACATGGAAAATCGGGAATGAACCTGTAAAAGGAGCTGCTGGTGCAGAGGAAGAAGGGAAATGTATGGAAAATTGGATCAGACGTGGATTGGAATAAGAGGGAGATACAAGGGAGCAAATTGGATTTCCAAATCTGAGGAATTGGGGAGACCTGGGAAAAGGGGAAAGTTGTGCCAGACATTCCAGGAGCCAAAAGAATGGGAATGCTGGGAATTCACATTGAGGGAGGTGTGAAAAGAGTAATGTTTGGATGAGTACAAAGGGAAAGGATTTGGGAATAAACTGGAAGCTGGAGCCTGAGAACTGAGGTTGAGCATCCGGGAAATCGTCCTGAAAATCGGGAATGTCACCCTCTGGAAAACCATCCCATAAAGAAGGGCGGGCTCTTCTTTATTCCTCCTGGGAATAGCGGGAAGTTGTGGCTGGAAGTGTCCGAGGCCAGGCTNCAGGGGCTGGGCTGGGATTGCCAGAGCAGCTGGGGCTGCCCCTGCATCCCTGGGAATGTCCCAGGCCAGGCTGGATCCACCTGGGACAG
The DNA here is from genome assembly GCA_013397295.1 of Polioptila caerulea. Taxonomy (NCBI): domain Eukaryota; kingdom Metazoa; phylum Chordata; class Aves; order Passeriformes; family Certhiidae; genus Polioptila; species Polioptila caerulea. The sequence continues at coordinate 9,182 of VYXF01001496.1, forward strand.
TGGGAGGTGTCCCTGCCATGGATGGGGTGGGACTGGATGGGATTTCAGCTCCTTCCCAACCCAAAGAATTCCAGCTGGGATGATGAGGCTCAGCATCTCCAGCTCTGCTCATGGATTTCCTTCCCCATCTCATCCCTCTTTTTCCTCTAAAATGATGGCTCAGCTCCCGAGCTCAGTGATGCTGAGGCTGGAAAACAAACCCCAGAGTGCGCCAGCATGGAAAATTTTAGGAATTTCCCACGGGGACAGCAGTGGCTCAGCCACAGGGAGAGGATGGTGAGTGGAAAAACCTCGGGAATTAACAGAATTCCCAAGGAAATTTGGATCTGGGACACAGAGCGGATGATGAAGGTCATCCCTGACCGTGGGAAAACAGGAATCAGGTGGGAAACTATTCAGGTACCACATCCCAACCTCCGGAATAAACATTCCATGACTCCAAGCCGCCAGCAGCCCCCCGGATCAGGCAGGACACAGGCAGCTCCGGCTGCGGAGCGTGATGGTGGTGGGGAATTCGGGAGGTCAAAAAGCCGGAGGGGACAAAATTCCATTAAAAAGACAAATCCTCGTTCTCCGAGCGGGACACGTTTCATCGGAAGCGGCGCGGGCCGCCCTGGCAGCGACCTTGGCCGGAGCAGCACATNTGGGGTTGGAATGGGATGGGATTGAAGGTCCCTTCCAACCCAAACCAACTGGAAATTGTTGGATGGGTTGGTGGTTCATAATAATAATAGTTTATATTATAATAAATGATATTTATAAAATAATAAATAATAAATAATAATAATTATAAATAAATACTAATAAAATAGCCCTTTCCCACCCAACCCATTCCAGGATTGTGGAGCTCCTCTGGGCTGGGAGAGCTGGGAATGTTCCCCTGGAGAAGGGAGAAATCCCGGGAATGCTGCGAGTGGCTGCAGGGGCTCCAGGAGAGCTGGAGAGGGGCTGGGGCCAAGGGCTGGAGGGCCAGGAGCCAGGGAATGGCTTCCAGTGGGAAAGGGGAGCTGGGGCTGGGATCTGGGCATTGAGGAATTGCTGTGTGGGAGGGTGGGCAGGGGCTGGGCTGGGATTGCCAGAGCAGCTGGGGCTGCCCCTGCATCCCTGGGAATGTCCCAGGCCAGGCTGGATCCACCTGGGACAGTGGGAGGTGTCCCTGCCATGGATGGGGTGGGACTGGATGGGATTTCAGCTCCTTCCCAACCCAAAGAATTCCAGCTGGGATGATGAGGCTCAGCATCTCCAGCTCTGCTCATGGATTTCCTTCCCCATCTCATCCCTCTTTTTCCTCTAAAATGATGGCTCAGCTCCCGAGCTCAGTGATGCTGAGGCTGGAAAACAAACCCCAGAGTGCGCCAGCATGGAAAATTTTAGGAATTTCCCACGGGGACAGCAGTGGCTCAGCCACAGGGAGAGGATGGTGAGTGGAAAAACCTCGGGAATTAACAGAATTCCCAAGGAAATTTGGATCTGGGACACAGAGCGGATGATGAAGGTCATCCCTGACCGTGGGAAAACAGGAATCAGGTGGGAAACTATTCAGGTACCACATCCCAACCTCCGGAATAAACATTCCATGACTCCAAGCCGCCAGCAGCCCCCCGGATCAGGCAGGACACAGGCAGCTCCGGCTGCGGAGCGTGATGGTGGTGGGGAATTCGGGAGGTCAAAAAGCCGGAGGGGACAAAATTCCATTAAAAAGACAAATCCTCGTTCTCCAAGCGGGACACGTTTCATCGGAAGCGGCGCGGGCCGCCCTGGCAGCGACCTTGGCCGGAGCAGCACATTCCCTTTCCATGGCTGCATCCCTCACAGCTTTCGCCCATTCCTCAAGTTCCTTCTCCCTGCTAAGCCGTGCCATTCCTGCCTTCCCCGGCCGGAGTCTCCGCGGGATCCTTCTCATCCCGCTCCCCACTGCGGCCTGGCCTCGGGAAGCGCGGCCGCGGCTGCGGCCGGGGGTGTTTTTTTAAGGATTGTTTAGCGTTTACTCCTCCGGAGCGCTTGTGTGTTTTTCTTCCAGCCCACTCACGCTCCCAGCAAGAAAATTCCCGGGCCAGGGCTCCACGCGGGCCCTGGGCACCCCAGGATTCCCCGGCTTTATCCCAAACCCGCGGGAGGCGGCTGTTGTTGGAAAAGCAAACAGCCGTGTCAGGCTGTTCCCCACTCCCCTGCCCCAGCCGGAGCGTCCCACCGCCGTGTCCCGAGCCTTTCCTGGAGAGCGGCTTCGCATTCCGGAGCTCAGATCGCTCCCGAAGATGCCAAAGGAATTTGGTTGCTCAGCTCGCAAGGAAATACTTGGAAATTAGGTGTCCGCGGGTATTTCCACCGATAACGTTTTCCGGGCTGATCCCTCCTTTCCCAGATTTGAGAGGGTGAGTTCGGCCCTCTGGAGAAGCTGCTGGAAAAGCGGGATCGGGATGTGGAGGAATTCAGAGGTTTCTTTGTCCCGGCATATCCAGGCAGCAACATTCCCGTTCTTGGCTCTCCTTCCATCCTTCCCTAGAAGAGTTATAACCGATGAATTCTGGGAATATTGAGGTTGGAAAATCCTCCAGGATCATCCAGTCCAAGCTGGGATCGATCCTCACCTTGGCACTGAGTGCCACATCCAGGAATTCCTTGGACACCTCCAGGGATGCGCACTCCAAACCTCCCTGGGCACTTCCAAGGCCTGACCTCCCTTTCCATGAGGAAATTCTTCCCAAAATCTACCCTGAGCCTCCTCTGGCCCAGCCTGAGACCGTTCCTTTTTTCCCCTGTTATTCCCTGAGATCAGATCCCAAATCCCACCTAACTGCCTCCTCCTGTCAGAGAATTCCAGAGAGGGAAAAGGATCTTCCTTTGCTCCAGGTTGAGCCCCTGCCCAGCTCCCTCAGCAATTCTCAATTCCCTGCCCATCTCCCTCAGGGATTCTCCATTCCCTTCCCAGCTCCCTCAGCAATTCCCCATTCCCTTCCCAGCTCCCTCAGCAATTCTCCATTCCCTGCCCAGCTCCCTCAGGGATTCTCAATTCCCTTCCCAGCTCCCTCAGGGATTCTCCATTCCCTTCCCAGCTCCCTCAGCAATTCTCCATTCCCTTCCCAGCTCCCTCAGCAATTCTCCAGCCCCTTCCCAGCTCCCTCTGGAACTCTCCAGCCCCTTCCCAGCTCCCTCTGGAATTCTCCAGCCCCTTCCCAGCTCCCTCTGGAATTCTCCAGCACCAGGCCAGAGCCTGGTAGGCAGAGGAGTCAAGGTCATCCCAACCCTCACCTGTTTTCCACGAGAAAATTGGGAACTGAAGGAAAAGGAGAAATCTGTTGGAGAATTAAAGGTGAAATTTAAAGCTCCCGGGGAAGTTGGTGATGTCCCATCCCCGGCAGAGTCCAAATCCAGGTTGGATTGAGCTTGGAGCAGCCTGGGACAGTGGGACGTGTCCTGCCCATGGAAGGGGTGGAATGGGATTGGATTTAAGGTCCTTCCAACCCAAACCATTCCAGGATTCTCTGATAAATCCCAGTTTCTCGCTGCCCTCACCGTGAGGTGATTCTGTTCATATCCAGGATTTTATTCCCTGTCTGGTCACAGGACTTTGCTGGACAGAGAGGAACAGGCCTGGGGTCCTTTCCAGAGGATTTGGGTCCTTTCCAGAGGATTTGGATCCTTTCCATAGGATTTTTCTAGGAGACCATCCCACTCCTGGGAATGCCACTCCCCAAAAGCCCCTCACTGCTTCCAGCAACCATGGCCGGGCCCTCAGAATAGATTTTTCGGGAAGGAAATCCCTCCACATCCTTGGGCTGCTTCCAAGGTCATGGATCCCCAGGAATGCGATCAAACCTTATACGGACATCCACACATCCCAAGACAATCCCAAACCCTCGGAGGCGGGAGCGGGAGGATTTCCAAGGATGAGGGTCCCAAGGCGAAATGAAGAGGGGAAAAAAAAAGTTGGATGCGGTCTCAGGAAAAAATTTGGGAGGGAACGTGTGGAGCTTTGGAATGCTCTCCCGGTGGGAGCAGTGGAAGGGTGGAAGCCCCTTGACTTGAGGTCTTCCAAAAATGGGACAGGACAAAGCCCCCGGGGGGAGGCGGAGTCCGGAAAATTCCAGGGTCAGCGGATGGAGCGAGCGGCCCAGCGGGATGGGGCTTGTCCACGCCGGATTCCAGTGAGTCTCTGAGGAGCCTCCGGACTTTCGGGAGCCACGGACACAAATCCCACAGCACAGGGGGACGTCATTCCAGAGCTCCGCTCCCTTTGGCAGCGCAGCCGTCGGAGCTGGGATTCCCTCCAGCGTCTCCTTCGGTGCCTTTTGGGGCTCTGGATTAAATCCTAATCCAGGAATATCCGTGTGAGGACGGATCCAAGCGGGAAAAAAATTCCGTAAATTGTTCTTATCCCGTTTGTTCCCTGCCCGAAAGCGGAATTTTGCCGTTCCCATCCGGAGATCTGTTTGGATACTTGAATATATTCATGGATGATTCAGGCAGGATGGATTTTTCCTTCTCTTCTGCTGTCTGGGGCAAATTATTTTGGAATTTTTAAAGGATTTAGTGGGAAAAAAGATGGGAATTGCTGAGGCCTCCACGCAGGAAAAATCCCATTTGTAACCTTCATTTGTCACTCTCCTGAGGAAATCCAAGGCTGGAATGACAAACGGAGACAGTTTGGATTTGACATCCCACAGGGTGGCAATTCCAAAGGGAAAAGGCTCCTTTAAAACAGGAAAACTCCTTAAAAAAGCACCCGATCTTCTCAAATTGGAGATTTTTTAAAGTTTTTTTTTTGTTGTGGTCCATACAAATCAATACATTCCAAAGCTTCCAGTGATTTGGATTTGTCATTTTGGGAAGCAGAACTCTGTGGAAAAGGCCGGAATTTTTCTCAAGTGTTTGAGATGAAGCTTTAAAATTAAAAAGAATTGAGAATTTTAAAGCGAAAGTGCCTAAAATATGTTAAAAATTTTGGAATATCTGGATTATCCCTGCATGCCAATCCCAAAAAAAACTCAGCCATGGAATGAAGCGGAGGTAAAGAGCTTTGGGAACGGATATTTGGGAAATCTGCTCCTGCACAATTTGCTCAGCTCAGAAAATGCACCAGGATTGGGAGTGGAGGGAATAATTATCCAGGCGGGAATGAGCCCTGGATGTGTGACGAGAGTCACACCCAGAATATTCAAATATTCCCAGGATGGAATTTCTTTTGCCTGCTCCAAGGAGGTGAAATTTGGGATTGAAGGGATTAAACTTGTAATGGAAAGATGAGAAAACGTTTCAGCGCTGCCGAGGGGATAAAATCTGCTTTGACCAGGGGTGATGGGTGAGAAATCACGTGATATCCAGACCTGCCACATCCATGGGGAATAATCATGGAATCCTGGAATGGGTTGGATTGAAAGGACCTTAAATCCCATCCCATTCCCACCCCATCCAACCCAGGGACACATCCCACTGTCCCAGGTGGATCCAGCCTGGCCTGGGACA
>VYXF01001497.1:10144-36594 GCA_013397295.1 Polioptila caerulea
GGTATTCTGAGGGGGTCGCCGGCCTCGGGGAGACTGCCGAGCTTGGGGGGGGAGGGCAGGCCCTGGGATGGCTTTAATAGAGGGATTTGGGAATTCCTGCAATGGGTTTATTAGAAGGCTTTGGGACCTCCTGCCATGGGTTTATTAGAAGGCTTTGGGAACTCGTGCCGTGGATTTATTGGAGGTTTTTGGGAACTCGTGCCGTGAGTTTGTTAGGGGGATTTGGGATCTCGTATCACAGATTTATCAGAGGGGTTTGGAATCTCCTGCCATGGATTTGTTAGGGGAATTCGGGAACTTCTGCCATGGAATTATGGGAGATGTTTGGGATCTCCTGTCACAGATTTGTTAGAGGGTTTGGGTTCTCCTGCCGTGGATTTATTGGGGGTTTTGGGAACTCCACCTGTGGATTTATTAGGGGGATTTGGGCTCTCCTGTCACAGATTTATTAGAGGGTTTGGGATCTCCTGCCGTGGATTTATTGGGGGTTTTGGGAGCTCTTGGCATGATTTTTTTGGAGGGGTTTGGGCTCTTCTGTCATAGATTTATTAAAGGTAATTTGATATTTCCTGCTCTGGGTTTATTAGAGGGGTTTGGGATAATTTGTCATTGATACCTTAAAGGATTTGGGGGATTTCCTCTCACGTGTTTATTAGAGGGTTTTGTGATCTCGCACTATGGATTTATTAGAGGGCTTTGGGAATGTCATAGGCTTATTAGAGAGCTTTGTGGATCTCCTGTCATGGAAATACAAGAGAATTTTGGGGTCTCCTGTCATGGATTTCTTAGAGAGGTTTTGGACTCTTTTGCCATGGATAATAATAATCCTTGCCATGGATTTATTCTGGGATTTTGGTTCTTCCTGCCATGGGTTTATTCCAGCCTGAGGCCCTGTGCTCTGAGCTGTCCCTGCATTGTGAAAGCCATCCAGAATCCCTTCCAGTTGCTATTCCTGTGTGGATTTTAAGGGAAGGAGGCTGCAGAAATGAGGAGCGAGGGAGGATTTGGCGCTCGAGTGCCTCTCCAGAGTGGTGGGTGGGTGGTGTCTCCTGGATATGTCCCTTTTTTGGGACAAACCATCCACCCAGGAGCTGCTGGGCATTCAGGGAGGAGAAGAATCTAAATGCTAAAGTGCAACAGGCCTGACTGGAAACAGGAGTGAGGGCTGGGAGACAGCTTGGAATGAGTGCCAAGCCCAGGAATTCCATCCAGCAGCTTGGGAGGAGGGGCCTTTACAGGGATTTTAAGGCAGTCAAGAGCTGCATGCAGGGGAGGAAAAGCTGATGCAAAGGGACTTATTTCCTATTTATGTTCATTGGGAAAATGAAAAGTTAAAATCTTTCTGCTTTAATTTCTCAGATGAAGAAGTCCCAGGGGTTTGGAGGAGGTGGAGAAGGATAATCCAAGGTAGGGCACAGCTCACTTGTAGGAAAATTACAGCTTTGTGCAAAACTGAATTGTGGTGGGTTTGATTCTCTTGAAAAGTCTACTCCTACCTGTGGTAACAGAAATGCTTTTAATTCACCCTTGTTTTGTTACATTAATTTACACTTTGGCATAGATTAATTTTTAGAATGACCAGAATAAGGTGGAAAAAATAAAGAGAAATTCTTCAATCAGGGCTTCCAGGTTTATCTTGGGGGTTTAGTGTTGGGTGGATTCAACTGCATTTTTTATAGTAAATGCTTGTTTTATCTTTTTAAAGGACTCCTCTGCCTTCACAATGTTTGGGGACTTATTTGAAGAGGATTTTTTCTTTATTTCCAACAATCATTGTGGGAAGGGGAAGAAATCAAAGCCCAGAGAGTCTGAGCCTCCAGCTCCCAGGGATTTCACCAACCTCAGTGGAATCAAAAATCAGGGTGGGACCTGCTACCTCAATTCCCTTCTTCAGACCCTGCTTTTCACGCCTGAATTTAGAGGTGAGATGCTCAAAACCTTCTTAAAATAATCTTGGGATTGATATTTGAGTGATACTTGAACTCAGGCAATTTTAGGGCACAGTCCACTTTAAAAAAACGATTGTGGAATAAAATCATAGTGTTTGACATTAAAATACATTGAATTTTTAAAGAGGGGTTGTTGTCTTTTTAAATAATAATTTTTTTACCGGTTGCAGAGGCTTTGTTCTCCCTGGGACCTGAAGAACTTGGGGCTCTGGATGACAGCAGGAAACCAGATGCAAAGGTGTTGGGAATTTTCTTGTTCGTCACTGTGCGATGTTGATTTGGAGGAATATGGTTCCAGTTTGTGTGAAACTTAAGAAAATGAGTAAAAACCTAAATTTGGCACTGAGAGGCAGTTTGATCTGGCTGATACTGGGTTTTTCACACAATTCTAAGCTTTCATTGCCATAAGGCTTTGCTTCAGAAGTCAGATGTGGAGTCTCTTTCTGCTGAGGTGTTCTCCCTGCCACCTCATTCCAGCTCACCACCAAGCCCTTCAGGAGAGCTGGAGAGGGACTGGGGCCAAGGGATGGAGGGACAGGACACAGGGAATGGCTCCCACTACCAGAGAGCAGGGCTGGGTGGGATATTGGGAAGGAATTGTTCCCTGGGAGGGTGGGCAGGCCCTGGCACAGGGTGCCCAGAGCAGCTGTGGCTGCCCCTGGATCCCTGGAATATCCAAGACCAGGTTGGATACTGGGGCTTGGAACAGCCTGGGACAGTGGAATGTGCTTCATGGAATGGCAGGGGTGGAATGGGATGGGCTTTAAGGCCCCTCTCACCTCAAACCATTCTGCTTGGTTGTGTAAGGTGAGGCACTGAAGATTTTTGAGAACAAAGTCTGCCTGCTTGGTGTGAATTGAGTAAAGTGCGTTATGGAATAGGCAGGGGTAGTTCATCACCAGCTTTGTAGTAAAGTGCCCCTGTTTTTGTTGGAATGGCTGCTTTGAAGGCTGTGTCTGACGTGCTGGCTGTGTTCCCTTGCTGTGTTTCCCAGGTTCGGATCATCCCGCTGCAGCTGCAGCGCTTGTTTGCTCAGCTCCTGCTCCTGGACCAGCAGGCTGCATCCACCTCAGACCTCACCGAGAGCTTCGGCTGGAGCAGCCATGAGGTGCCAGTGTCCATCCCCACACGCTGCTCCCTGGATAGAGATGGGTTCTGGAAGTTGGATGTTTAGGAAATAGTTTAAAATCCTTCAAGCTGCGGAGATGACGTTGAATTGGGTCAGGTCTCGGTGTATCTCCACATGGAGTCCATGGCAGTTGTTTACAGGGAGGAACAGAAGATAATTGCTCTCCCAGATACAGTTCCAGTTTGCTTTTCCTTTGTTCTTACAGGAGTGTTTTTCCAACAGGCTTCTTCTAGATCCTTACCCAAGTTGAACTGTGTCAGTCAGAGATGAATCCATATCTAGGGAATGGCTTCAAATTGACAGAACGCAGGTTTAAATGGAATATTGGGAAGGAATTGTTCCCTGTGGGGGTGGGGAGGCCCTGGCACAGGGTGCCCAGAGAAGCTGTGGCTGCCCCTGGATCCCTGGAAGTGTCCGAAGCCAGGCTGGATGGGGCTTGGGGCAACCTGGGACAGTGAAAGGTGTCCCTGCCCATGGCAGGGGGTGGAACAAAATGGTCTTTAAGGTCCTTCCAACCCAAACCACTCTAGAATTCTATGATTCTACTAAATAAATCATAAAGTTCTATGATTTTACTGAAGTGAAAGTGTCTTAGGTGCGTTGTAGCATAACCAAATTAACAATAATAAATGTAGTACTTTGCTACTCAGGGAGTAAATGTATGAGGAGTCATTGAGCCCCTGGGACACTTACCATGTTATTTTTAAGCCATAAGCCAAGCACAGCAGTGTTTCATTCCTTCCTGTCTGGGTTTCCTCCTGCAGGAGATGAGGCAGCACGATGTGCAGGAATTGAACAGGATCCTCTTCAGTGCTTTGGAGACTTCCCTCGTGGGGACGTCAGGCCACGACCTCATCAACCGCCTGTACCATGGCATTGTTGTCAACCAGATTGTTTGTAAGGAGTGCAAGAACGTCAGTGAGAGACAGGTAAAGCCTTCCACTCTGGGGGTCTCTTCAGGCTGTTGACTTAAAATGTTCTTAAAGTCCAAAAATAGTGTCATCCTTGTTGAATCCCGGCAGAGAGTGTTGGACTTAAGGTCTTTGCTGCATTTCCTAAATGAGAGGTAAAAAACCCAGATGTTTTGCATCTTCTGGGTTCACAAGCCCTGCCTTTGGTAATTGTAGTTAATACAGAGTGCAGTGAGGTAATGACAAAACATGTCTTGACAGTCTTTTATACTTTCTGTAATTTAAAAAAATCCGTTTTTAAAAATTAATTTCTGTGACTGAATGAGGGTTTTTTGCCCATTGCTGTGATGAATAGGATGGGTATCTTTCTAATCACCACAAACCTACACCACTCAGAACCTCGTTTCTTCTTGTCTTTTCTGCACAGGAAGATTTCTTAGACCTCACAGTGGCAGTGAAAGGTGTGGCTGGCTTGGAGGAAGCCCTGTGGAACATGTACGTGGAAGAAGAATACTTTGAGAATGACAACTTGTATCGATGTGGAGCCTGTGATAAACTGGTTGAAGCTTCTAAGGTAACACCTTGGGGTGGGATGATGTAGGGTTAGATGGGATATTAAGAAAAAATCCTTCCCTATGGGTGTGGGGAGGCCCTGGCACAGGGTGCCCAGAGAAGGTGGGGCTGCCCCTGGATCCCTGGAAGTGTCCAAGGCTGGGCTTGGAGCACCCTGGGATAGTGGAAGTTGTCTCTGCCCATGGCAGGAGGTGGCACTGGATGATCTTTAAGGTCCCTTTCAACCCAAACCATTCTGGGATTCTATGAAACCTCAGCAGGGATGTCAAGAAAAGCTCCTGTGGCTCATTTCCCAAATGTTATTACAGTTTTTTTATCCTTATCACTGAGTGTGGTAAAATTTGGAGAGTATTCACTTATTCAGCTCCTCTGCTGCACCTTGCCCTGGGCATTTTGGAGGATTGGCTAAAAGATAAGAGCATAAAATGCAAATGTGCAATGAGAGGAATCATGGAAACTGACTTCTGGAGAACCCAAATGAGAGAGAAGAACAGTAAGCAGCTGTTATTCTGTGCAGGGAAGGGGACCTGTTGCTCTGTTTTTGTGGGTGGAAGCAGATTCAGGCTGCTGGTGCACTCTGCCCTGGTCACAGCAGCAGAGCTCCTTGGCCTCCTGCAGGATGGGTGAAATCCAAACCCTGCAGCCCTCTGGATGTGGAGAGAGTAGTCCAAAGGGAAGCTGAGGTCAGGCCAGGTTAATGAATGACTTGGGATTTCAGGAACACTCAGCAATTTCTTGTTGCAAGGGCTGGCTGGGATTTAACTGGACTGGGTTCAAGGCAGTACAGAGTAAGTTGTCTACCTCTCACAAGTGCTCATCCATGCAGGAGGAGATTGGGAGCCCTGAATTTTGGTAGGAAATCATAGGGCTGGGGGTTGCCAGGCTGTGGATGCAGATGGAACTCCTGATTCAGGGGATTTCTTAAACCTTGTGTGTGTTCCTGTTATGGCTCTGCCAGTGGAGAGGAGGATGGAGACATTGGAAAGGCTCAGAAACGTGGCCATGGAACTCACACCTGCTGTCACAGGTGGTACAAGATGGTTAGTTTTAGTGGTTAATTAGCTCTCACGAGGGTTCTTGAAGTGTTCACCCCTCAAGTGGTTGGATCTGGATTAATCTGGAATCATTAAAATGGATTATCCTGGCTTTCCTGCCTGGAGGGTGCTCCCCTGTGGAAATGAGGGAGCCTTTAGCTCCTGGTTGTTGTGTGACTGCCTGTATAGAGAGCCCATGGACTATGGAAATGTCATTGCTGGCTGGAATTTCACCAGTGTCCTTTATTTGCTGGGGCAGGATCAAGTATGGGACTGGTGATCACCAGTCCAGGAGGGTGTGGGGCTCAACTGGGGGAGAAGATCTGGGTCGCTTTTGGGTTGTGTATTTGGGAGGGAAATTGAGAATTAGTGAAGACATTTCAAAAGAGAGGGCATTGATCTTCTCTCTTTGGTGGAAAGGGATTTGACCACAGCAAGGTGGAAGCACAGTTTTCTTCTAAGTCTGTGCTTAAAGTGTTTTTTAAATCCCTTCCCAGTCTGCTAAACTGCGCAAGCTACCTCCCTTCCTCACCATTTCCCTCCTGAGGTTCAACTTTGACTTTGAAAAGTGTGAGAGGTACAAGGAAACAAGCTGCTACACATTCCCCCTCCAGATCAACCTGAGGCCTTTCTGTGAGCAGGTAAGCACAAATGTTAACATTTGTTAAAAGTTACTGTATGCTCAGCAGAGAGCCCACAGCTCAAGGTTATCTTTTATTTTGCATTTATTCAAATAACTTTGTGGTGTCCTCCTCCACTTTTGAACTGAGCTAACTTGTAGCCACAAGGGGCAAAGGTGGAATAATTACCCAAAAGTTATCTAACCTTTCCTTGATGGAAAAATTATGGAAATGGAAATTTATTTTTGCGTGGTTATTCTTTGATAGCATCGTGTATAAATTGAGCTATATGTGCTTTAGGTGCCTGTAGTTATTCCATTTTCCTCAGGAATCTCTGTTTGCATTCATAAATATGTTTCTGGTTATAAACTGAGATATGCCATTGCTTGATGACAAATTTTGGTCCTTAAACAACTTAACAGAGGCACTGTTATGGAACAGACGTTTTTCTTCTTGAAGTGTTGCAATGCAAGCTTGGAAATTTCTCAGTGTTTGCATTTGAGGAAGCTTTCCCCCCTCCAGTTTTACTGTTTCTAAGTGTTGTTTCTTTTCTCTCTCCTCTTTTAAACAAAATAAGCTTGGCTGTGAACAAACAGTGAAATTGAAAATATTTTGAATTTCTAGTGTTGTTCAGAATTTTGCCTGTTTAATAACACAGATTGCCCAGGGAAGCTGTGGCTGCCCCATTCCTGAAGAGTCCAAGGCCAGCCTGGGCAGGATTTGGAGTCACCTGGGCTAGTGGAAGTTGTCTCTTCCCCTGGCAGGAACCCAGATGAATTTTAAGGTCCCTCCAACCCAAACCATTTGGGGATTTTATGATTTATCAGCCTGTGGCTTGTGCCAGTCCTTCCTTGTGTCTCCAGCCCCCAAAAGCCATTTCAGTCTCTGCACAAGCAAACGCACACTGAGAAATGTCTGAAGTGATGCTGAAGGTATAAAGCTGTCCTGGTGTGGGAGACTGACCTCAGTTGTTGTTACAATTATTGTTTTTCTCTTTAAAGACTGAAATGGATGATTCAGAGTACATGTATGAGCTCTTCTCTGTTATTATACACAAAGGTGGCTGCTATGGAGGACACTATCATGTTTATATCAGAGATGTGGATGAATTAGGAAACTGGCAACTCCAAGTAAGTCCTAAAGGCTTCTCTTCCTTGCTTTTTAGGTTGTACTTTTCAGAAAAGTTTTAAGAGCCAGTGGATGAATGTTCATCCAGACTTAATTAATATTTTAATGAGGCTTTGTGTGTCTTGCCTGGTTGAGCAGGGGAGTTTATCAGAATGTCCTTCACATTCTGAAATTGTGCACGACGATGTCAGCACAGAATAATCCAACCCTCTAATTGTGTGTGGAACAATGTGAGTGTCTTTCTTGCCCAGGAAGAAGAGGATGGGCTAATTGAAGAGAAGGCTTTAAGAGACACTGAGAATGCCAAAGAAACAGAAAACCCACTGGCAGTCTTGAAAGGGATTTTATCAGAGGTATGGTATGTAAGGAGTTCATTGCTTTGGTTTTGGAGCTAGGGAACCTGCAGGGGGTTGGTGTTTGTGAGAGTGGACAGGCCTAAATGTCCAGAGCTCTTCTGAACTTGGTGTGAAGCATTTAAAACTTGGCTTTAATATTAACCTATGTCTCTTCATACAGACAAAGGTCCTTTTGGAGTATTTCTAAAGCTGCTCACCAAGGCTGTTGCAAAAGGAATCAGAATATCCAGAGTTGGAAGGAACCCACAAAGAGCATTGATCTAGTTCCTGGCCCTGCACAGACACCCCAACAACCCGACCCTGTGCATCCCTGAGAGCATTGTCCAAACTCTCCTGGAGCTCTGGCAGCCTCAGGGCCGTGCCCATTCCCTGGGGAGCCTGGGCAGTGCTCGGCACCCTCTGGGGGAAGAACCTTTTCCTAAAATCTACCTTAAACCCTCCCCTGACTCAGCTCCAGATGATGCTACAGCAGCTTACTAAAAACCAGGAATGATCAAAACATTTCAAAACTGGTATCTTTGTGTTGACTCCTCGACTTTTGTAGCCTTTGTTACTTTTTTTTTTCTTTTTTCATTTCTCTGCAGGAAGAAGCTAAACAAATTCCCGTGGATCAATTAGGGCAGAAATTACTGGAGAAGAAAGGGGTGTCCTGGAATAAAAAATACAGAAAACAATATGGAGCATTACGAAAGGTAATCACAGGTTTGCTAGTTTTGGTTTTAGATAACTTTCATTATCATTTATATTCTTATTGAATAGTCAGGAGGATGATAATTGAGAATATGGACTCTTGGATTAGTGCATGTTAGGAGAGGTTTGTAATGTGAATTAGCAGGCTGAGGAACACAAGATTCCCAAGGAATTGTCTGCCTGACACTTTGTATTTTTTTTCTCTATCTCTGTGGTTGACTTAAAAAAAATTAACCTTACTTACTGAACAGAAATCAGTGTTTGAAAATACATCCTGGTTTTTATTTGTTTAGAGCATGTCCATGAAATTAATACTCCAGTAAAATCTTGTTTTCCAGTTGATTGCTGTATTTTATGATTTTTTAAAGAAAAATACTTCAGCATTTGTGTTGCAGATAGGTAGAAAAGTGGTATTTACTTGTTTTTTGAAGGGAGCTACCTGCAGTTTCCATAAGATATCTTTAAATGTAGGTGTGAAGTGCAGATGTGAGGCTTTTGCAGATGTAAACTGAGAAAACACATGAGGAAGCACTATAAAATGAGGGGTGAATTATTGAGGTTTGTGTTTCACTTTGAGGAGAGCTTAATGCAGGCTGCTGCATTTAAAACTTGGCATCCTCTTCATCCTGTCTTTTCTTCCCTTTCAGTGTTTGCAGAATCATCCTCAGATATTCCAGCTGAGTCCTGATGGAAATAAGGTCAGCCTGAAGGAAACACACAAGCTCCTGTTCAAACTGGATTCTCATGGACAAAATCTCCAGAGCCCTTCCCAGAAGAATGATGTCCAATGGAACTGTGAGAAAAAACCCCCAAGGCCAAGGGCTGCTTCTGCTGGGTGCCACTGGTTTGATCTGAATGATTCCAAAGTCCAGCCCATCAAGGAGAAGGATATTGAGAAGCAATTCCAGGGTAAAGAGAGTGCCTACATGCTGTTCTACAGAAAAGCTCAGCTCAAGAGGCCTCCTGAAGGTACACAAAGCTCATCTGGAGATTCTGGGAGAGCTTCCTGCTTTGACTTTTTTTCTGGAGGGCTTTTTTGTCCTTCCCAAGCTTCATTTTCCCCAGTTTTCCTTGTAGTGATTATTTGAAAAAAAGAGTTAAATGATGATACAAGGAGGTGGTGACCTGTTAATTGTCTGTAGCTGACTAATTTTTTTAACATGCTCCACAAATAATGGCAGAGCATCACCTGAAACAAATACAAGTTGTTGTTAATGGCATTTGTGTTAATTTCCCTTAAAGAAAGGTTGGTTAGAAGGGGTAAAAGCATTTGTTTGTTCTTCATATTATCTTGCAGTTGAGTTTTAAGTGATTATTGTACTGTAATGTGTCCTCTTGGTCACTTCTCTAGTTTGCCAAACCACATTTTAATAATTTATAATTTTTGTTGCAGCACGAGGAAATCCAAGGTACCGAATTCCTGAGCACCTACTGAATGAAATGAATGCTGCTAATACAGAGCTGGAAAGAAGGAGGTATATTGGTGTGACTGTACTCAAACAGCTCTTATATGCAGGATTCCCAAGGGATTCAAAAGGAAAGATACTGCTTGAGCAGGGTCAGAACTGAAATGGTTCAATGTCATAGAGATTAATGGAAGAGTATAATTTCTATATCCACGTTCTGCTGGTTCCCTGCCTTCCCTGTCAGCAGGCAGCCTACAGAATTTCAAGGGAAACATACTGACAGTTTAAAATTGTGCCATTTCCTGGTGAAAATCACTGCAGTTCTGGAGAGAGAGTGGAATGCATTATATTAATTATGTTTATAGAGGAAGTTCTCCACTGGGAGAAGGGGGAAGGACTTGGTTTATGGTGAATTTAGAGATAAATTATATTCCCTGCCAGAAAAGTGAATAGCTTGTGGTATTCAGATTGGACAAAACTTTCCCTTGTGTTGAGGGACATGAATGCTGATATACCTGAATCACAGTTAAGATATCAAAACACAGACACAAGAGGGATAACTTGTGGGATATTTCGCCCAAGATTGTGGCTGCCCCATCCCTGGAAGGGTCCAAGACCAGGCTGGACAGGGCTTGGAGCAGCCTGGGGCAGGGGAAGGTGTCCCTGCTCATGGCAGGGGGGAGCTGGATGAGCTTTAAGGCCTTCCCCACCCAAACCATCCTGGGATTCTGTTTCTGAGTGAATTCCACTCCTTTGTTTTGTTAAATGTTTGCTGCTACAACTAGAGACAGGTATGAAGGAGGAGGGGATGTGACAGAGGATTTAGCCCTGGGGAGACCAGTTCCAGGACAGCTACACAGAAATGTCTGTTGGGTGTTAAACTCACCAGTTTGTTGTGTTCTCCCAAAGAGCTGAATGCGACTCAGCAAACAATGGCATTGATTTACATCTCCACCTGAGCTCCTGTTATAAATTCCACAACGGGGCTTTGCACCCTTCACTTTCTTGGAAAGAGAGTGTGGTGGATTTGACTATTGACAGAAGGAAAACACTGGGAGACCTTCGGCAGGCAGTGTTCCAGGTACCTGCTCTATCAAATGAACTCAAACTTCATTTTTGCTTGAGCCACTGCAACCTTTACAAATATATTTATGCTGAAATCTTTGTGTCAAGGAGAAATTTTCAATAGTAAATGGAGTTTAGGAGGTTAAAAACTTAATATGGGGTTACACAGGAGGAAAGAGTGGTGTGGGGTCTGTTCTTGAAGCCATGAAATTGCTGGAATTTTAACTATGGAGACTTCAAAGTTCACATGAGCTAATCAATTATATTTGGGCAGCATGTGCATGGCCATGGGTTGACACTGAAGAACTCCAGGCTTATTCTTAATATTTCATTTTGTGACAGAGTAATCCTTGTCTTTTCAAGTGAGCTTGGGAGCCAGGCTGTGGCAGCTTCCAGCAGATTGTAATTATTGTGAGTTCTGTGAGTTACTCCTCACTGCTATTTTACACTGTTATTTAAATAATTTTTCTGGTTATTTTTCTCAACTAGGTGTTGGAATCTTGGGAAGGGGACATGGTTCTCAGCATGGCCAAGCCTTTACCAGCAGGATTACACCTGTACCAGGTGCTTGATGGTAAGAGCACTGCATGCCAGGCTTCCATGCTACTGCTGTATTTTAATTCCTGCAGCCATTAGAGATTTCATCTCTAAACCATCCTGGAGATGTGTGTTACTGAAGGCTCTCCCAGCTCAAACTCATGTTAGCTTATTTCAATTATTTATTTCACTATTATTAGGGGAATGAATGATTTTGAGACTACTGTGAAATCTTTGTTGTGAAATGCAGATTGTAAGCAAGTTAAGCACGTTTGCTGACAAGAACATATCAGTCTATGTCTTGCCCTTGATTTGCTTGTGGATGTTTGCTTTCATAGGATTGGCCTAATAGGGAGGAGAGGATAGAAGGGAGGAGCCAGGGTGACATCAAAGGAAAATGTAGGTTAGACTTCAGCTGAAGTAGGAATTTCGTAAAGAGAAATTCTCACTTAAAGAGTTTATTAATTTATTAAGGGTACATCAGTTTTTCAAATCATCATATTTGTCTCCAGCTTTGCTTTGTCAGGCAATTCTAAGTAACTTTTAAATTTTATGTTCTCTGTGGTCAGCTTCAGAAAATCAGTGTTGAACCTGAACATAACCCAACTCTGTGATACTGACATCAAAATAGAGAGACACTCAGAGCTGCTCTAAATATTTCCTCCTTTGCTTGTACAGTTCTTTAAGTGTAGTGACTTTTAAAACCTTGCTGACCCTGTTTGTGTGTTTTGTGGGGAGCAAGAACTTGATGATTTGCTCCTGTTTTTTAGGAGATGAGCTGACCCTGGATGGCGTTGGGCTGGCTGATGGAGCAGACATCTTCGTCTGGAATGGGAAAGAGGTAAAGGAACCAAGCACTTCCTTCCTTGTCAGCTCTGAAGAGATAACACTGTGAAAGGTCTCCTGGAAATCCTGTGCTGCTTTTTTTTTTTAGTTTTCCATCTTCCTTTTAATATTAAGGCTTCTGCTTACCCTGGAACTGGTTGTGAAGCACAGCATTTTATTCTTTCTCTCTGGAATAAAATACTACTTTTAAATTATTTTTTATTGTAAAAATATCCATTTTATTTTGGCTTTCTCAAAAAAAAAAACAACAAGAAAAACCTCGAACTGAACAAAACCACTCAAACATGTAATAAGAGTCAGTTTTGTCTTGCTTTTATTTTTGATACAGTTTTTTCTATTGCAGCTTTTGTGTAATTTAATATTCTTCAGCAAGGAATTTAGGTTGAATATCAGAAAGATCAAGCTTTTAAAATGTAAAGTCACAATGTTCAGTCACATTTGGGTAATTCTCTAATGTCCCGAGGGGCTAAATTCCTGTGTTCTAGATTTTGCCAAGTGTCCACTGGTTTCTCAGCTGCTGTTACCACGGAGTGGTTTGGGAAGGGACTTAAGGACCTCACTCCACCCCGTGCCATGGGCAGGGACACCTTCCACTCTTCTAGGTTGCTCCAAGCCCCATCCAGCCTGGCCTTGGACACTTCCAGGGACGGGGCAGCTGCAGCTTCTCTGGAGAACATTTTGCTTTCTCTTCCCATCACCTGTGGGTTATTCTGGTTGTTCAGTATGAATTTGTTCTGAGGCAGTTCGTTTGTGTGGGGAGAGTGGCCATTTTTGGTCCCAGTTTTCTCGCTGCCCAGTCTCTCCTGTATTTCCTGGATTACACCAAGCTGGCATTCCTTCCTCCTTTCCCTCAGGTCGGAGGCACAAAGGTGCTGACGGGCCCTGAGCACGAGCCCGTGGTGCTCAACGTGCTGCACTTGGCCGAGCACAACGAGGGTGGCAAGGGGCAGCACTTCAGCGAGGCCCAGCTCGTCTTCTCCTGCAGCACCAGCCTGGGGCAGCTGCACTCAGCCTTGGCTCCAGCTGGCGGAATCATCCTCAAAAATGGCTCTGGAGGAGACAGAGAAGGCAAGAACTGGGAAGTTTTCCGTGAGGAAGACATGAAGGAAACAGTCCGGAGCATTGGGCTCAGGGATGGGTGCTCCGTGCTGATCTTAGACAGCCATGACCAGAGGTAACTTTTTGATTATGAAGGGAATTAAACAAAGGAAGCACTTTTGGAAAAACCTTTTAGTTCAAATTATGCTAACAGCATATATTCTTGTTACTAATGATTGCTTTGAGCTTACAGATACACAGGTATTTTCATCTTAAGTTTTGGAGACCCGTTATTTATCAGCTGTTAGATTTTTCTTGCCCTCAAAATGCAGCACCAGTCACAACCTTTGATTTATGCTTGTAAAGGGAGAAAAGCCTGGTGGGAGCAGCTCATGCTCAGTGAATCCAAAGCTGCCAGGGGCAAATTTGTGGTCTCATGACACTCTGTGCTCCCCGAGGCCTCTGCTCTGTGAGATACCATCACTTTGAACAACTTTGGCGTCACACATTTATTTGGGAGCTACGCTGGTGATCTCTGTAGCCCTGCCAATGTGTAGTTTTCCTGTCTCTGACTGTCTTTGCACTGCTGATTCCCACAGCTTTGTCAACATGGCAAGTGGGAATTTGACTGCCTTCACCTATGACATCAGCTGGCTGCAAGTGAAAAACTTCTGTGGGATGGAAGAGGAGGAGAAGCACGTTAAAATCACTGCCACTATTGAAACAGTAAGGACTCTGCTTTCCTGAACAGCTTGGCCAATGCACTTGGCCCAGCTCATTCAGTTTAGCCTGAGGGATGAAGCTTTTCCCTGCTGAAAATAGTGTTGAGCTCAGAGTTAGAATCCCTGGGATATTTGCAGGTAGCTTAACCCAGTGCAGTGTTTTAGTGTCAGTTTTCTCTTGGACCATCCTGTAAATGGAAGTTTCAGATGGTGTCAGTAACCAAAACTAAAAGAGAGGGGAAGGATTATCTTTGTGCTCTGGCACTTGGACAAGCAGGGCTGTTGGTGGCATTCCAGGCTGGAGGTGTTCATATCCCTTTTAATGTCCCTGTCTTCTAGGTGATGTCAGATATCAAAATGAAAGCGATCCGGGAGCTTCAGCTGGAGGAGGAGCTGGGTAAGTGTTCAGCTGCTTTATCAGTCTGCTAATGTTGCAGTTTATTGGCTTTTGATCATTGGGTTTAATGGTAGAATTTTTCTACCAGTGGAAGATTAAAAGCTGAGACTGTTGATGGAGTCTCTCTAGTTACATTTTTTATGTCACCAAGGGAAGCCTCTAAGATAACCCAGTTGTAATTAATCTTAAAAGTGTTACTTGTCTGAAATTCTGAGCCAAATTCCTATTTTATTCCTCTTTCAGTTACTTAATACTTCTCTTTTTCCTGCCTTTTTCACTGCAGCAAATGAGAGCTGTCTTAGACCTGTTGGTGGCAACGGGAAACTTCTGTCTCCAGGTAAATTGATTTATTGCATCCCTGTTCTATAAGCAATTCACTGGGGAGATTTTGAGACTCTGTTTTTGTCCTTTCCTGGGAGAAGTACCCACATATAACTCCAGTGATTCTCAGGCTTAACTGAACCAGTTGTGTGGGGCTTTTTTTTCCCCATTTTTAAAGTTAATTAATGGTACCAATACAAAGATTAAAGGGATTAAACTGAAATGTTCAGCTTGGTTTTGTTGCTTACATCCCTAATCCACCTGTGCTCCTCATGGACTCTGGGAGATCTCCATGCCTTTGTTTTCCTCATAGCACACTCACAGGTCTGCTGTCAGGGCTGAGCAAGTTAAGCTCTCCAGAGGGCCCTGAAGGGTTTTGGCTTGCTCTGGGGATGGTAAAATGGATGTTTTTATTTGTCTTCCCCCAAGTGCCTGAGGATTACACAGTTAAGGAAGCAGAACTGAAGATGGGAAGCTTGCTTGGGCTGTGCCCTGGGAAAGCTCCAACTTCCACTCAGGTACGGCAGTGTGGGGTGGGAGGAGCCTGGTGCAGAGACTTTCCTAAAGAGAATAAAAGGGAAAAAGGGGCATATTGCTCTTGGAATGTGCAAGTTGTAAATATCCCAGAATGGTTTGGGTTGGAAGAGACCTCAAAACTCATCCAATTACACTCCCTGCCACGGGCAAGGACACCTTCCACTATCCCAGGATGCTCCAACCCCCATGTCCAACCTGCCCTTGATGTGCAGGGAAAGGAGTGGTTGTGCATTTCTAGAGGGATGGCTAATGAGGATCTGCTGATGGCCATAACTCAATTATTTTTGCTTTTTGTGCTATTTTAGTGCTGTTTGATGACATTCTTGCCACGGGAATTGTTCTTACACTTCCATATTTATTCTGATAGTTTGTGTTTGGATTTTCAGCTCTTCCTGTACTTCATGGTTGGGAGTGACCAAAACTGCAGCCCTGAGATGGAGATAGTTGTGGAGGAGACTGCCTCTGTCAGAGAGGTAAGGCTGGCTGTTCCACAGTTTTGCTCCCAAGCTCCTGCACAGCATTCCTTGCAGGAACTGGAGGCAGAAGAGTTGGGAAGAGCCATGCACAGAGTGAAGGGAACTCTGGTGCTACCAGTCCAGTGTTGGATTTGCAGCTTTGATTTTCTTTTTTTTTTAAAGTTGCATCTGCAAACTCTGGGGCAGAATTTATTCCAGTAAAGGAACAAACTGATAGCACACATTTAATTTTTTTACCAGTTTGTGAAAGCTGGCTTAGCTGATGTGATGAATTTTTTTCCTGAAAACCATCTCATCCCTAAAGGGTTTAACATATAGCCCAAAAACATCTTGTCTAGCTCATTATATTGTTTTAAGAATTGACCAGCAATCAGTCACTCTTTATGTCAGAAAATTCTAACATACATTTCCTGAAAAATTTAATTCCCAGCCTCAGCATTGACACAACTCTCATCTTGTGTTTCTTCTTTCAGTGTCTCAATTTAATGCTGGAGAAATCTGGATTATCAGGTTAGTTGTGGTGTTATTTATGTATTTTCAAAGGAATTTTTAATATTTTTAAGACAGCTCTTCCTACCCTAAACCTTGTAAATTTGTTTCAATGATCTGTGTGTCATTGTAATGTGAAGAGGAAAAAGAATTTTAAACATCAAGTCTTTATAATACAGTTTTTATTTTAAAGAGCTTTCCATAGATTTAAATTATAATTTGACACATAGGAATTCCTTCTCTTTCAGTAGAAGCCAGGGAAAATAAATAGATAGGTGAGGAAGAGAGATCTGTGTAAATAAAAGATTATTTTCATACAGCAAAAGGTCTGGGGAAGATAAAAGTGATAGTTCATTTAATCAGAGTTATGTTTAAAGAGCAAATAAAGAACAAAAGAAAAAGAACCCTTGATATTTCTTAAGAGTTTTGTAATGTTTTCCCACCCTGACATTATTGACTAATTGGTTTTCTGTGTGTGTTTTTGGGTTTTGGTAGGTGACAACTGGCATTTGCGAAGGCTTGACTGGTGCTATGAAGCAGGGGAAGCCCTGAGTCAGGAGGTGAGGAGAGCCTGTTTTAATGCCTGGGCTCTTTGCTCCCTGGGGAGAAGGGCAAGTGTGGCCTGACAGGGATCCTGTGCTTTCCCTTCCTGCAGAATGCCACCCTGAAGGAGCTCAACGTTTGCAGAGGAGACACTTTGGTGATAACTGAAGGAAAGCTTCCAGAAAAGGTAAAACGGGAGAAACAAGGTTCCCTCTTTAAAATTTTTGATAGTTTTATAAGGGATAGAAGGGCCAGGATCCAGCCCTGGGGTGCCTGGCAAACTGCCAGAAGCACCCCATTAGCTTAAAACAATTTTCTTATATACTTTTTCATTACATTGGTTAAATGCCTATTCATGAAGATTATAAATATTTAAACATTCCTGTGGGTTTACATGTTCTGGGAATCCTTTTGCTTGGTTTTAACTTTTGACTTGTCTGCATGTCATCCTGTAGATTAAATCAGTATGTTTTATTTCTTCTCGAGGCTCCATTCTGTTGTTTTGACACTTCCTGATAACCTGAGAGTCAGTAGTGAATTTTTCTCTTGGTGTCCTGGTTCAGTGTTACCTTATCATTCAGATAAGATAGTCCTCAGATACATTGAATCAACATAGCTATTTTACACCATTTTCTGAGTTAGTTACACAAATAAAAGCATTTAACACTACATAGTCTCTATTTTAATATTATGCAAAGGCCTAAGCTATGCAGTGCATACAAAAGCTGACAGGTTATATTGGCTCAAAAAGCAGTTAAAAGGGATTACAAGTTGTACCATATTGAAATTGTTGTGATCAATAATAACTTGCAACAGCTGATACATAAATGCAAAAGCCAATAACTCTATGGCCATTTATAACATAAAAGGAGAGTGGGCAGTGTCTGGAGACTTGGAATCCCAGAGGGGTTTGGGTTGGAAAGGACCTTGAAGCCCATCCAGTGCCACCCTGCCATGGCAGGGACACCTTCTGCTATCCCAGGTTGCTCCACTATCCCTGTCCAACCTGGCCCTGAACAGGTTGTCCCTTGCAGAATTGTAGCCTCTTCATTTTTGCACCACCACTGTGTTCCCCACTAAATCACATCCACACATTCTTTGGACACTTCCAGGAGTGGTTACTCCACAATTTCCCTGGGCAGCCTGTTCCAAAAGCTTAGTTTTAAACAAATCTTTTCTCTCTTCCTATGCTAAAGATGAAATTTCTCCTTGTCTGCACATAACACTTGAGCCACCTGGTATTTTCTGTTCCAGGGTTTCCTGAAAATCCCCATCTGGTGGCTGAAGCCTTCAAGCCATAAGAAATGTGGAGAGAATGCACAAGACCAGGTGAATGGGATCACCTGGAAGATGGAGGCTTTGCAGGTGTCTGCTGCAGCAGGTGAGCTTGGCCTGGCTTTGAAAGGAATCATCTGTGGTTGCCCTCTGAGCCATATTTTAATCCAAAGCCTTAAAACCCCTCTGAAACGTAGGAGGGACTGCATGAATTGCATCAAGGTTATGGTGAAAGGACCACTCAGGAGACAGATGCAGTTTTGGACATAAATGCTGGATAATTCTGTTGTAGGGATGCTCCTCAGATGGATTTGCTCAAAACCACACTAAATTTTGTAGCAGGGGCTCTTTATTTGTCAGTCTCTGTACTGAAGGCAGTGGCAGCATTGTAAAGCATCTCCTTTATGAGCACAGATGTGATTGGCTTCAAATGCCAAACTCCTGAAGGCATATTTAATTCCCTTCAGGCTGTGTTGCTTTTTGGGAAGCTGTAAAAGGAGGGATGGGTAAAGCTTGCATACTATCAAAGGCCTTAAACACTATTTTAACTGTGTTTGTTCTCCTAAAGGTCAAATCCAAATCAAAAACCAGCCAGGGCAGCAAAACCAAGTGAGGGTTGAGAAGGGAGAAGAAAATGAAGTGGAAATAAGAGAATTGGAAAATGTGGGACAAACTTATTTTTCATTTTGTATTAAAAGTAATATTCCTCTGGTGCTGAGTTGTGCTGCAGGGCAGGACCCCTCTCCTGGTGGAAGTTTTCTTTGCATTTTTCCCCTTCTGCCTCAAACCTTTTCTGAGTTTCACTTTCTTCCCTGTTGATTTCAGTAGTGGAGCTAAGAGCAATTTAGCTTTGCTTGCAGTAGGTTTAATCAATAACAAATACTGTTTATCAATGGGAATAACTGCTCCTAGTTCTGAAATTTGCAGTATAGGATCTGTTTGGAAATTATCAGGATGTATTTGGTGTGCTGGATATGGCCATGGCAGGGGCTTGGAACGAGGTGACCTTTAAGGTGCCTTCCAACTCAAAGCAGTTTGGGATTCCTGGATATTCTAAGTGCACTCCAGACTCCTTCTCTAAGTGAAATGTGACCATGAAGTGACTGTTATCTCTCAGGACTATACAAGTCATGCTGACTTTTCTGTTACTTGTTTTTTCCTCCTCCCTGTCCGCCCCTTCAAAGCTCCACCAGAGCCCCCCCAGCCAGGCCTGGATCTCTGTTATGCTGGCAGGATAGAGATAGCAGCAGAGGCCTCTCTGGAAGACCTGAAGATGCAGGTTAGATGTTCTCCTGGGTTGGACTGTGCAGCAGCGCTGTGATGACTTGAGCTCTATTAACAGCTCTTTTTTATTTCCTTTTCCCCTGTCTCCAGTCTGTTGTGCCATGGCATTTATGCCATGGTCACTGGTAAGTACCAAGGGGCAGCTGGAGCACATAGCTCAGACACTTCCTTAGTGTCCCTGCTGTCCCCATCCCCCCTTGTCATGTGTCCTGGCCTGTGGGAGCCTCGTTGCACTTCAGCTGAAGCTCTGCCTGGCAGCTTTTGTCTTTATTTCAGTGTAAAATCTCTCCATGGGAAGCACACACGTAACAAGCACCTCCTACAAAGCCACTTTGCCATTTCCACATTGTTCCTGTATTAGTTTTCTGCATTTTTTTTAATTTTTTTTTTTTTAATTTCTGTATGTGGAATCTGATGAATAAAAAATTGCTTTGGGGTGCACAGGTTTGTCAGCCAGGAAAGTCTGGCTCCTTTTTGTTTGGCCAGAAACTAAAATACTTTTGTATGGTTTTAATACATTAAAAATGAAGCCAAGCAAAACACCCCAAAAGAAAAAACAAAACCCCAAACCCACAAAAGTGTATAACCCACTCCTACCGAGAGGCTCTGTGTGGTTTAAGCAGTCGATTGTTCTACTTGAACTGCATGGGGAAGGATCTCTCACCTGATTCTGCTCCATACCAACACTTTTTTTTTGGGTATGACTTCAGTTTTGGGCTCTGCCAGGCTACTGCTATGGAGAACTCTGCAGCTTGAACAAGCAGAGCTGGCCGAGCATGGGAAGTGTTGTGTCCTTGGGAAGGGCTTAGAGGAGCTCAGCACTTGGCCAGAGACTGGGGCAGCAATTGCAACAGCCTCATTCCCTCCCAGTTGTTCAGATTTTGGTTAGAAAAAGAAATTGGGTACTTTGGAAATGGAAGTTGAGTTGAGAATTGTTGAGAGGGAGGGAAATCCAACTCCCTTTGAGGTTGAAAAGTGAGTGTTTTGCTCACAGCCACAAGCAACAGCTGGGGTGGAATAAATCTCAATACCTTGCCCCCTTTTTTTGAGAGTTGATGCAGTAGCTTTCTGTTTTTCCACGGAGACTGGCTGCTAAAATGATTGACAAAGTATTTCTGTTTTCCAGGCTCTGACCTTACCCTGCTGCCAGGAGCAGGCTGTGCCCCTGCCCTCATTCCTCAGAGCTTGGACAGTGGACAGCAACCGCCCTGGGAAGCTCCTTCGGGACAACAAGCGGAGGCTCAGGTCGGCTTCCTGGGGAACGTGCAACAGGCTGGCTGTGGGATGGGTTGTGGGCAGATTCAGCAGCTCAGTCTGGGTTGGAAAGGATCTGGAAGATGAGCAGTCCCCTCCCTGCCAGGAGCAGGGACAACTCCCATTGCCCCAGGCTGCTCCAAGCCCCGTCCAACCTGGCCTTGGACACTGCCAGGGATCCAGGGGCAGCCACAGCTGCTCTGGGCACCCTGTGCCAGGGCCTGCCCACCCTCTCAGGGAAATATTTTCCCAGTATCCCACCTATCCCTGCCCTCTGGCAGTGGGAAACCGTTCCTCCTTGTCCTGTCCCTCCATTCCTTGTCCTAAGTCCCTGTTCAGCTTTCCCGGAGCCCCTTTAGGCCCTGGAAGAGGCTCTGAGGTCTCCTTGGAGCCTTCTTTCCTGAAGGTGACCATCCCCAGCTCTCCCAGCCTGGCTCCAGAGCGATGCAGACAATCTCTGTTCTGTTTTCAGTGACTACAGGCTGGGTGCCAGAGTGGAAATCTGCATAGAACCCTTGCAAGAAGAAGAGAATTTAGGGTAAGAACTCAAGATCTTTATTTCTCTTGTTCTTACAGCTCTGCATTTGAGGGAGGCCTTCACTGAGCAGCTTTTGACTTCAGGGCTCTCAGGATGTGGGAAAACCTTGGAAGTTGTTTATTGTTTTCTACAAACAAAGGGAGGGAGGGCAGGAAGTGGGGGGAAAGCTGGGAAATCTGAAAGCATGGCTGACCAGAATTTCCATTCTCTCATCCTGCTGCCAGTCCCCACGAGCTGCTGCTGCGAGTCCAGATGGGCATACCAGGAGAGAGGGACTACTCCGACTGCCGGGATTTGGTGTGGGATATTTCCAAGGAATGCACGACCTGGGCTCTGAGGCAAAGAGTGGCTTCTCACTATTGTCTCCCTGTAGATAAAATTGAAATAGCCAAATACTTCCCTGAGAGATTTGAGTGGCTGCCAATATCCAGCTGGGTAAGATCTGGAATGACAGAATCCAACAGTTGTTGGAGAGGAACACGTGTTGGTTTGGGCAATTGCTTGGGAATTGAATTTAAGGAGAATTTCAAACTCCTCTGCTTTGATTTTGTTCAGACACAGCAAGTCTCCAAGAGGAAAAGGAGGAAAAAGCAGGAGAGTTTGCAGTCAGCACCTTATCACCTGAAGGATGGAGACATCATTGGGGTGAAGGTAAATTTCCCTGGATTTAATTGTTGCACTAGGATCAGGTTCAGGCAATGTCCCCTTTGCAGTATCTTCCTTTCTTTCTGGTTTTCTCTCATCCTGCTGCATTTCTGAGAGTACTGGGGTGTGAGTTTGGACACTGCATTGTGTTGATAGGAAATTTCTTGCTGCTGCTGCTTTTCCTTTTTCTCCTGGATCTTTTTTCTTGCTCTCATTTTTTGACTTGGTTTTTTTTTCCGAATTCTGAGTAAAATCCAAGGAAGTTCCCTTTAAACATCCCATTATAGATACAAACTTGTTACATATTATGGATTACTGAACTATGACAGTTCTATTTTATGGTGTGAAAAGGAATTACCCAGCACTGAGCTCCGAGCTAGCAATCAGGCTTAGTTAGAAGGAAAAAAAGAACATTCTGGCTGGTTTTAGAGCAGTAGGAGAAAAACTTGATGTCCTGTCCTGCTGTTTAAGCCTATTGGAAGAAATCCATCCCTGGAAATGTCCCAGACCAGGTTGGATGGGGCTTGGAGCAGCCTGGGATAGTGGAAGGTGTTCCTGCCCATGGCAGAGGTGGGATGGTATCATCTTTAATATCCCTTCCAAATCAAACCATTGCAATTCTAATTAACCTGAAATTAATCAGTGCAAAACTGGTCAAAGGAAACCATCTGTAAATTTATTGTATCAGTCGAGGAACAGCTGGGAAGTACTTTCACCTTCTGACTTTGATCTTTTTCATAACAGAACCTTCTCCTTGATAACACCAAGGACTTCAGCACTGTCAGGGACGACATTGGGAAAGAGAAGCAAAGGCAGCTGGCTCTGGAAAAGAGAAAAAGGTAGCAAGCACTTCGTTTCATTTTCTTTTATAAATATGGCAAAGTGTTTGCTGCTTTTCAGAGGGGCTGTCGCTGCCCCATCCTTGGAAGTGTCCAAGACCAGGCTGGATGGGATTTGGAGCAACTGAGGTAGTGGAAGGTGTCCCTGCCCATGGCAGGGGGTAGCACTGGCTGGTCCTAAAGGTCCCTTGAAATCCAAACCATTCCATGATTCAGTCTAATTGGATAATTTTTGAGGCCAGTGGTAGCTGGGTGCTGTCAGAGCACACAATTCCAGTAATCCTGCAGGGATAATTCAGACTCCTGGCTCTCTGTTCCTCCATTGAGCCTCGTGGTTTTTCCTCCTGGAATGCACCGTGGAGATGGAAAGGAACCCTTGGCTGACCTCGCCTTGCACGGGCTGTTTCACAGCTCGCTAGAACTCAGACTTCAGGCCAGGCTCACCATGCTAAGGCCCAGCACTAAACATTAACCACATTGTTTCTGTTTTCCAGCCGCCAGGAGCGTGTCCAGGACCCCTTTTTCCCCGAGGAGAAGCTCCCCATGAAGCCTCGCAAACCAGAAGTGGCTCTTTCCATCAACGTGGGGGTTTTCAGATAGCACCAGGGGCTGCTCTGCCCACACCACCCTGTACTAACCTGGCCTGCAGGGCCTCAGCTCCAGCAGCAAGAGGGACTTTCCCTGAGGCACAGACTGGCTGTAGGATCCAGGATAACTCTGATTTTCTTCTGCTCTCTCTTGGAGAAGTGCTTTAAGGTCCCTTTCTCAGTGTGGTACTTATTCTCAGGCTGAGTAAATGCACTTTATGGAGGAGGAAAATGATTAATATATTGTATAACCCCTCAGTGACTCTTTTGTAACCACCTGAAATGCTTTGTTGGGTCAAATCTGACCTCTTGCACCATCACTACTGAGATCTAAAGCAGTCATAATCATCTCTTTTTAGAATTTTTTTTTCCCATCTCTGATCACTGAAGTTGCTGCTGATACTGGAATTTGCTTTTCTGTCTTTATCTCTAAACCTGAGTCTGTAGGAGCTGGAGTCAGCCCTGAGAATGAAGGAAATGTGGAAATCTCTGAGCAAAGTGTAGGAAATCAGTTCAAAAAGAGAAAGTCCAGGATCTGTCAAGGTGTAAAACCTGGAGACCTTTTTTGATACGGAACAACAGGGATGTAGTCTTAGGTTTTGAAGTTTCTGGGGCTTGTTTTGTTGCCCATAAACTTCATTTTGCAGTTTCTAGGGTGTTTTTGTTGTCCCTAAACTTCATTAACAGACAAAACGGTTGGGAAAAAATGGGCAGATCCAATGTTTGACCTTCAGTGGGTTTTACTGTACTCAGGAAAAAGGCTTGTATTTACTTTAAGTGCTCCTCTTCAGAGGAATTTCCCTCTTTTCTCATCTTTCCAGCTGTTTTGATACTCTGTTACATTGGAAAACCTGTTGGTGTCCTGAGCTGACTTTGAGCAGCTCACTGCTGCAGGTCAAAGGCTCTGAAGTATTAACTCCAAAGTGAGCCTGATCATCCTTAATGAAGTCTGTGATAATGACAGGACAAAACACAAGTTTGCTTTTGGGGGCTGCAGTAAATATTTGACCTATTTACTGTATGTGTAGATTTTGTAGTAGGAGCTGCCAGCTGAGCAGGTTCCTCAAATTTAAGCTAACGTGAGGTTTTTTCATGTACCTTTTATAGGTTAACACTTTTCTGTATTTCAGACAGCATAAAGATAAAAACTGACACTCTATCAGCAAAAAAAAGAAGTGAAAAGCACCATGAAACACACGATTATTATTTATTTCTCTGCATATCTTTAGAGTTCAGCAGGTGGTCCTGTGCTTTTTGGGGCTGTTTAATGTCCTCACTCACTCGAATCCTGAAATCCCAATTTCATGGATACATTTTCTGCCTTAGGGGAGGGCAGCAGATGTTTTCCCATCTTAATTTGTGTCGCCTTCTTTCTGTATCAGGTGTTCTTGGGAGCCTGGATTTACAGCAGGAATCAGAGGTGCTGATTCCAAAGGTTTGTGTTCCCAGATGGTTCCAGCCCATTGGATTTATTTCCTGTCACTTTAGTTCCTCTGGTTCCTCCTGGAGAGCTGGACTGAGCTCAGCCTTCCCCTCTTGAATAACTCTGGTCTCTCCCTGACAACACCAAGTTTGGAGAAATTGAAATGCAAATTCCAAGTGGGAATTTTGTGCCTTTGTTCAAGTGTAATGTAGCAGCGCCTGCACTGAACCAATCTTGGATTATTTCTATGTTGGCTCAAAATGCATTATTTTTTCCTTAAAACTCTTGTGGGCCGTTCCACAAAGAGAGTTCATGGAAAACGGGGCTGGAGAGAGGATACACCTTTTGGAAATGGAGTCTGTGGCTCCATGGGTCCTGAGGGTTATTTGCAAAGCCTGAAAGAGCTTTCATCTTTATTTTTCAATTGTTCTTCACAAAATAAAATGTCATTTTTATCTGCCTAGTTGGGTTGTCTGTGGATGTCTCACTGCTTGGGAATGGCACAGACTGGTTTCTGATGTATTAATTAGCTTTAATTTTCCAGTGTTCCTCAACTGACATTCCCATCTCTGGGGGAGGTTTCCCCATTCCTTGTGGCTGTTTTCCTGAGGCTCCTGGTTTGCTCCTGGCTTAGGGCTCTGAGTGCAGGAGCAGCTTTGCTTTGTCCCATGTTTTCAATCCCTGTGGAGAAAGCACTGAGGATAGCAGGGGAGGTTCCTCCATCAGGACACAAGTTAAAGCCACTCTGGAGCCCTAGACTTAGAAAAAGTCTTGGAAAATTTTTTTTATCCCACTTTTAATGGGTTGTTTGGATTGGGTATTTTGAGAAATAGGTTTTGACTGAAATTAGAAATTATCTTCTAGAGACTATGTCTTTACTATTAAGCCACTTTCTGGGAAATTAATTATTTTTAGGGGTTGATTTTTTTTGTTTGTTTGGGTTTTTTTGTTTGTTTTTTTTGTCATCTGGCTCATCCAAGCTTGCTCAGACCTTACGGAGATTCTGGACCTGGAGACTGGGAGTTTCCAGGTACAGGGAAATCTCACAGAGTTGAGCTGAAATATTCCTCCACTTTTCTCAGCATCCTTTCTGACAAGTGTGGTGTAGAGTTTGTGGCATTTCCAAGAGGTTTAGCAGGGTTAAATGAGATTAGGAAGAAATCCTTCCCTGTGAGGGTGGTGAAGCCCTGGCTCTGGCTTTTGGTGCTTCAGTTAAATGGAGCTGTGCTTCCTCGGGGTGCCTCTGCAGGAAAATGAGCAAATGAGGCCAAATTTAAACTTCCCCCTGAGATTCCTCCTCTGGCATCTCAGATGCTTCGTAGAGAGTCCGTGGAAAAACCCAGATAAACCACACAAACCCAAAATAAACATCCCTCTTCCCTAGAGCAGCTTCTTCCCAGTTTTCTTGCTTCCTCTGAGACTTCTTCCGATGCTCTCGGATGTGGAAGCTGTCAACACATCCTGTCCTTCCCAGGATCCCAAATCCTGGACTCAGAGCCTGTCTGGGAACTCAGCAGCAGCGGGCTGGGCAGGGAAGGTAAAATTCACTTCCCTCGAGCACCTGCTGGCAGGAGCCCTGGTGAAACTACCCACTTGGAATAGGAGTGTCTGCTTCCCTTTTGCTGGAAAAATTTCCTTGCTTGCACTAAGACCAGATCCATTTGCTTTGCAATGCCTCTTTTTATTCCTAAATCTGATTCTTCCTTTACAGAAGGGCGTGGGTTGGAATGGAACGAGTGATCCAGTGCCACCCCTGCCATGGGCAGAGACACCTTCCACTGTCCCAGGGGGCTCCAACCCCAATGTCCAACCTGGCCTTGGGCACTTCCAGGGATCCA
>VYXF01001497.1:37915-52297 GCA_013397295.1 Polioptila caerulea
CCGCGGGGGATGCCCGGAGCGTTGTGTGAACCGCGGGGTTTTGGGTGAGTTTGTGGGGTTTGGGGTGGGAAAGGCACGTGTGGGGGTAGGCAGAGGGGGTCACGCTGGCAGAGGCAGGGCTCGGTGGGGTTTTGGGCAGGAATTGCTCCCTGGGAGGGTGGGCAGGCCCTGGCACAGGGTGTCCGGAGACGCTGTGGCTGCCCCTGGATCCCTGGAAGTGTCCCAGGTTGGACACTGGGGCTTGGAGCAGCCTGGGCTGGTGAAACATCACAGAATCACAGATCACTGAGATTGGAAAAGCCCCCCGAGATCACCGAGTCCAGCCTGTGCCTGATGCCCACCTTGTCCGAGCACGGAGTGCCACGTCCAGGTGTTCCTTGGGCACTCCAGGGATGGGGACTCCAATGCCTGACCTTCTTTCCGTGAAGAATACATTTCCTGCTGCCACGCAAGATTTATTGAGCAGAGGCTTTAAATATTCTTGACTTACCCCATTTCTTCTGTTTTTTAGGTGATCAGAGTGACAGGTTTCCTGAAAGGACTTTACACAGATTTCGAGTTGAAGTCAGATAATGTAAAGGTAGGCACGGGACTTCCTTATTTATTTAGCTCTTGGTGTTCTTTACAACTTGCCACAAAGTTCTTTTGGTCTTTTCTGTGTTCAGCACCAAGGACCTGATATTATTTTTGTGGAGAAGTTGTAAAAGTTCCTGCCTGTGGGTTATATTAGGGTGAATACTTAAAGATTTGTGCACAGAAAGGTCTTAAAGAGTCTTGTGGTCTCTCAAGAGAATCCATGGCCTCAAACTCATTGCTCTATTTATTGTGTGTATGTACAAGTAAATATATATATATATATGGATATATACATTAAATATCCTTGTTTAATATCCCCTGTCTAGGATATGCATCCACAGTAGCTTTATTGCAGTATAAAACTGGCTGATTACTGAAAGAGAAGGTTAATATTACAGAAAACTCCTTAAGTCCAAGGGTGACTTTACTCCCTGTTTGCTGCTTTCCCCTGATTTTTGGCTGAGCTGATGCTGAGTCCTCCAACTCTCAGACTGATTTGGGAGCTTTGGTTGCTGATTCCTGGCAAACAAAGCAGTGTTTGTGTGTTGCCACTTAGGCAGCTGATCCCATGGTGTTTGTTTAACATAGCAACTGAAGTGTGAGCTCTGGGAGCCTGACTTCTCATCCCTCCACGTTTTAGTCACTGATTAATGTGTGTGTTTACTTCTGTGACTGCTCCTACCGCTGTCAGGGTAACTAAAATTAAGTCATTTATAACTGAATTGTTGGGTTTTTTTGATAGTGTCCTTGTTGACCCAAAAAGCAGATTTCCCAGCAGCTCCTGGGCATCTATATGCTGCTATCTCTCTGAGAATTTCTTTCACAAATTTCTTTCACAGTCCTTGGGGTTTTCCAGAGCTCAGGCAGAGGAGATGAAAATCCTGGAGTGTGGGGGAAAATGTCTGAACCTTGAGTTCCTCTTCCCAAAACACAGGTCAGGAGGAAGACTTGGCTGCTTCCTTATTGTGATCTCTCCTGGAGTTTAGAAGATCAGGAGAATAATTTTTATCTGAGTGATCAATAGGAGAGAGCTGTAAGGAGAACCGAAATCATGCAGATTCCTTAATTGTGAGGACTTCTGTGAAATTTCACTTGGCTTTACTTTGTTCATTTGATCTTTTTATTTTTTACTTCTGATTTTACGTAATCACTGGAAGACATCATCTCTGTTGAAGGGCAGTTGGGGTAGGTTGTTTGTAAAGTATAATTATGGAACTAAAAAAAATCTGATAATTGTGGAGATGAAAGTTCCTCTTAATTGCTCTTTTACCAGGATAAGGATTCCAAAATCAACTTTCTTCAGAAGGCCATCGATGCTGTTGTGATGGTGACAGGAGAGCCACTGTCAGTGAAACCTGCACGAGTTGTGGCTGGACACGAGCCTGAGAAAACCAATGAATTCCTTCAGGCAATTGGGAAGTGTTGCTTAAATAAGGTAGGGCAGGATTATACAGGTTTTATGCATGCAGGGAACAGGGACAGGAGGAGAGGGAACGGCCTCAGGCCGGGCCAGAGGAGGCTCAGGGTGGACATCAGCAGGAATTTCCCCATGGAAAAGGTGCTCAGGTATAGGAGGGGCTGCTCAGGGTGGTGTGGAGTCCCCATCCCTGGAGGTGTCCAAGGAACACCTGGAGGTGGCACTCGGTGCTCTGGGCTGGGGACAAGGATCAGTCACAGGTTGGACTCCATGGCCTTGAAGGGCTTTTCCAACCAAAATGATTTGGTGCCTTAATTACCCCTCTGCTGTCATTAATTACACAGTAGAAACATTTTGTCACACCTTAATAACAATAACAGCAGATAGAGAGTTCATGATCTTCAGCAAGAGTTTGAGCCAGCTTCCCACACAAATGCATTCTGAATGTGAAGGATTTTAATGTTAACTGGTGTTCACTTTGTTTGTTTGTTTTTAATAAGGTTTATTAGATTGGAAGCACAAAATGAAGATTCATAGCCTTTAAAATTTTGAGGTACAGGCACATTAATTATACAACCAGTTGCTCACCTTTGACTTTGTCTCTTTGCAGTCAAATCTCTTAATTGTGGAATGAAAGTAATTTTTCCACTGTTCTTTTTTTGATTATGGGAATATAATAATGAAAAAATTTGATAACTGTTTGAAAACAACTGCAGGGGCTGTTCTTACACAGAATTATTGCATTCTTTTTTGGAATTACTATGTTTTTACACTGAATTGTTACATTCTTAAAGTAGTAATTATTTAATGAAACAATTTACTCATTTTGGTGGTGTTTTTCTGTTCCTTGCAGCTGTCCAGTGATGCTGCTGTAAAAAGGGTCTTGGCTGGGGAAAAAGCTGATGCTAAAGGGAAACCTCCATCCTCTAAACCTCGAGATAAAGAAAGCAGAGAGCCCAAAGCAGAAGAACAGAAAAGCCATAGGGATAAAGAGGTAGCATTTGCATTTTTGGGGGGGCTCAGGGGTGCCATGATTTATTTGTTTGAGGTTTTTTTAGCATTTTTGTGTTTGCAGGGTCACTGTGTGATTGAGTTGCCATGTGTTGGAATTAATTTTTAGTGTTTGCTTTCTTTTTAGAGCAGGAGAGACACTGAAATTAAAGACAGAAGCCCCAGCAAGGACAGAAAACCCAAAGGAGATTTGAAAGAGAGCCAAGAAAGAGAAAAGGAGAGGGATAAACGGAAGAATAATGAAGAGAGGCACAAAGAACCTGAAAGAGACACCTCTAAGGAAGGAGAAAAACAAGAGAGGGAAAGAAGCAAAAGCAGAACGACCAAGCAAGGAAGAGAAACAGAAAAAACCAAAGGCAAAGGAAACCAAGAGCGAGGAGATGACCTCAGGCATGATAAAGGACAGGAAAGAGAGAAAAGATCTGAAGGAGGAAGAGAAAAGGACAGGCTGAAAGGAAGAGACAAAGATAAGGCCAGGGACAGAGAAGGAGAGAAAGACAGAGAGACAGGAAGAGATCGGGACATCGAGAAAGATGGGGAGCATGTCAGGGAACATGGAAAAGAGAAAGCAGAGAAAAAGGTAATTGAAATGTTATTTTGGGGAAGAACTTTCCCCATGCTGTGGTTGGGACTGTGTTTCTTCCAGTGGCCTTCCATGTTAGTATTCCTGCTCATTCAGCAGGAAGGGATCTTGTTCCAAACCCTTGCCCTGTGCAGGGACACCTCCCACTGTCCCAGGCTGCTCCAGGCCCCATCCACCCTGGCCTTGGCCACTGCCAGGGATCCAGGGGCAGCCACAGCTCCTCTGGGCACCCTGTGCCAGGGCCTCCCCACCCTCCCAGGGAACAATTCCTGCCCAATATCCCATCCAGCCCTGCCCTCTGGCAGAGAAGCCATTCCCTGTGTCCTGTCCCTCCAGGCCCTTTTCCAAGTCCCTCTCCATCTTTCTTGTTGGATCCCTTCAGGTGCTGGAGGACCTTCTCAGAGTTGGAACTGGATGGTCTTGAGGGTCCCTTCCAACCCAAACTAGTCTGGGATTCCTGAATACTCTAAGGATTTTAGGTGCTAAACCGCCTTGAGAGCCACTTATTCATTGCCTTTCATTTTGTTATTCTTCTATTTCCTTCTCCTCTAACTATTTCCTATTCTGCCATTCTATTCTGCTGGTGGAAATTCAGGACTGATGGGCACCAAACTGCTTCTCTTGAATCTAAACCAGTTCCTTTCTTCCCAGCCCTCAGATCCTGAAGAATCCATGCTTAGAAAACCACAGAGGCCAACTAAAGACAGCAAGTGCCAGCCAGACACTGAGGTTAGTAGTGGGGGAGGTAGGAATATTCAAAGTGCATTTTCTTTTGGGAATCTGCTCAAAAACAATGTAGGGTTGAAAGGTAGGTAAATGTAAGTTTTAGGGCTGGGAAATACATTATGAAATAGATACTTCCCTGGGTTTTTTTGTTGTTTATTTGTTAAAAATTTCTCTGAGCTTGGACCAAAATAAAAAATATTTACTCAATTTATTTCATTTTGCAGATTTTATTTCTGTGTATTCATATTTTGGACACTTCTTAGGATCACAGACTGGTTGGGGTTGGGAGGAACCTTAGAGCTCATCTCTTCCAACCCCCTGCCATGAGTTTTCTTTATTCCTCAGAATCTTTCCTGGAAAGCTGGTAGGGTTTTTGTATTTATTTTTTAATTTTAGCAGAAGTTACCCTTTTGGAAAGAAAATGAGTCCGGTGTTGTTTCACCAGCTCCGTGCTTTGCAGCTGGGAGAGCAGCTCAGTGCCTCTGCACAGAAGCTGCTGCTCCTGACACCATTGTGCCTCCATCTGCTGCTCCCTGATGACCTGAGGCAGTTTGGGGAGTTATGGAGCAAATGTTTAAAGAGGGAGACTTCAGTAAATGAACCTAAAGCAACACGGTGTGAGGGAAAACTAGGCAGGATCCCAAGTCTAGCAGGAGTCTCTGGGCCCACTGACATTATTGTGTCTTGCCTGTGAGATGACAGATTTGTGGCTCTTCCTTGACTCCAGTCCAACCAAACTCTTTAAGTTATTGGCACTGGGAGGGAGATCTTATAAAAGAGATTTTTTTTTTTTTTTTAGCCTCCAGCAAATATTCATGGCCAAGCCAAACTTCCTGAAAAATTTGGTCTCTAATGGAAATTCTGAGCCTCATCCCAAACCCTGGTCATGCTCTTGGGCACCACAATAATGCAGTGGGGCAGTAAAGTTTCATTTCCCCTCCTAAGTGCTTTTGGGAGGGATTCCAAAGCTTTGGAATTATTACCCCAGATCCAGGTGACATTCCTGCCTCTGCCTGCTTGCATAACAGCAGAGCTGCTCATTTCTGAGTGATGAGAACACCAACTTTAGAGCAGAGCATGGCAAATATCATCATTTTAAAGGTGTGGGAGGGAGGGGTGACATGAAAACGTGCCCAGTGAGTTCTGGGAGCTGAGATAGCTGCATTAAGTGATTTAGAGGGAATTCCAGCAGGAGATCATTGGAAATTGCATCTCCTGGACTAGGGTTGATCTTCTGGTCCTCACAGAAGTCTCCCAGCCTTTATTTCCAGGTATTTACCCTGACTTAGAGGAAATTCCAGCAGGAAATAATTGGAAATTGCATCTCCTGGACTAGGGTTGATCTTCTGGTCCTCACAGAAGTCTCCCAGCCTTTATTTCCAGGGATTTATCCAGATTTAAGCACTGTGGCTCCACTCAAATCACGTGGCAGGGAAACAAATGTATTCAAAAGAAGGCAAACAACTTTGTGTGCACATGAAGGATATTGAGTCATATTTTGTGGTCTCTGCTGCAGAACAAATAAATCTTCAGCATCTCTCTTTAGCTTTTTATATGTGTTTTTCCTCTAGATAGTTATAGAATGTATCTGTTCACTATAAGAGAAGTGAAACAGTTTGAGGCAGTACCCTCAAGTCAGCCACTGTTTTTTTTCCCCTTAGGATTAACCTCTTTAACTTTTTACTGCATTTACTTTAGAGAACAGGTCAATTTAGATTTTTTTTTTTTCAATATTGTACATGTACAGCAAAGCTGTCACTTAAGGTTTAGTCCCTGGCTTTGCTTAATGAGATTTTCTCTATTCATGCAAATCTCAGTTTTTCTTCCTGCTAATTATCAATGCCAGCT
The DNA here is from genome assembly GCA_013397295.1 of Polioptila caerulea. Classification (NCBI taxonomy): domain Eukaryota; kingdom Metazoa; phylum Chordata; class Aves; order Passeriformes; family Certhiidae; genus Polioptila; species Polioptila caerulea. Next base: position 44,077 of record VYXF01001497.1, read on the forward strand.
TTCAAATCTACTTAAGGCTGACTCTTTGTAATTTAAATGTATTTTTCTGTTGCTGAAGAAACTCCTTGTGTTACCCAGTGTGCAGTAGTCATCACATGGGTATCCATAATTTTCTGGAGCTAGAAGAAAGCGAGGATAAGTGGGAATTAAGAGACATTTGGCTACCACATGGCAATCAGAAGCTGCCTCAAGGCTGGCTCTTGCATCCCACAGTTTGGGATCAGGGTTGAGTCGTGTTCTCCTCACTCTCAGTCCATCTCAGGGAAAAGTCAGGTTTAAAATGGCCTTTTGGACCTTCTAAATAAAGAAGACCCTTCTTATTTAGACTTGACAAGAGGTGGGGGAGGTCACAGAGCATCTGGTGCTGGAAGTGGCTGCAGAGCAGGTGAATCATTTCCCCCTGAGGCCAAACACCTTGGAAAAGTCTCTTCCATATTTCCCATGGCAGCTGGAACTCTTGGCTAAAGCTTTCTGTAATATCCTGTCACTTCTGGCCATTTGCAAATGGGTTTGATTTTTGCCCTGCAAACTCTATTGCTCTGGAAGTGGTCACTTGAAGCAGCATCTAAGTCCTACCTAATGAACTTCTGTTCCTCTTGGAACTTATTTAGGTTATGTAATGAAACTGTGGGATTAAAAAAACAGCAGAGAGAATCATTCCATGGAAGTCTGCAGGATGTGGCTCAAATATTTCTGTTCTGGAGCTGGGAATGTCCCTCTCTCAGGGGTGTCACTACATCAGAAATCCATCATTTAAACTGCTTTGAAAACAGAGATTTTCCTCATTTTTCATTTTTCCTCATTTTTACAGAGATTTTTCTCTTTGTGTCTGAGACATTTTAATTTGCAGAATCTAATACCAATAGAACATCATCTTGCAAGGAAACATCATTTAGCTGAGGAAAAGATAATTCTTTGATATTTTCCTAATAGATTTTATCAGGACAGCACTCAGCAAGTGGAGGTCTTTCTTTGTATGTGGTTTTATTTATATAAAATTATACCTACTCACTTTATATTGTAGAGATGGAAAGATACCTCCTGGCACTGTGGATTTAATCAGAACAAAAGTACTGTGGAGGGTTGATGGAATGAAATTGCTGTTGACAGACTTAATTCTTACTTATAATTAGAGAACCATCAGTAGAGCTGATGAATTAGAGGGGGAAGTCACAGTGGCTTGTTTTATAATGAGCTCTGAAACACCAGCAAACATTTTCTTCTGTCTTGAAGTGAAATTTGGCCTCTTCAAGGGTTAATAATGAGGGCAAAGCAGCAGCCGGGATGGTTTGCAGAAGGCTCTGGATCCTCTCCACGTGGAAACATAATTACTCAAGACTGGGAAGCGTGCATGCATCCATCAAGGATTCCACTGTAGTGTGTTTTTTCCAGGATGGTGTGAGATGAAGTGTAAGATTTCCCTTTAATGGCTCTGGTGGCTGCTTTTCAAAGTCTTGGAGGGGAATAACCTCTTTTATCTCCCTTTGGAATGCCCCCCAATCATAAATATTGTGGACTTTCTGGTTTTGTGTGCTGCCATAGTGAGTAAACGTCAGCTTTCACCCTGCACCTGCTGCACATGTGGCTCCACAGAAATTCTGTCTGTAGCCACATAAATAAATGACCAAATCCCTTCTTGCAGCAGCCTCAGCACCTATTGCCTGCTCCCTCCCCACCTGTGCTAATAATGACCTCACCCAGGGAGCTGCTGGGGCTGCCAGATGTGCTCCTGATGGGGTAGGAGCTTTCCTTTCCCTCCTTCCATGGTGTTGGGCTTGTGGAGGTAATTATGAAGAATTAAAATTGAGATGAACCACTTCAAGATTGGAATTCTGTCTGGTTTTCCTTAGAACATGTCAGAGTTTCCTAAAGAGGAGGGAATACTTCATGCTGGTGGAAGGTGTCCCTGCCCAGGGCAGGGGGGTGGAAGGGAACGAGCTTTAAGGTCCCCTCTATTCAAACCATTCTTTGATGGCATAAAAACAGCAGAATTTGTAATTCTCAGGTTATCAATATGGACATTAAAGGTTTTTTCCAACCTTAAAGATGATCAGCAGGGCTGACAAAAAATCTTGGATGAAAACTGCCAAAAATAAAAGCCACATAAGGAAGGAAGAGATCCCGGGAGGTGCTAAACATATTTCAGGATTTTGGATAATAGGCAGGATTTTTATCCAGGGAAGTTGCCATTTAAGCACTGGACTATGCAAGCCTGGTAGCATGAATTTTAAATTTTAAAATTTTGTTCCTGTTTTGGAATGAAGTCTCAAAGGTTTTTCAGCAGGTTGAAAAGGAGCTGTATATCTGATGCAGCTGAAACACAGACGTGACTTTAGGAATCTTCCTCCTTTTTATTACCCATCATATCCTTCAAGGCCAGCACAGGTGCTCTGCAGCTTCCACGAGGTTGGATACTCCTAGTTCCCATTTGGAAGTTGTTTTTCCATCAAATAAGTTCATGTGAAAGAAAATAGCTGGCACATACCCAGAAAAAAATATCCACAGGCTTTGAGGGAAATAAATTAAGCATAAATGTGTGGATCAATTCTTAGGTCAATATTTGCTCTATAGAATAACATAGAAAAGCAACACAAGGAAGTAAATTTTAGATACAATGATATAATATTTAAATCTACTGTTTTACAATTTTCTGGGCTTTCATTTGTTTTGTTTTGGTTTTTTTTCCCAGAATGAAACTCCTGCAAGGATAGCAAAGCAGCCTTCAGCAAAAGGATCAAGGCATCGCTCCAAGCCCGCAGGAGAAGGTAACCACAGGGAGGATATTGTTATTTCTGTCAAATATCCTGCAGGGTTATTGAGTAGGAATAGCAGAAATACTTAAATATGCCTGTTTATTATTGTCAGGGTTTGGTTTGTACTCCCAGCCTGCATTTGTGAATCCAGGAGGCAATTTTCCTGCCTGGATTTGGGGTATAGGAGGCGAGATTCAGTTCTGTTTGCTCTCGTTCCCCGTGCACAGTTGCAGATACAAATTCAGCCTGCTTTGGTAATATCTGTGTAATTACTTTCTAAATGAGCTTTTGGACTTGTCTGCAGCTATTTCTGACACTTAACATTTGTTAAATGTTTACAGCAAAGTGAAAGTTTGAGCCTTGAAATGGTTTTAACTGGGTTTAATAGGCAGTTGGGCCAGGCTTTCCACAGAAATTATTTCTCTGTGGAGCTGCTTCCTTGCAATCATGTCACCAACTTTTGTAGTTTAACCTTTAAATATTTAAATAATTAAATTATTAATAATATTAGTTATTAGTTATTAAATTAATAATATTAGCTTAACCTTTAAACCTTTTAAATATTGTATTTACACACTGACTGGAAAGTGGATTATTATCTTCAGAATATCCCAAATACTGCACATCAGGAAGAAAGGAATCTTAGCTTAGCACTGCCATGCCTTTGTGTAGGAAACCAAGAGGAAGAGCCTGGAGAAACTCCTGGATAAGGAATAAAAGTGGCTGATACCCAGAGCTCAGGCAGCAGCCATTTCTGTCTGTATTTCAGTGCCTTTCCCCCTCCTCTTATTTCAGTGATTGATCCTAATTTCCTTTCAGTGCTCTGTGCCCCTGGTGTTTTAATCCTAAAGAAGAAGTCACTGTACATAAATCACATTAATGTCTCTGTTCAGTAGATTCAGTGACACCTGGGAACTGATGCCTGTTAAAAACAGCCAGCTCTGGTTAAAAATTGGTGCTGTTTAGACTAATGAAGATCTTCATACACTTATTTTGCCAATCTCATTATTATTGATTTATATAGAGAGATCATGTCATGCTGGGTGTCTTCCCAAGCACCTTCCTTTTTTTTTGGATTTCTGTTTTAGGTTTCTATTTGTCTGAGGCAAAATACTGGAGTTACAGCAGTCCTGCTTTCAGGATAATGAATAGCCCTGATTGGGCACCTTAAATACCTTGGAAAAACCCTGGAACTTGGGCTCTGAATTTCTGTTAATTCAGGGGTCTCATTCAAGTTGTTGCTAGAAAATTGAAATTTTTATGTCACATCTCCTGTGCTGTGAAGTCTGAATAATTTGGCAGCTGAAAAACCTGTCTGGATTCCATTAAAACTGCAGTCTTATTTTACTGCTTAGTGATCCTTAGCTGATCCTATAACTTCTTTTATTTCCCAGGATTTCAGTATTTGTTTTATATGGCACTGAACTGCAGTGACCAGACACACCCCATTTATGGGATTGTCCCTTTAAAACCAGAATCCAGTTTTCCTGATAAGTTTAATACAGGGAATGACTTTGGGCTAAATATTTTAAAATACTCCTCTTTCCATGATGCAGCACTCAAATTCTAGTTTACCAGAGCCAGGAATATTTTGGGGCATTACCCCTCTTTTTTTTTCCTGACACAGTGGGGCTGCCATAGGTGAATAATCCAGAGGGTAGGAAAACTTTCTGGAGCTCTGGTGATGCAGATGTCTCTTCTCTGTGGGCAGATAAATTATACAGGTTTATACTGAATATTTCAGCTTTCAGGAGTTCAGTCAGCACTCATTTAAAAAGTCTTTGTGCACCTTGAATGTGATTTATTGACACCAAAGAGGGTTTATTAAACTAGGGTAGCCCTTAAAGAAATTCTAGCAGGTATTTAGCATGGCTTTTTATTTTGAATTTTTATTGGCTCTTGGGTTTCATTTGACTATAAACTGGTTTGTTACAGGAGCTGTGGACACGAGGAGTGTGGCAGATGGGATTTCAGAGGATGGTGCTGCTGAGCTGCAGGAGAAAAATGAAGCAGGCCTTGCAAAAAAGCAGAAAGGTAGGGAAAGTTCAAATGTGACTGCCATAGATAGAAAGCCCAGCTGGAGCATTTGGGTGGAATCCATGCAGCTAAATGATGTAAGCAGGGTGATTTACACTTACTCCAACTGCTGCCATGTGTTTTAATCACATCAGATTCATAGTCTGCCTTGAAAAATGTCCATCCCCTGATAAAGCAGTTACTTTTATTTTCTTTTTCCTATTCTTCTGTTTTCCAAGAGGCCAATGCTGCACCTGAATCCCTTGGTGACTTGTTCTCTGTAAGAAGTGAGTCTTTGCACGTTGCCTTTTTGTGCAATTATTTGGGGGTCTCAGTGTTTGCACTTTACAGGATTCTTGAGGAAAATTCCATCCCTGCATTCTTATTTCTCCACTTCCCCCCCCAGCTGGATACAGCTCCCAAGACATGGATTTGTATCCAGCTACAACACACAGGGAGCCATGGAAGCAAAGTGCAGGAGGAGGAGCTGAAATTGCAGCAAAAAGCTGCATTTTTGTTCTCTCCAGATCCACATGCTTGAACTGGTTGGGAGGGTGGATCCCATGGATGTGGGAGGTGTTCCCAGCCCACTGCTGGCCTCCAGGGCCTCGTGGCTGTGGCAGCCTAATGAAATATGGATGGATGGCCAAGACATTTGTGTGACCTTCCCTGGCTGGGAGAACTTCCATGCAAATTCCCTTTCATCTCTTGGAGCTGTCTTGTCCTTTGGAATGCGTCTGGGGTGGAAAAGAAATTTATGTTATAATAGGGATGGGTGTAAGAGGAGTACCCCCAGGTTCATTATTGATTTAGGCTGGATCCCCTGGTGGTGTAAGAACCAAATATTCCAAATCAGAAGAATAATGAAGGTTGGAAAAGACCTCCAAAATCATCAAGTCCAACCTTTACCATTGAGCTCAGCCTTTATTTTATTGTCTGATCTTGAATTTCAGCTTTTATTCACCAAGGCACTGTAAACCCTTCATTTTTTAAGTTCAGGACCTTTAAGATCCCAAATCCAAGCCATTCCATGAGCCCAGGATTATAAAACATTATTTAATAGCTGAAATAAACTGATTTTTAGTTATATTTTGTTGCAGAACAACGAGGCTCTGTATCCCAGTTTTCCTGGCCCTGGGAGTACTCCTCAGGTTCTGGATGTAATTCCTATTGTGTCCTTCATGCCCAACTTGATCAGATTGCAGAATAAATAGAACTTTTCTGAAAAGTCAGTGTATTTGATATTTACAGATTGATTTGCCAGAGACTCAGTAATATTCCAGTGACAAAAGAGCAGCATCAAACATAGTGGAGAACTTTTAACAGAAAAAAGGGCTTTTTTATGAATCAAGCCCTTCTCTAATGCTTTCTCCCCTTTTTGTGATGTATTACAGAGTTTTTAAACATAATTGGGCTGAGTTTAAATGCTTTGAGTAGACTTTACTCAAGGAGTAGCCACCACCTCAACCAAGAATCCCAGCAGGGAAAGATAAGAGGTTAAGGGAAACAAAAGCATTGAGTGAGATGATGTCATTTTCACAGAGGGGGGAATTTCACAATAATAAGAAACTTATTAAAATAAAGACATTTAACTGGTTTTTTCAGTGCAGTGCTAAGATTCCAAGCCTCGTAAAAAAATGAGGTTTTCCTAGCCCAGCTAAGCCCTAAATTTTATGTTGTTTTGTTTAATAGAAAAAGAAACTGAGAACATGGCTCCTGAAAAGCCTGAAAATGGGGAAGCACCTCCTGATGTCCCACCTCAGCCTGCCCAAAGGTGTGTTTCCATTCTTTATTCCATTCTCAATCCATAAACTGCTTCCATGGAATGTTAGCAAAATTTTCGAGGAGAACATTGCATTTCCTCTGTGCATTCCATAAGGATGGTGTTACAGATAAGGTGAGCTTGCTTTTTTAATTTGAATGTTTGGATTTTGGTTTTTTGGCTCAGCAAAGGCTTGTGTTGCTGTGTCACTTGTGAAAATGATTTTTTCCCCATTCCTGCTGTAATTCCAGGTGGATTCCCCGCCCTGGCAGCGCGAGGCCGGCACCTCCTCGAGTGAAACATCAGGAGAGCACCGAGCTCTTGATCCCAGAAAGGTGAGGGATGAGGGACATGCAGAGAGGGTGTTCCTTGGAGCACACCCTTCCCAGCTCCTCTGGCATCAGCAATTCTCCTGAAATTGTGATCCAGAGAGGAATCTAGTTCTGAAATTGTCATCCAGAGGGAAGTGTGGTTTTGCTAAAATTGTGATCCAGGGGGGAGTCTAGTTCTGAAATTGGGATCCAGACAAGAGTGTAGTTTTCCTGAAATTGTGATCCAGAGGAAAGTGGTTTTCCTAATTTTGTGATCTAGAGAAGAGTCTAGTTCTAAAATTGTGATCCACAGAGGAGTGTGATTCTCCTGAAATTGTGATCCAGAGGAAAGTGGTTTTCCTAAAATTGTGATTCAGAGAGGAGTCTAGTTCTGAAATTGTGATCCAGAGAGATGTATGATTTTCCTGAAATTGTGATCCAGAGAGGAGTCTAGATCTGAAATTGTCATACAGACAGGAGTGTGGTTTTCCTGAAATTGTGATCCACAGAGAAGCGTGGCTTTTCTGAAATTGTTATCCAGAGAGGAGTGTAGTTCTCCTGAGATTACGGTCCAGAGAGGAGTCTAGATCTGANAGAGATGTATGATTTTCCTGAAATTGTGATCCAGAGAGGAGTCTAGATCTGAAATTGTCATCCAGACAGGAGTGTGGTTTTCCTGAAATTGTGATCCACAGAGAAGTGTGGTTTTCCTGAAATTGTGATCCAGAGGAAAGTAGTTTTCCTAAAATTGTGATTCAGAGAGGAGTCTAGATCTGAAATTGTCATCCAGACAGGAGTGTGGTTTTCCTGAAATTGTGATCCACAGAGAAGTGTGGTTTTTCTGAAATTGTTATCCAGAGAGGAGTGTAGTTCTCCTGAGATTATGGTCCAGAGAGGAGTCTATATCTGAAATTGTCATCCAGACAGGGGTGTGGTTTTCCTCTCCCTGGAGTGTCCAAGGAAGGCCTGGATGTGGCACTCAGTGCTCTAGGTGGGGATTGCTCACAGGTTGGACTTGGAGAGCTTTTCCAGCCTGTGATTCTGGGATTCTCTGATTTTTTTTTTTATGGCTTTTAGTTGAGCTGAGTTGATTCTGGACAGATTTCAGTACTTCCATTTATTCCCCTTTTCCTTGTGTTCCTGACAGGAGTGGCAGCGCTAAAACGGCCCTTCACGTGATCAGGGAGCAGCAGGATTCTGATGAGGAGGACGAGCAGTTCATGGTGGAGGCAGCAGTGCCCCTGCCAGACATGCTAAAGGTCTGTTCCTGTTGCAAGTTATTGAAGCTTTTTCCATATTTTGTTTGGAATGTCCAGCCTGGAGAAGAGAAGGCTCTGGGGAGACTGGAGAGCCCCTTCCAGAGCCTAAAGGGGCTCCAG
>VYXF01001497.1:56381-83037 GCA_013397295.1 Polioptila caerulea
CTAGTTCTGAAATTGGGATCCAGAGGGAAGTGTAGTTCTGAAATTGGGATCCAGACAGGAGTGTGGTTTTCCTGGAATTGTGATCTGGAGGAAGTGTCATTTTCCTTGATCCAGAGAGGAGTGTAGTTCTCCTGAAACTGTGATCCAGAAAGGATTCTGGTTCTGAAATGGTGATCTAGAGGGAAGTGTAGTTTTCCTGAAATGATGATCCACAGAAGAACGTGGCTCTCCTGAAATGGTGATCCAGACAGAAGTGTGATTTTCCTGAAATTGTGATCCATGGAGAAGTGGTTTTCCTGACAGCAGAGTTGAATGGAAAAGATGATTAAAAATGCTTGGAGTGTGTGACAGGCACTTGACAGTTCAGAAAACAAGAGCAGGAGACACAGTTGAATCCTGGGAAATTATTTTAGTGAATGGAGTTGCTGTGGCAGTAAAAGTAAAAAAGAACAAATTTCCAACATGGCCTTGCCTCTGGGAATATTTCTCTGTCTATTTAACTTGTTTTCTATCAAGCTCTCCAGGAGAAATATCTTCTGCATCAGGATGCAACTGTATCCCAAACTGTGTTGTGCATCACAGAGTAAAATTAAGGGTACTGCCATATTTTTGGAGTAAGGTATCCAAAAATCCAGGGAATACTTGAAAAAAAAACTTGCTTTGGGAAATTCCATCTTCCCTTTATCTTTCACTAGAATGTTCATCTTCCCTCATTTTATTAAACTATTCAATACATCCAAAAGAAATTAAATATTTTCACACTTCTATTCATTAGTTTTTACTTTGCCTTGATCTTCTGCCAGTTGGGAAAATGAAGAGGGGAAAAAATAGCAGGCTGAGTGCTGGAACTTTTGGTTAATACATTATTAACTACAGTATTCAGCAAAAAAATGATCAATGCATCGACCTGATTTATTGGGGATTAATCAGCCAGAAATGAGGTGAAGTTGGTGGATTAATACTTAATCAAAATCTAACACTGGTGCCCTCTCAGGGATGTTTCACACCTTCCAGCTGCTGGGGGCTGGGGAACATTTATTTATGTTAAAAACATTCCTCCAAAACCCTTTCTATGCTGTGTTTCCCAAACGTGCATTTGCTTTTTAAGGAGTTTTAATAAAGGAAAAGAAGGGAGAAGGAAAGAAAACTGGGACTTTCTTCATCTAGGTTTTGCATGTGCAGAAACTTGAAATAATATACACAATTTTGAGGTCAAACAAAGAGGTCATTCTGGAAATACACAAGATTTTTGCTGCCTTGATTAGCTGTGCTCAGCCTAACAAATTCCTAAAAAAACTTCCTAAATGTATTTGTTTAGAATCTAAGCCTCTAATGTTAACCAGAGAAAGAAACAGATGTTCCATTTTGTATTCCACTTCATTTATTTGATGTGTGGAAAAACATAGGCAGGTTATTAAATAGCTGAAGCAAGTGGGATAACAGAATTCCCATCTTTGCACTACCAAAAGGGCTTCAGAAAAGCAGCAGCTTGGAGGCTTCTAGGAGGAACAAGTGGTATTGAATAGCTCAGCACCTGGGCAATATTAACTGGAATTACCAGTGGGGTACATAATGCACTTGAGAGCTCAGGCCAGACCTAATCAGTGCTGATTCTGTTTGTTTGAAGAGCTGCAGGTAATTGATTTTTACATTAATCCATCAGCTGCACAGCTCTGGGTGTGCCCTCCAGTCTGTGCAGTTAATGTGCTGTGTTAAGCAGCTGGAGTCAGAAATCCCATCATTTAAGTCTGGAGGAGAAATCTCAGCATTTAGGTGTTGGGAGGAAAAATCCAGCATTTAGGTAGGGGTTTGGAGGAGAAATCCCATCCTGTAGGTGTTTGAAGGAGAAATTCCATCATGTAGGGGTTTGGAGGAGAAATTCCATCATTTAGGGGTTTGGAGGAGAAATCCCATCCTGTAGGTGTTTGAAGGAGAAATTCCACCATGTAGGGGTTTGGAGGAGAAATTCCATCATTTAGGGGTTTGGAGGAGAAATCCCATCATTTAGGTGTTTGGAGGAAAGATCCCATCATTTAAGGCTTTGGAGGAGAAATTCCATCATTCAGGTGTTTGGAGGAGAAATCCCATCATTCAGGGGTTTGGAGGAGAAATCCCAGTATTTAAGGGTTTGGAGAAGAAATCTCATCATTCAGGTAGAGGTTTGGAGGAGAAATCCCATCATTTAAGGCTTTGGAGGAGAAATCCCATCATTCAGGTAGGGGTTTTGAGGAGAAATTCCATCATTTAGGTGTTGGGAGGAGAGATCTCATCATGTAGGTGCTTGGAGGAGAAATCCCATCATTTAACGCTTTGGAGGAGAAATTCCATCATTCAGGTGTTTGGAGGCGAGATCTCATCATGTAGGTGCTTGGAGGAGAAATCCCAGCATTTAGGGGTTTGGAGGAGAAATTCCATCATTCAGGTGTTTGGAGGCGAGATCTCATCATGTAGGTGCTTGGAGGAGAAATCCCAGCATTTAGGGGTTTGGAGGAGAAATTCCATCATTCAGGTGTTTGGAGGCGAGATCTCATCATGTAGGTGCTTGGAGGAGAAATCCCAGCATTTAGGGGTTTGGAGGAGAAATTCCATCATTCAGGTGTTTGGAGGCGAGATCTCATCATGTAGGTGCTTGGAGGAGAAATCCCAGCATTTAGGGGTTTGGAGGAGAAATCCCATCATTGCCACCACAGCACCCTGCCAGCCTGGGGAGTCCTCAGGGATGCTGACAGGGAAATGGAGGAGTTACCTGTGCAGGGGTTGTCACCTTTGTGACACCTCTGTTGCTGGTGATGTGACACTGATATTGTGGGAAGTGGTGGGTGTCAGCACCTGTGACAAATAAGGTTTACTGATTAATTGTTTTTTTAAAGTTGAGTAAGGGATAAAAGGGGTGGTATCTAATGCTGGGGTGTCTAGCAAACTGCAAGAAGCACCTTGTTAGCTTAAAACAATTTTTTAATACATTTTTAAATTAAATTAGTTAAATTATATTGGTATATTTATGACGGTTATATATATTTAAATATTCTTGTAAGTTTACATATTTTAGGATTTTTTTTGTTTAGTTTTAACTTTTAACTTATCTGCATAATAGCTTATAAATTAAATTATTTTATTTCTTCACAAAGCTTAATTTTATTATTTTAATACTTCCTAATAACTAGAGAGTCAATAATAAATTTTTCTTTTAGTCTTCTAGTTCTTGTTACTATTATCTTATTATTCAAACAAAACAAACACATTGAATTAATATAATTATTTCAGGCTAATTATGAAATTAGTATGAAATACTAATTAATGATTAGTATTTCATACTAATCTAAATCAGTATGACATTTGTCTAAATTAATTACACAAATAAAAAAAATTAATATTACAGTTTTTATTTTAATACTATATAAAGACCTAAACTATATTTATTACACTGTATTTATATTTATTACACTACTATTTACATGAGCTATACAGCACATACAAAAACTAACAGATTATACTATATCAAAAAGCAATTAAAAGAATTGATACATAATACTATATCAAAATCTTTATAATCAATAATAACTTTTAAAAAAAGCTAATAGGTAAATGCAAAAACCAGTAACTGTACTATATAGTTATATATTACATAGTTATGTGTTATATAATCTATGATATATTATATGTTTTATGTTCTCTGGAGTAGATATTATCATTTATAACAACACAGCTCCTCAAAAATGGGATTCTTACCCCTCAGCTGAGCATCCCAGGAGCTCAGCTGGAGGCAGTGTGTGCTCCAGGGTCCTTCCCCTGCTCCCAGGGAACAGGAACGTGGCCCCCAGGCAGTCGTGCTGGGCACTTGGACACAGGAACAGGGCTCTGGCCCCGCTTGGGATGGCCCTGCTGTCAGGGCTCCTCTGTGCCCCAGAGCAGGGGATCCCTGCCCTGTGGGTGCACTGTAAACCCAAGGGGGGCAGCAGATGTGTCAGTGGCACAAAGGATGTGCAGGAGTGGTGGGGCTGCCCCCGGGAGAGGGTGCAGTGTGTAAAGGACACAGCACAGGGCCTGGCACATCTGTCAAGGTGCTGAGGGCAGGGAAGGTGTTTAACATGAGGAACAGGTTTAGTCCTAGTCCTTTTTCACCAGAAAAGGCTGCTCTTGAAGGAGGAAGAGGTTCTGGGCACAAGGAGGGTGAGGAAAAAGGGAAGGCTGGGCAGAACTGGCACCAATGTGGAATCGTGGGTTAATTAATGTGCTCTACTGTCACTAATTACAGCTGGAATCATCTCCTGGCTTGTCTCCCCTGGCTCAGGATTCCCAGGGCTGGAGCCCCTCTGCTCTGGAGCCAGGCTGGCAGAGCTGGGCTGTTCATCTGGAGGGGAGAAAGCTCCAGGGACACCTCAGAGCTCCTTCTAAAGGGGCGCCAGGAGAGCTGGAGAGGGACTGGGGACAAGGGATGGAGGGACAGGACACAGGGAATGGCTTCCCACCGCCAGAGGGCAGGGCTGGATGGGATATTGGGCAGGAATTGTTCCCTGGGAGAGTGGGCAGGCCCTGGCACAGGGTGCCCAGAGCAGCTGTGGCTGCCCCTGGATCCCTGGCAGTGTCCAAGGATGGGGCTTGGAGCAGCCTGGGATGGTGGAAGGTGTCCCTGCCATGGCAGGGGTGGCACTGGATGGGGTTTAAGGTCCCTTCCAAGTCAGATGATTCCATGATTTTGTTTTGTGTACTGAATACTGCCCCAAATACAGGAGATTCTGGGAACTGACTCCTGCCCAGGAAAGCAGGGTGGGTGTGTGGGCTGGGGTGGGTGTTCATGGACAGGTGAAAAGTCCAGCTCTTTTTGGAAGGATCTAATATGCACTGAATGGAAAACCACCACCCTCCAAAAAAAAAAAAAANTTTAGAGGTCTTTTGTTTTCTAGCTCAAGTTTTGGAGATTTCTAAATGTTCCCAAAAACTAAGACTACCTCACCCCACAAAAAAAAAAAAAAAAAAAAAAGAGAAAGGAGATTGAAAAAGCTCTCCTGAAAGAGCCATTCTTTTATTTTCTTGTGGAGCCTTCCAACTCAGGAGCAGGTCAGACTGAGTCTGGGAAATGCAGGGATAAAGAACATTGTGTCTCCAGCTCCTTGGCCTGTGCCTGAACCCTATACCTGGCATCAGCAGAAAAAGCATCCTGTTCATTTGAAATGCTTTAACATTTACTGTTTCCCCCCTGGTTTTGTGAAAGAGTTTCTTATAGGGATCCCTGGTGGATAGTTACAATCTGCTTAAAACACAGACTCTGTAAAAAAACAGGAAAAGAAAACAGCCTTTATGATCAAAAAATATATTTTATACAATAAAAAAGCGCCCCACCTTGTTGGTCTTGCATTGGATATATCCCAGTTACTTGTCCAAAATGAAGTTTCTGCCCTGTCCTGTAGAAAGAGGTGGGGGGAAATGGTGGAGCTCAATAAAACTGTGATTACTTGGGTCTGTTTTCCTAGTGGGACATAGTAATAGAGTTAAAAGGGGCTGTAGAAACTATTAAAAGGCTTGATGGATGCTTGTACTAATTTGATTCATATTTTTAAAACTGTTAATTTAAAAAAAAAAAGAAACCAAGGGGAAGGTATATAAAAGTAAGCAAATGCTGCTTCTTGAAATTCTGGTGGTTTCTGGAGCCTTGTTGATAATTTCCCTCTTTTTGATAAAAAAAGAAAATTCCTGCTTTCAGATTTCTCAGGTCTCTGCACCCAAGTCCACATTGTGTTCTGCTCACATTGAGGTAATGGGAAAAGCAGCCTTTTTTTCCAGGCATCCAAAGTAAACATTTACCTTGGTGCCTTGTGAAAAACACGAAGGAAAGGAAATGTGTTGGGCCTAGAGAAGTGATCCAGCCTTTTATACGGGGATAATTTATTGATTCTGGGGCTGCTGTGAAAAGGGAGTCCGTTGGGGTGTAGGTCCTAATGAAAAAGCCTGGAACAATTCGGATCCTGGTGTTTTTTCCCTGGCTGAAAATCTCCTGTTACGCGTTTGTGCGGCGCGAGCGAAGGTGGCATTCGGGGCCAGATGTAGGAAAAACCATCTGCCACCATTCCAGGGATTTTAACCCACAGCTCGAACTGTGGAGCTGGGAACAGGCACAAATGGATTTGTCTCTCCTTAATTATTTAAAATCAGCGCCAGCTGGCAAAGCTTGGGAGTGTCATGGTGATAATTCTGAGCCTTGAGCTGCAGGACATGGAATCGTGGCTGTCCCATGCCTGGAATGTCCAAGAGCAGCTTGGAGCAACCTGGCACAGTGGAAGGTGTCCCTGCCTCTGGCAGGGCTTGGAACTGGGTCAGCTTTGAGGTTCCTTTCCACCCAAACCACTCCAGGATTCTGGGATCTTGGTAGCACAGGTGTTAATGAGACAAAGAAAGAATGGATGGTGATTTTCTAACTTGTGGGATGAGGGACACCATGTGCCCGTTGAGCTCCTTTGCCTTCAGGCTGGGAAATCTTTCTGGGGAGGAAATTTTTCTTTGATTTTTCTTGAAACTGAGGAGTTCTTGCACCACTTCAATATCATATAAGTGTTTCAAACACTTACTAATTTTTAATTTTTCTTGGTTTTATTTTTAAACAAGCCTATTGATGAACCTGTGTGAATAGTATTTACTAGATTTTTATTTCAAATAGTATTTAATAGATTTTTGGTGGTGTTATGTTTCAATTCTTGCAATGCCAGTTAGCCTTGATGATCCTAAAGGTCTTCTCCAGCCATGACAATCCTGTAATTCCATGACTGACTTTGGATGGGATAATATTTTCTCCTTTTAATCTCACTTTTGAAGTATTCAGCTGCATAAAGGATATGCTGGAATTACAGGGACAATAGACTTCATTTTCAGTATTTACTAATACACTTTGAGGAACTGATGCATCAAAAATATTCAAATTTTTTTTGTTTTCACTTGAGCTTTTCTATCAGCTGTGTATTTTAGCCTGGATTATTTCAAATTGTGAGCTGGACCTGTGTTTACAGCCCTATGTATTTATAGATCTGTATATAGATATATTCTGTGTCTGAAGCGTGCAATTCTGGTTTGCTTCTTTACTGAATTGTAGGATTTTCATTTCTATTTTGTTTTTTTATTTTGATCCCATACTTCCCTGTGGAGAGGGACTGGAGAGATCATACCAGCATTACAAGGATGAGAAATAGAATCACAGAATCATTGAGGTTGGAAAAGCCCTTCAAGGCCATCGAGTCCAACCTGTGCCTGATCCTTGACCCCAGCCCAGAGCACCGAGTGTCACCTCCAGGCATTCCTTGGACACCTCCAGGGATGGGGACTCCAAACCTCCCTGAGCAGCCCCTCCAGTACCTGAGCACCCTTTCCATGAGGAAATTCCTGCTGATGTCCACCCTNCGGGGCTCCCTCGGCCCCTTCCCGGGGCTCCCTCGGCCCCTTCCCTGGACACGCTCCAGCCCCTCAGTGTCCCCCTGGCCGGAGGGCCCAGAACTGGGCACAGCCCTGGAGGGGCCTCAGCAGGGCCAGCCCCGGGCCGGGCCCTGCCCTGGGGCTGTCACACCGTGGCTGCCACAGCCCAGGGGCCGTCAGCCTCTTGCCCACCTGGGCTCGTGTTCAGCCCTGTCTCCGGCACTGCCGGGGCCTTTCCCAGCTTTCCAGCTGCCCTTCCCTGAGCCGCCGTGTTCCGCAGGGTTGTTGTGAGCCAGGGACAGGCCCTGGCCCTCGGCCTGGCTGACCCTGGGCCCGTGGGTCCCGGCCGTGCAGATCCCTGTGCAGAGCCCTCCTGCCCTCCCGCAGATCCACACCCCGCCAGCTCGGTGTCTGCAATTCCTGGGGGTGCCCTCGAGCCCCTCATGCAGATCGTTGATGAAGATAAAAATAATAAACAGGACTGAGCCCTGAGGAACCCCAGTGGTGGCCAGTCCCAGCTGGATGTGGTCCCATTCCCCACTCCTCCCTGGGCCAGGCCATCAGCCAGTTTTCATCCCATGAAAACTGTACTTATCCAAGCCATGGACTGCGAGCTTTTTCAGCAGAGTGCCTTGGTAAACATTCCAAAACTTGGCATTTGGAAAGTAGAAATGAAGCATGTTTTCACACATCAACCCTCAGATAATGGACAGGCTGAGTCTTCTCCCTTCTGAGAGAGCTGGACGTGAAATAAATCTTATGTCTTGGCTGAGCCTTCAGATAATGGATGGCAAGGAGGGGAGTGCTGAGGGTTTGGAGCACTTAGGAGAGGAAAAACAAGGGAATGGGATGTGTTCCTGGGAAGCTGTTGGATCTGATACAACTCTGCTGCTGAACTGGAGGTGCGTGTCTGCATAGAGCACTTGCCAGTCCCACGTGGAAAATCCTGTGCTGTGGATTGAGCCTTCCCTCTGGCTTTGGAGCACAGAGTAGGAAAAGAGTGAGGATAGAGAGAGAGGGGTTTGAAACACAGTGAGAACGCAGCTCTGCCATTGTAAAGGACAGCAAACACACGGATGGCTGCAGGAAAGTTCTGGTGGTTGGTGTGGTGTGGTGTAATGGAACACCTGCTGCTGTGCGGGAGAGGAGACACGGCCTGAGCGGGAGGGAATTCAGGGCCCTGAATTCTGAGTTGTTTTTAACAGCTCAGCCAGCGCTCGTCAAGTCACTTGGGCAGCAAGGGGCTGCAGCCTTTGTCACTTCAGCCCAGTCCCTAATGAAACCACAGCCAGACTCCCAGTAAAGTCAGAAATCCAGCATTTTTTGTGTGTGGCAGAGCACGGGCAGCAGCCCCGAGCAAGGCTCAGCCTTCAAAACTTCGGCAAAGCATTTTCCTCAAACACATCTCTCTGTGTCCCCGAGTCCTCCAGCCAGCCCAGGGCTGCTGAAATGTGCTTGGCAGGAGGCCCTGCAGCCTCCAAAAAGCCAGCTGAGCAAACAGCCCCCAGCTTGCACAGGAAGCCAGGCAGCTGGGAGGAGGGCAGGAGGGGACAGCAGGACCTGTCCCAGCATTGCCACCTCTGGATTTAGCAGGAATTGTGCCTAGGAATTGGCTCACCCTGTGGTTGGGGTGGCAAGGAGAGGCCTTTCTAGTTGTCTTGCATATAATAAATTACCAAAATGACTTTAAATAAGCTCTGCTTCGAGCTCTGTGTGTCTGGGTTTGGGAATTTGACCTGCCAGAGTGTTGGAAAGAAAAATGAGATTGTTTTTTCTTCATGGGGGAGAAAATCCCAGTGGGTTTTCCTTAATGGCTTTGCTGGAATAAGGTAATTCCAGTGTATTAGCAGCATGGCATCACTTTGCTCTTTTTACAGCATCCTTTTGCTCCTGCTGGCTTTGCCACTGGAGCAAACTCTGAATTTGACTCTGAGTGAGCTGAGAGGCCTCAGGAGCTGCACCACAGAGACTCTGCTGGCTGCACACAAGGGAAGTAGCACAAGCCCAAATTCCTTTGGAGTAGTGGAGTTTATGGAGGCCACACCTGCAGCCTGTGTGGTTTTACAGCTGTGAACAGGAGTGCAAGGCAGGGAATAACCACAGGCTGTTTCAGCTCTGAAGTGCTGTTGTTAGGAGCAGCATTAGGAGCTGGAAATCCAGTTATGGACAGTGGAGGGAGAGAAGCATCTTGAAGGGGCTGATGCAGAGAACTCAGAGTGCCCTGGAGCTCCCACACAGCAGCAGAACTTGCTGCTCCTTTCAAAGCTTGCCTAGAAAGGTGTGGCTGCCCCTGGATCCCTGGAAGTGTCCAAGGCCAGGTTGGATGGGGCTCAGAGCAACCTGGAATGGGGGAAGGTGTCCCTGCCCATGGCAGGGGGTGGAATGGGATGGGATGAGCTCTAAGGTTCCTCCCAACCCAAACCATTCTGAGATTCCATGATTCTTCTCTTCCATTTCAGACTGTCATAAACACTTCTCCAGCTACTTCCCAGTTTGCAGTCTCCAAACATCCTTCATTAAGCCTGCAGCAACCGTTTTCTCTAATTCTGATGCTTTCCCTGTTCATCCCTTCTGTTAGGAGAAGCCAATTGTCTCGGAAGCATCCAGGAAGAGAGAGAGAGACTTGGTAGCCAAAGAAATTGAGAAGTTCCAGGTGTCCATTCAGACTGTGTGCCAGAATGCCTTCAAGCTGGGCAGGATCGTGGATTACATCCAGGAGGACATGGATGCCATGAGGAACGAGCTGCACACGTGGCGCCAGGAGAACAGGGAGCATGCAGAGGCTTTGCAGAGGGAGCAGAGGTGAGTGTGGCCAGGGGCAGCTGGGCTTGTCTCTTTGAGACAGATTTTAGGGGCCCTTAAAACTTAAAACGTAAGTATTGAACCCAGGGTAGGAGAGGATTCCTAAATCCCAACCTGCTCTTGGTGCCTTGGATTCATCGTGTTCATCCATGAGTGGCAGTTGTTGAAACAACCTTCCTTGTCTCACCTCTGTGTCTTTACATTCCTTGAAAACAGGACGTCCCTTCCAGCTGTGTGTGCTGTGATCTTAAACAGCACCTTAACTGAGGTGTCTCTTACCTTAAATGAGGTAGAGGTCAATATATTTGGAGCCACATTCAGCCCAGAGGGATTTGCTGCTCCCTGAATCCATGTGCAGAATCATCAAAGGGGGATTCTTAGCTGAGTCCTCTCCTGGTACAAAGCAATGTGTGAAATGTGTGCCCCAAATCAGTGCAGTGAGACACTTCCAAACCTTCAGGGCAGGATTACAGAGCAGCAGGTGTGGAGAAGACAATGCTTCACACATGTCCTGGGATTGGGAAGCCCATCCCTGTTTGCTTTGCTTCCGTGACAGACACTTGCAGGATCCCAGTGAGGGAATACCCATGCAATTCCTAGCAATGGCTTTGGTGATTTATGTGGTGGAAAGGAGGGGAAAACCAAAGGATTTGGAGATCTGGACTTTGGCTGTTGAGCCCTTGAGTGAGTGGATAATTCAAAATGACAGCAGGCTCCTGGAGACTGGCATTTCTGGTCTGTCCAGTGTCCTGAAGATAAGCACAATTATGGAAGGGGGCACGTTTGTTTGAAAACCATTTCCTCATCCACTTCAGTTGCAACTTGTGTTCTTTAGTGTAGGATTTATTAAGTTTCCTGTTAGTGTGGCATTGCCTGTCCTCGTCAGCAGCTCCTGATGGCTCCTTTTCTATATCAGGGAACCATGGCATAGTTTGGATTGGAAGGAACCCTAAAGCTCATCCCATCCCACCCCCTGCCATGGGCTAGCCCAGGATGCTCCAAGCCCCATCCAGCCTGGCCTGGGACACTTCAGGGATCCAGAGGCAGCCACAGCTTCTGTGGCTCTTGTTTCAGAGTTTAGCAGAAAAACCAGAAAAGCCAAGAAATTATTTTTACTGTTGAATTATGTGTTATCTCCCTTGAACAATATTCCCCTCTATCCATGTTATTAGCTTTGTCTTTGTATTTCTTATTCCAAACTTTCTTTCAGGAAGGGTGGGAACAACTTAAAGGCCAGGCTGGATGGGGCTTGGAGCACTCTGGGATAAGGAAAGATGTGCCTGCCCAGGGCAGGGGATGGGACTGGATGGGCTTTAAGGTCCCTTCCAACCCAAACCATCCTGGGATTCTGTGATTCCATGAAATACTTTGCAGCCTTTCAGGTATTGAAGCGTACTTTCTTAGAGGATTAAATAACCTGAAGCAGCTTGAAAGTTTCCAACAACATCACACTCCTTGTGTCTCTTCCAGCATCACAGACAGCACTGTGGAACCACTGAAAGCTGACCTGGCTGAACTGGAGCAGCTGATTAAAGACCAGCAAGACAAGATCTGTGCTGTAAAAGCAAATATTTTAAGGAACGAAGAAAAAATCCAGAGGATGGTTCTTAGCATAAACTCATCTTCAAGGAGGTGAAGAAGAGGGAAAAGAAATGAAAGAGCCTTGGGACTCAGTGACTGACATTGCTACCAAAAAACCAAAACCCAAATAGCAGATACACCTTGTTCAGATGTAAAATGTTTAGGGATCAGAACCCTAAAAATGACATAAAAACCCTCATTATTGCATTGATTTTTAGATGTTGATATTATGCAGGATAAAATGATATTCACTTGAATACTCAAGTTGCAGAGCTATTAAAAGAACTTGTTTGTTTAACTGTGGGCTTCTGTTTCTCCCTTCCCTTTCCCTCCCTGGCCACTTCTCCCTTTATCTCCTTCTCCTTATCTCCCCTGAAATTCCCTCTGAACACACTGTCCTTATAAATAGGTTTTAAAGTACTCTTTTTCCCCCCTTAAACGTTCCAAACTCCTGCAGGTCAGAAGGTTCCTGAATCCTGTTCAGAGCTATCAGGAATCTGATTAGGACCAAGTGAAAATGCAATTCGAGCATCACCACGTAAGGGAGCTGAAGTGTTTTATCTGCACAGGTGTTAATTCCATTTTTATTGCATATGTTCATTTGGAAAGGATTAATTTAAGTACCTGTTTCCTCCCCAATGCATGTCCTTGTAGCTTTTTCTACGGGAATAATTCCATTGATTTTTCTTTAGTGAACTGCAGATGTCTGGAGCATTTTCCTAATGACCCCTGGAGTGTTCTGCCCATGAGAGAGTACAGCGTTAGTGATTCCTAAATCTGCAAAGAGTATTAGTGCAGACACTGTGTGACTCTGTGCTGGGTGCAGAGGCTTTAGTCCCCTGCAAGGCTGTTGCCAAGGATTTTATGGAGTTGTTTGGGTCGTGGATGAAGTGTTAGTGGCCTTGTTTTTCCTTCTTTGATTGGTGGATCTGTGTTTCTTCGGGTTGGGTTTTTGTTTTTTTTCTCCTTCGTGGTTTCTTTATCTGGTGCCTGCACCTAAAAATCTACCAAATGATCATCATCATAATGTGAGTGCTTAGGCTGTTAAACACAGACATTTGGAAGGGTGGGAGGCTTTCCTGTGTAAAGTTTTGGAGGGGGTGGAGAAGCATTTGGGAGCTTGGAAAGGAAAAGGAGAAATTTTTTGATCTCTTGTAACAACAGCCTGCGACACTGAGCTCTTTGTGTTTGCATGGCCCTTTTCCAATACCTGAACTGCATCCTGGGTCTCAGCACACGAAGGAAAAGGGGTTCAGGATGTACAGCAGAACCCCCAGAGCCCAGAACTGTTGGTGAAAGCCTTTTCCCTTTGAATACTTGGATTGTACAAGTATTTGGGATTTTGGTGCTGTTGCTCAGACTCCTGCTTAGGTGGTGTTTGCCTCCATGAGCTTCCCACTGCTCCAAGCCACCCCTAAAGGGCACTGAGAGATTTGTCACCTGTCCCCCAGCCTTTGTCACCCCTTGGTGCCCTCCCAAGGCCCTCTGCATGCACAAAATCCAGTGTGGTGCTGCTGGAGCCTGGGACTGGCAGGAGAGCGGGCTGGGAACACCAGTGGGTGTTCTCCAGAGGCATGGAGGCATTGCTGGGTGAAACAGGATTGCAGTCATGATGTTCCCTTTCCCTCAGCTGCTCCATGAAGTCACCTTCAGCCTCCCCTCATCCTGTCCCTGCTCTGAGTGGTCTTTTCCTGGTGACATGACCCTTGTGTCCATATGTCCATCCTTGTGTTAGAAGGACCTGTCCCTTCTCAGTATGGGGAGCAGGCGCTTGGAGACCTGGGAGAACTCAGGGATGACTTTTTTGCATCTTTGTGTGCCCATTTCCTTGCTCTTGCTGACCAAGTATCACTTCAAACAAGAACTATTAAGGTTTAGCAGCATTTTAGCATCATTCAGCCTTAAATCCTGTCTGGATTTGTTCTGTTTTCCAGGGATGGAGCAAAGCCTTGGAGCTGAGGCAGGCCGAGGATGCAGCACCAGCAAAGCAAACGGAGCAGCTGTGCCTGGAGGAGGGGATAGGGGCTGTGTGTGTGCACACCCAGGGCCTGGGAGTTGTGTTTCAGCCTGTGGGTGGTTCATTAGCAAAGGAAACTTTGCCGGAGTGGTGGTTTGGGATTGAAAACCCTTCTCATTGTCAGCCCCGGCGGCGCTAATGGAGCCTGACAGTTCTGGGAAGCAGGATTTGTGTTTCACAACATGCCTGACATTCCTCTGCCCTGCAGGTCGGGAAGGAGCTGCCACCCCCTCTGCCTTCGGGCCGGGAATGTTTCTCAGCTGGAAAGGTTCAGCTGGTGGCCGGGCAGGGAGGGACACTGGAGGGTGACAGGAGCTCCCCGTGCCGGGAGGACTTGGGGACAGAGGAGGCTGGAAGGAAGGGGACGGTGGGGTGAGCTCAGAGGTCTCCACTGGAACTCAGACATCTGTGAGTGGTCTGGGTGTTGGAGGCTGTAGAGTGGCAGAGGTTTGATTTTGGGCTCAGGAGTGCAAGGGAAGGGAAGGCTGGAGGGCTGAGGTGTGTGACATGGGATTTGGGTGGAATTTAGGTACAGGAGGGTCCAGCTGGGGTTGTAGGGGACCCTCTGCTCACCTGGGACTTCAGCAGAGACACCAGTGCCCAGTGTCCCCAGTCCAACTACCCTGATCATCGGAGCTGCTTCCATATCCAGCTGATTCCTTGAGCACCAGGGCCTGAGGGAGTGACCAGAGCTGTGTCAGGGCAGGGTCAGGCTGGAGATCAGGGAAAGGTTCTTCCCCCAGAGGGTGCTGGGCACTGCTCAGGCTGCCCAGGGAATGGTCAGGGCCCCAGGCTGACAGAGTTCTGTGAGTGTTTGGACAACACTCTCAGGGATGCCCGAGGTGGGATTGTTAGGATGTCTGGGCAGGGCCAGGGGTTGGATCAATGATCCTTGTGATCCTTTGAACTCTGGACACCCTCACCCCCAAATCCCCACTCCCCTGGTGCCCTGCAGTGTCCCCAGTGGGGACGGAGCTCGCTCTTGTTGTGGCCCTGCTGGGACATGGTTCCTCTGGGAAACGTGTGGCTGTGGAATGAACTGTGTGGAAGTGTTGTGGCAGCTTTGGCCTCAGAGGTGAACACCGAGGGCTTTGTGTCTTCTTAGAGAGAGTTCTGCCTCTTCTCCTGTCTCGTTGTCCTCACTGGCATTGCTATTTTCACCTTGAAATTGGGAATTTTCAATTTGTGGAGCATCCCATCTACAACTCAGCCATGATGTCCCCGAGTCCAGTCTGGGTTTCTCACTCCCTTGAGCTGGTACCTGCTCTTGCTGGTCTTGCTCCAAGAATTTTGCTTGAAATACAAAGTATTCCAGGGATTTTTTAAAATCTTTTTTTCCCCAAAGCACCTTGGATCCATCCACTGGGGAAGCAACCACCACAGACTGATGCTGTAGGAGAGGAAGGCAGGACTGTGGCTGTGTAGAAGTGTTTCAAGGATTTTTGGGAATGTGTCCTTCTCCAGCAGGAGAATCCAAAGGGATAGGTTGGCACTAAGACTTTGCTTTTCTAAAATTGCTGGACTCTGCCTCAGATGAATTTGTATTCTTCCCTCCTGCCAGGTTTACCCTTGTGGAGGTGAGCCAGTCTAGCAGAAGGGATGGATTTGGGATCTGCCAGCCATGGAATTCCCTTCAGGTCTTGGAGAGCCCCAGGCACCCCCCCTCAACCCCCTGGAAAACTCCCTGCAACACCAAGGCTCATCTCTTCCCTGCCCTGTTTTATGAAAAAACATGGCAAAATAACATTTCCGTTTTCCAGGGAGAAATTTAATTAAAAGGAATTAAGAGGTATGGTTTATAGTTTAATTTAATGTGATGAAAAAAGGATTAGCTCCCACCCCCTCCTACCCAAATCCATGAGCTGATGGCAGCCACAGGAGGGAAACGCTTCCCAGGAGAAAAGGGAGGAATTCCCCCACCAGATTTATGGCTTGGGAGGCAGAGGTTGCCCGGGTTGGCCTTGTTTTATGCCCTGCTGGCTCCCACAGGCTTGGCTTTGTTGTGTGCTCTGGAGTGGGCAAGGAATGGATGGGTTTGGCTGCGTTTTCCAAGTCACTCCTGTGCTCAGGTGCTGGCTGGGTCACTGAGCTCCTGGCTGGGTGTGTTCAGCTCTGTGGGGAACATGCAAGGTGGGCTTTGCCCTCACAGCTGTTTTCCCCTTTTGGGTGTTTTTTGGCTAGTGAGGAGCATCAGGCAGAAGGCAACGGGCTCGCTCTGCCCTGTGCAGGATCAGGCAGAGAAGGAAAAGGAGGAACTATTAAAATACTTGAAATAACAGATCCAGCCCAAATGCAGACACCAACAAAAGGAATTTCCTTTCCCTGGGAAGGACAGCAGATCCTGCATGACCAGGGCATAACAGGACCTGTCCCCTCCCTGAAGAAGGGTGAGTCCCTTTTCTTACATTGAACTGAAAATGTGTTCTTGCATCCAGGACAAAACTACAGCATCCCACCTCTATCCCACACTCCTAAACATACCTCAAATCTCAACAGAGAGCTTTGATGACAAATAGGGACTGAGTGGGTCTAGAAGGGAAAGGGATGGGAAGTGGGACAGGACCTGCCTAGTGTCTCCTCATTCCTGGGCTGGCAGCCCAGCCACAGAGATTGCTTCCTGGCCAGCAGCTTTCCCTAGGATTAGCTTGGTGGCAAGAGAGGCTTCATTTCTCCTGTGCTTTCAGATTTTCTCTGCTTTTTGGAACAGCATCTGCTGCTGCTGGAGCCCAAGTGTCGGCCGAGCTTGGGAGGAGCTGGGGATCCACGGCTGGGAGGGAGAAGCTGTTTGGGTAAGCAGCAGTTGCTCCAAGCTGGAGGTTCCAAGCTGCTCTGGCTTTAACCTCGAGAGGGAGAAAGGAAGTTTTCCTGTCCAATTCAAATAATCTGGGCAGAACTTCCAGTGCACGTTACAGGACTGGAAGCTGGAGTGAACCTGAGGTGGGGCCTGGGTCAGCTTTGGGGGCTGGAGCACAGGAGGGGCAGCAATGACCACGAGTGACACTGATGGTCAGAACACAGAGACCTGGCTTTTCATGGAATCCCAGAGGGATTTGGGTGAAAGGGACCTTAAAGATCATCCCATTCAACCCCTTGCTATGGGCAGGGACACCTTCCACTACCCTAGCTTGCTCCAAGCCCTGTCCAACCTGGCCTTGGACATTTCTAGGGATCCAGGGACAGCCACAGCTTCTCTGGGCAACCTGTGCCAGCAGCTTTGTTTCCTCACATCCTTCTAAAGGCAGACAAACAACCCTTAACCATTTGCACAATGCTGTTTAATTTTATTTTACTTTATTTTAACTGGAGAGGTGGCAGTGGGAAGAGAAAGAGCCCAAGGTGCTCCTCTTCACAAGTTATTCCTCTGACCATCTGTGGTGGATTAACCCTGGCTTTCTAACCCAGAATTCCAGGTGCCCACCAAAGCTGCTTGATCATTCCCCTCCTGAACCAGACAAGAAAGAAAAACGTAAAGAAAGGCTCAGGGGTTGAGATAAGAGCTGGGAGACATCACTCACCAATGATTGTCACAGGCAAAACAGACTCCACTTGGGGATATTAGATTTATTTATTATCAGACCCATCAGAGTAGGACGAGAAATAAACCCAAATCTTAAAACCACTCCCTTCTTCCCAGCCTCAACTTCACTCCTGGTTTTCTCTCCTCCCCTCCAGTGGCACAAGGGAACAGGGAATGAGGGCTATGGTCAACTCATCACGTGTGGGCTGTGCTGCTGCTTCCTCCTCAGGGGAGGAGTCTCTTCCCTGCTCCAGTGTGGGTCCCTTTATCCATGGGGTCAGTCCTTCAGGAACTGCTCCAGAGGGGTCCCTTTATCCATGGGGTCAGTCCTTCAGGAACTCTCCAGTGGGGGTCCCTTTATCCATGGGGTCAGTCCTTCAGGAACTGCTCCAGCACAAGCTTCCCATGGACCCAGAGGTTCCTTGGGGCATCCCCCTGCTCTGGTGTGGGGTTTTCTTCCCTGACAGTTCAACAGGGGGGAGAGGCACCATTATTTAGGTTGGACAAAGATGCAGAGCCCTTTGCAGGATGTGCAGCTTGATGCACAGGAAGGTTTATTTGTTTTAGTCTCACCAAGAGCTTTATTCCTGATTCCTGTTGCTCCTGGCTGGGTGGCAGCTGAATGAAAGTCCCAACAGTTTGGGTCCAGACACAAATGTCCTGACAGGAGAGCAAAGGGATATCAGTTCTGGAGGGTGCTCCAAGAGAGCTGGATTTAAAGTGAGCACCGAATCCCAGAATGGTTTGGGTTGGGAAAGACCTTAAAGATAATATTATGCCATAAGCAGGGACACGTTCCACTGGACCAGGTTGCTCCAAAGCTCATGAGCCATGACCCTGAGCAGCCTGGATGGGGGCAAGCTGCTGAGCAAAGGAGCCAGGGGAGAGTTTCCAACACTGATGGGCTTTCAGTGTGAAAACTGTGCCTGTCCCTCCCTGCACATGGGATGAGGAGAGGAGAGCAAGAGATGGTCTCAGCATTCCTGCAGGGACCAGCCCTGCAGCCAGGAGAAATTCCAGGCCACCCACCACAGCTTTGTGCTGCTCAGGTAACCTGGCAGGAAGGGAAGGTGTTCTCCTCCAGTTTCAGCACTCCCAAGCTCCCAGCATTCCAGCAAAGTGTCAAGGAAGGGCTGGTTTTATGTTTAACCCTGCTGGGCTGTGAACTGGGAGCTCCCATTAATGGGATCCTTGTCTTTGGAGCAAGCTGGGAGCCCCAGGACTCTCACACCCAAATAGTGTTCTATTGTGCTGGCTCCAAACCTGCTGGTGGAGCCACTGGGAGCCGTGTGGGAACGTGCTGAGAACGTGGGATTTTGTTCAAATGTCACTTTCTCAGGTGTCAGGGGCTGTGTTTGCTCTCCATGTGTGACTGCCCAGAGCTCTGGGAGCACGGGACCACCCCAAGGCATCCAGCTGCTTCCAGAGAGGGGGAATGTGTGGGAGCTTCCCCTGCTGCCCTCAGCATCAGGCTGGGCTCTGTGGGGAGCCACTGTGGGATGGCTCCCCAGGGGAGAAGAGTGTGCTTGGAGCCCCTCCAGAAGGCAGGAAACCCTTCCCAAATTCATGTAGGGATGGCCATTCAGGTCCTGCAGGAAAGGAGATGGTGGGCAGCAGGTTCTGTTGCACTTTTGGGGAAGTGCTGGGTTATCAAGGGCAGATTTTGGTGCCCAGTTAACCCTGAAATTTGCCAAGGTTTGTGAGAAATGTCTGATGCCCACTGGGTTTCACTTCCAGCTCATTCCCAGCGCCTGGCCAGAAAATTTGTCCTTATTTTGTGCAAGTGCAAAGTGCCCTTTGTTAAACCAAATAGTAAAGTGTGGACCTGGCACAGCTTTACCCGTCCTAGGTGATCTCCACACCTTCACACACTCCCAGTGCTCCCAGCAGGGATTAATCAATGTGGACATGTGCCCATATGTGGTCAGCTCCCACTCCTTTTGATTGGTTACTGGGAAAAATATCCAGCCTGGGCTGAACCGTGTCTGCACTCGAGGATCATGGAATCCCACACTGGCTGAGGTGGGAAGGGACTTTAAAGCCCATCCAGTCCCACCCCTGCCATGGGCAGGGACACCTTCCACTATCCCAGGCTGCTCCGAGCCCCAGTGTCCAACCTGGCCTGGAACATTTCCAGGGTATGGATTTCCAAGCTGGAGCGCAGAGTGAAGGCTTGTGGCACCAGGAATTAATCCATGGAGGCAAATAGTGGGACAGCTCTCCAGAGCAGGAGGAGGAAGATGCTGTTGGGGGCAGCCAGAGCCCTGTTTTGGCATCAGGACTGTTCTGTTTGCCCTGCCTGGGGCTCTGGGCTCCTGTGACAGGAATGAGGACAGGCTCGAACGGGACAGGTGATGTGTTTGTCAGCACCAGGGAGAACACAAACGGCTCAGGGAAGCTGAGACATTTTTTCTGGAGCAATGGAAAGCTTTTAAAAACCATTTCCTGATTACTTTGACTGCTTGATCTCACAGCCTGCTGGGGTTTCTTTGCGTTCCATTTCCCAAGGTGCCCTGAAGAGCACGGAGTGAAAAATCTGAGGAAAACCTGAAGTATATTTTACAACCTGTGCCAGACCTCAGCCAGTGTCACTGGGAAGCTCCTCCTGACCTCAGGGCACTCTGAGCCCACCCATAATTAATGATGGACTTGCCAGCATGAGAAAAAAAACCCAAATACCTGTTTTAATGGAAAAGGTCCCACTGGCTCCAGGAGAGGCTGGGGCAGAGCCCAGCCGTGGGCTCTGGTGCCAGAGGAACCACAGGCTCTGTACCACCCACGACCTGACAGCAAGGCAAGGAGAAGCACCTCATTTTCAAGTCTTTGGGGTGGATCAGAGTTTTCAGCCCATGGCTGGGCTCCAGTCCTTTTCCTATAGTGTTTGTGGCAGCTCCTGAGCAGAAATTCTTTTCCTTTGAGTTCCACAACAAGAAGTGTGGTTAGAATCTTTTGGAATTTTTTTTTTTTTTTCTTTTTTGAATAGGGAAAGTTTCTTGCCTGGGGCCAAGCGCAGAAATGTGGAATGGATTTGGATCAAACTTACTTTTTCTTTAGGAATTTTATTTAAAGTAAAAACAAAAGAAAAAACCCCAACCCAACAAACTAACACCTCAGGCAAGAGCTGAAGCATGGAAAATTTTATCCCAAAAGGTGGATGCTTTGTGAAATTATGAGCATATGAAAACAGGTGGTTAAACTGAAAAGGTTTCACAGATTGAAGAACAGAGGGTGTGACCAAGAACCTGTTATAAATCCTGGAGTGAACCCTTCCTGAAAGGCAGGGCTAGGAGAACAGGCCATGAGCGAGTAACCTGAGCCACCACCAAAGCCACAGGCGGCTGCAGAGCCGCGGGGGAAGCCAAGCAAAACCGAGAGAGGTTTGGGGAGAGGTCAGCAAGGCAGCCAAGCCAGGCTCCCAAACGTGATGGGAACTGGCTGGGACAGATTTCACTTGAGGCACCTGATCCAAGACCTGCTCAAGTCCATGGGAAGCTCCTCAGAGGCCTGAAAAGTGCAGCCAGGAGGAAAAGCCTGGAAGGACAGGGCTGCAGCACATTGCAGGGTGGAGGAAGGGAATGATCGGTGAGAGGACAAGGGGGAATGGCTTTGAATTGGAAGAGATGAAGTTTAGATGGGATATTGGGCAGGAATTGTTCCCTGGGAGGGTGGGCAGGCCCTGGCACAGGGTGCCCAGAGCAGCTGTGGCTGCCCCTGGATCCCTGGAAGTGTCCAAGGCCAGGCTGGACAGGGCTTGGAGCAGCCTGGGATAGTGGAAGGTGTCCCTGCCCATGGCAGGGGTGGAACAGGATGATCTTTATGATCCCTTCCAACCCAAACCATTCCAGGATTTCATGACCTGTGAGTGAAAGGCCAGTTTTGGTGCACAAACGTGCCCACATGTGTGTGTTTGTGCTCCAAAGGATTCATGACTCCATTTTCTGCACTGGCAGGCTTTTGTCTTCACACACAGATTGTTCTCCTGCTTCCCTTCACACACACATCACTTTCCTGGGCACTCACGACACAAAAAGAATCTTATTTTTCCTCTTCTGCCTTAGCCCCTCTCCACAGAAATGCAGGACCCTCCACAAGGTGCCTCAGCTCATCCCAGTGGTTGCTACAGAGCCCTGGCAAAAAAACCTGCAGTGGGAAGCATCCAGCAGCCCTGCTGGAGCTCAGCAAGGAATGAGATGCTGCTCCCAGTCCCCCTGGATCACCAGGAACGAGCTGATTTCTGCCAGGTTACTCCAGTGTAAGTGTGATTATGAAGTGTTACGACACAAGGTCTGCAGAGTTTTACAGCTGAGTCTTAAAGGGATCAGAACAAGGGGGGAAAAAAATGCAAGAGGGGCTTAAACTGGAAGCTAGGAGTGTGGTCAAATTCAGGAGTGCAATGGCAATGCTAATTAAAAACCCCTGGAGAGAAGGAAGGAGGAAATTGCCGAAATCCCAGTGCTCTCACAGGGCGGCTCTTACCCAGGGACAAACCTGGGAGATGGGACATAAAGCCTGAACACCTCCTTTGTCCCCTGCCACAGAGCAGCTGGGTGTCCTTGCCTTGCCAGGAGAGCCAGCACGGAAGTATCAGCCACAGAAAAAGTAGTTTGAACATTTTGGTGCATGGAAGCCTTCAAAGAAGGCCTCAGCCAAGGGGGAGAGCTGCAGCCTGCTGTGTATCCTAAGGATTTCCATGATTTCTTGTCACTTTAGGCACTAAATCTTTCCACTGTCTACAGGAGGAGCTGGTTAAAAGCACAAACCTGAGGTGTCCCCAGGAGTCAATGTGAATATCCTGCAGGATGGGATGTTCCAGTCTTGGACTTCTCATCCATCTGGAGACCTCCAGGCCTTGGCCTCAAGATGGGCTTTTTCCTTCAGACCAATCAACTGGAAAGTGTTTTGGAAGTGCCAGCCTTGCTATTCCATGTTCCTGCTGTCCAAACACATCACCTTCCACTTTCCCAGAGGTTTGGGAGTTATTCAGGGGTGTTGATCCTTCCTGTAGCCATAACTTTTTCAAAGAGAATGGCTTTAAACTGAAAGGGAGTGGGTTTATTTCAGATACTGGAAAGGAATTGTTCCCTTTGAGGGTGGGCAGGCCCTGGCACAGGGTGCCCAGAGTAGCTGTGGCTGCCCCTGGAAGTTTCCAAGGGGTGGCTGGATGGGGCTTGGAGCAACCTGGGACAGTGGGAGGTGTCCCTGCCTGTGGCCACAGTGGAACTGGATGAGTTTCAAGGTCCCTTCCAAGTGAAATCCCTCTGTGATCCCATGGTTCTGCATTATTGGCCTCCAGCAGCTCCCGTATATCTCCCACGTTTGGCAGTCGAAATGTGGCAGCACATTTTGTGGCATTGAAAGCCTGTCCTTCCCCAAGTTAAAACTGGTCCTTCCCCAAGTTAAAACTGTTCCTTCCAGGCTCGTTTGTGGTACCACTAATGCACTGTCTGGAGTGAGAAGTGGAAACATTCTGTCAGCACAGCGAGGAAGGGACCGGGAGAGGGTTTTGTAGCTGGCAAAGCTGATCCTCCACGCTCTGCAGATGGAATTGCTGAATTCCCTGGATTTTCTTTAAGTTTTTTGCCTTCTGCCTGAAATGGGCTTTTATTCATGGAGTTAAGGGCTGTGTAGAGGTGGCACTTGGGGCTGTGGTTACTGGTGGGCTTGGCTGAACTCGGGGCTCTTAGAGGCTTTTCCAGCCAAAGCAATCCCATACTTCCACGCACAAACCCAGGCTGATTTTCAAATCCTTGAGTCTGGGAAGGCCAGCCTGGTCACACGTGTTCCCTCACCAGCCAGGCACACACTGGACACTCTGGAGTGTCCAATTTCTTGCTGTTATCTAGAGGAAAAGCTGCTTTTGGCTCCCTTTGGAGGCCTGGTCCTTTTCCTCAGGTGAGGGAAGTGGCTCCTGGTGCAGCTCCCAGGGGATCAGGATGAAGCTGGAAGGTGA
This sequence comes from Polioptila caerulea, assembly GCA_013397295.1. NCBI lineage: Eukaryota > Metazoa > Chordata > Aves > Passeriformes > Certhiidae > Polioptila > Polioptila caerulea. Next base: position 79,647 of record VYXF01001497.1, read on the forward strand.
AACAATGGCAGAACCTGGAAAGGAGGAGTTTCAGGGTGACAAAGGGGCCGTGGGCTGGAGTTTCCAGCTTTGTCGCTCCCTAAGTGAAAGAAATAAACACTGAAACCTGAGCAAAGCCCCTCCTGGAGGATACATTTCCTGGGAACTCTCACTCTGATAGCTGGAAAATCCATAAAGGTTTTTCTCCTTGGAGCTGGAAGACTCCAACCAAGCCCTTGATTAAAGCAATGACAGTAAAATAAGTCACAAACACCACACCCACACCTGGAGCAGCCCTGAAGGTGAGGTGCCTCTTTTAGGGGGCTGTCTGTGACCCCTCCTGGGAGGGAAACCCAATCAAAGGAGAGGGGGCCAGCTCCCATCAAGATGTAGCCCCCAAATCCATCAGGAATTTCATTTCAGGAGGAGATACCAGGATTTTACCACGGCTGTCTGCAGCATTCTCCAGGTCATGCTGCTGCATGAAAGGGAGTGTTAGAACCTGGGACTTAAACTAAACAGATTTCCTATAGGAAACACACACAAAATTACTTTGCTTCTAAAGTTACTTTTATAGACGTTTTCCCTGAGAAATATTTCTCCCTGGAAAAATAAATTCACAGGATGTAATTAAAACAGTTCTGTGTGTGCACTGGGCTGGCCCCCTTTAAGTGCTTCACCAAATGCACCAGCGAGGAAAGGAATGAAAGGCAGCTTTGTTGGGATCTATTAATGACAATCTGCATTAATTAGAAAATGAGACATTGTTCTCCTGCTTTATGGCTATGAAAATGGCTGCTAATAAGGGTTAGGCTGGAGTGCTCAGCTTTTAACTTGTCTGTGCTGTTGTGAGGCCTTGAAAAATCTAAATAATCTTTCATTTGTCAAATCCTGAGCTGATGAAGGCAATGGGAGTCAGATTCCATACCCTTGGATTCTGGCAATAACCAGGTGCTGGTAACTGTTTAGGGGTTTTTTTCTTTTTCTTTTTTTTTTTTTTTTTTTTTTTGCTACTTTCTTTATGTTTAGCTTTTAATTAAACAAACAAAAGTAAGAGTGAACTGCATTGTATTAGAGCTTAACCTCCACTCCCTGATGAACAAACCCTTAATAGGTTTTTATGGATCTCTAATTAGGGATAATAATCATCTCTGCTCCTCTGCCCCAGGCCAGCCATGTGTAGTAAAACCACTCCCCCCCTTTGCAAACATTTTTGAGTGCAGAAATAAAGCATTCTGTGATTCTGAAAGCTAAAATCTAACACCTTTCTAGCAGCATTTAAAGTTTTTACTGCTGCATTGCTGTCCTGATCACAAGTAAAACATTTTTATGTCCCTCAGGCACAGCTGGCTGTGTTTCCTGTGTCTCCCAAGCACAGCACGGTGACATTTCCAATGTATCTCCACCACATGACCCCTTTTTGAGTGGAGAAACAGGAACGAATCCTCAGAGTTCTTTTTTCACAGAATCATGGAATTTGGGTTGGAAGGGATCCTAAAGCTCATCTCATTCCATGGGCAGGGACACCTTCCACTATCCCAGGTTGCTCCAAGCCCGGTCCAAGCTGGCTTTGGACACTTCCAGGGATGGGGCAGTCACGGCCTCTCTGAGCAACAAGACTGGAAGCTGAGTTTTGGTAACTGAAGCATTTTAAGTAGCGTCCCTGGAGCCACTTCCAATTAGAAAAAGAGACAACATAAGCAGAGAAGAACGACCTGGAATACCTTGAAAGAGAAATCCCCTTCCCTGGGAGGGAATACATGGAGCGGAGGGTTAATTTTAATTTCTTAATTAGCGAGCAGCAGCCAGGCTGGGATGGGAGCTGGGCAAGAAACGGGGGAAATGTTTTGTGTTCACACCCCACCTGGGAGGTGGGCCAGCATCCCGGGCCTGCTGGAAAACAGGCAGGAATGGAATCCCGCTCGGAATTCCTGCGGCCCTCCTTCCCAAAGGCACCTTTCTTCCCTTCCTCAGGGAATGCTTTAGAGCCCGCAGCTCCCCAACAGAATTCGCAGCTAAAAATGACTTTGGGAGTTCTTTTTTCAGCACTGGGCTTCGAGTAGGGCGGAGGGGGTTCTTGCTGTGTTGGCTTTCATTAAATACCCCCTCAGCAGAGCAGCCCAGGGGCTTCTCCCCCCCGTTTTGTTTCTCTGAGGGCTCCGTTCAATAAATGCACATCCACTGCAGCCCAGCTTAATGAAATTGTGCAGGGCACTTCCAAGAGGAGGATGTTTATTTTTCTCTGCTGGTTCACCAAGGCTGCTCCAGGTCCTGTGTGCCTGGAGAGCTGCTCCATAAAGAGCCCCTTGTGCCTGGGGCAGCCCTAAGTGCCCGCACTCACTCAGCGCTGGGGTTCTCTAAGTGCGGAGCAGGTGGGTGGGCAGCTGCACTTCCAGGGAATTTCGGGGGGAAAAAGTGTGCTAAGAGCACGGTGTTAAGGTGGGAAAGTCAAGCAATTGCAAGGCCAGACCTGCCTGGAGACCCAGCTTAATTCATCTGTTTATGTCTCCTGTTTTTGCACAGTCCCCCCTGCCTGCTATATCTCCTCCTTTTGGACAGAATTTGTCGCCTTTGTGCTTTTCCACACATGTCCAACGCCGTGGGGCTCCTGATGCCTGTTTCTGCTGGATCCACCTCCTGTGAGGGAATGTGGAGGTGTAGGTGCTGCTGTGGGGTTCTTGATGAGCCTTTTGTCCCTAGTGGAGGTTTCTGACAGGGTTACTCGGTGCTGATCATGCCAAATTTTGCAGCAGACCTCGTTTAAAATCTCACTCCCAAGGCACTAGAAGCTGCATCCCTGGGCATGGATCTGGAGTGCCTGGAATGCCTTCATGGATTGGACTGGATGATCTTTAATGGTGCCTTCCAGCCCAAATCCTTTTATAACTTCTATGGGATATTCACTGTTTGGTGAGTTGGACTGGATGATCTTTAAAAGCCCCTTCCAGCCCAAATCGTTCTATGATTTTATTAAATATTCACTGTTAGATGGGTTGGGCTGAATGATCTTTAGAAGTCCCTTCCAGCCCAAACTGTTGTATAATTTTATGGAATATTCACTTTTTGATGGGTTGGACTGGATGATCTTTGAGAAGGTCCCTCCCAGCCCAAACCACTCAACGATTTCTATGAAACATTCACTGTTTGACCCCTCTGTGTGTCAGAAACGCTTGTTTGGGATGGACAATGGCCACACTCCGGGGAAGAGGGAGGGACGTGGAATCACAGAATCACTGAGCTGGAAGGGACCCACAAGAATCATCAAGGTCCAACTCCTGTGCTTGCTGGAAATGAACTTTTCTCCTCCCCAGTCTCTTTTTCCCCCTACTCTTGCTTTTCCTTGAGCTATTTCTTCTGACAATTCCACACGAGTGCTGAAAGCAGTTGTTCAATGGCAAAAACACGGGGGGGG
>VYXF01001497.1:88352-113418 GCA_013397295.1 Polioptila caerulea
CAGCCTGCGCCTTTTGGGGACTCCCATCTCAGCCCTTGGGAGAGGTGTCAGGGTGTTCTTCCCACTGTTCCCCCAGCCTGCGCCTTTTGGGGACTCCCATCTCAGCCCTTGGGAGAGGTGTCAGGGTGTTCTTCCCACTGTTCCCACAGCCTGCGCCTTTTGGGGACTCCCATCTCAGCCCTTGGGAGAGGTGTCAGGGTGTTCTTCCCACTGTTCCCCCAGCCTGCGCCTTTTGGGGACTCCCATCCCACCTGCTGGTTTTGGAGAGGTGTTTCCCAGGATGTTCTCGCTGTCCCCTCAGCCTGCTCCTCTTATTGAGCTCCATCTCATCCCATTTTTTCATAGCATGGTTTGTGTTGGAAGGGACCCTAGAGCTCATCCCACCCCCTGCCATGGGCAGGGACACCTTCCACAATCCCAGGTTGCTCCAACCCCTGCCCAGTGTGGCCTTGGACAATTGCAGGGATCCCGGGGGTTTTTGTGGGAGAGATGTCAGGGTGGGAGGATGCTCCCCTTTCCCCCAGATCATTCCCCTGGTTTCCCAGGAGGCAAATCTCACAGCTGTGCATGAACTCTTTTCAGATCAGGATAGGAATGTGATACCAGGAAAACGGGAGCCTACAGATAATGGGGAAAACATACAAAAGGGATTACAATCAGCTATAAACCTGGAACACCCCTTGTTACAAAATCTCAGTGCTAACCCTGTGACTGTGGGAATAGTTAATTAATTTTCCTGCATCATGGAGAAATCTGCTTAGAGTGCTAAATGTTTCCCAGCCTCAAAAAAAAGGTGTTATTTCAGCAAAAAATGAGAATGAACCAGCCCTTCTTTCTGCTACCTGGGCAGCTGGGGCTCTTGGGACCCATGGGCTGAGGGTTTTTTGTGGGAAAAACCAGAATTTGACAGGAAGAGGAGGATGGGGTCCACAGCTCCATTCTACAGGTGATGGAGTGAGCAGAGAAGTGATGTCTTTGAATTTGGAGGTAGATATGGACCTCAAAGCTCATCCCATTCCACCCGTGCCACGGGCAGGGACACTTTCCACTGCACCAGGTAGCTCCAAGCTCTGTCCAGTCTGGACCTGGACATTTCCAGGAATGGGGCAGGCACAGCTTCTCTGGGCTTCCAGTTTGGGACATCTCACTTTAAAAAGGGACAAAAGTGAGAGGTTGGTTGTTGGTTTTTTTTTTTTTAATAGATGATTTTTGAGGCAGGATTTATTCAGGTGTGCAGCCCCTGGCACAACTAAAGCCCACCATCCAGTCACTGCTCTGCTTCCTCTGTCCAGGCACACTGTCCAAATGTTCCTTGGGGAGCTTTTTAGGGCCGCTAAAAGTGCCAGGAGTCAGAGAATCATATCCTGAGTGCAAGGGACCTGGTGAAGGCCACAGCTTTGCACCAGGGGTAAAAGTGGAGTTTCTCTCTTGAACTCCAGAGAAATTTCAGAGGGATTCAGGCTGTGGGATACAACTCACATCCTCAGGTTACTCAGCTTTGCATGGGCCTGGTTTTCAAAGCTGCCTGGGCTTCTGCTGAGGGAGGCTCACATAAGCTGGAGTTCCATTAGGCCTGGCTTTAGGAGGCAAATGAGACTCCTCAGGTGGAGCATATGGGATAATGGAATGATGCCATGGAGGTGCAGTTCCTGAATCAGCATGGGCAGCAGTATCCTCTTGTCCCTGTGCTGGCAGAGCTCTCCATGGAGTCAAAGGAAGCCCTGAAAATGTTGGGGTAAGGCCTGAGCTGGCCATCAGTGCTGTTGTATCCTGGGGGATGGGCGAGGAAAAAAAATACAGAATCTACATAATTGTAAAATGATAGAACCCTGGAGTTGGAAGGGAGCCACAAGGATCAAAGCACAACCCCTGTCCCTGCACAGACACCTCAAGAACCCCACCCCGTGCATCCCTGGGAGCACTGTCCAAATGTTCCTTGGGCTGTGGCAGCCTTGGGGCTGTCCCCGTTCCCGGGGGAGCCTGGGCAGTGCCCAAGCTCCCAGGGGGGCATCTCCTGGAGGGAGTGGGGCTGCTCTAACTCTGTGTTCCCCCCGAGCAGCCGCATCAATGAGAAGTCGGTGTGGTGCTGCGGGTGGCTGCCCTGCACCCCGCTGCGCATCGCCGCCACCGCCGGCCACGGCCCCTGCGTCGATTTCCTGCTGCGCAAGGGGGCCGAGATCGACCTGGTGGATGTCAAGGGGCAGACAGCTCTCTACGTGGCCGTGGTCAACGGGCACCTGGAGTGTGCCAAGATCCTGCTGGAGGCCGGCGCCGATCCCAATGGCAGCCGGCACCACCGCAGCACCCCGGTGTACCACGCGGCGCGGGTGGGGCGCGCCGACATCCTGCGGGAGCTCATCAGGTCAGAGCTCGGGGCTGGGCTCAGAGCTGCCCCTCCCTTTTGCTGCTCCCTTGCCATCCCTTCCCTCCTCACCTGGTTGCTGCCTCCACACTTCTTGGACTGGAGAGGAGAGGGTGGAGAGGTGCCCGAAGGGACATCCTTGGATTTCCCGTCGCTTGGCCTTGGCTGCGGATCTGTTCTCACCTATTCCAGTCCAAGCCCAAGAGAGGAGTCTCTGGTTCTGAGCCCATCATCCAGTCAGGTCCAAACCTTGCAGTCTCCTTTACTTCTGCCATGCCCCTGACTGGAGTTAGGAGGGAGCTGGATTCCCCAAAAAACCTCCCTGGATGTTGGGTTTTCCCTCAGGAGAGTCCCTTGGCAGCACCAGCAGGGCTCAAGGTGTAGCAGGAGGCTGTGGGAACTTGAATTGCTCCTTCTGTGGTGTGCCTTGATTGTTCCTTCTTTTTGAATTGGAAGATTTCTGTCCAAGGGATGGTGCTGGACCACTATGTGGGCCATAGATGCCAAATAATAAGGGATCATAATGGGAGGGAGAAACAGTAGGGAGAAATTGTAGGGAGAAACAGTGAAAGAGAAGGAAATTGAAGGAATCCCCTTGATGACCTCAAATGCTAGAAAATAACAAAAGGATTTGAACAGGAAAAGATTCAAAATCCTTGGGGATTTTCCTCCTTTTCTGAATTTTCATACAAGTGCAGTTTTGGGGAAGAAAGGGAGATAATTCCCCCCCTCCTTGCCCCTTTGCCAACAACGTGAGAGGAGGATGCTCCCATCAGCACAGGCTTGTTGATAGAGGGTTCAACTCGCTGCATTCCCAAAAAATCTCCCCTGCTCTCTCCACCCAGGCAGGGTGAAATGTAGCAAATGGTATTTCAGCAGCACAGGGAGAGCTGATGCCTTGATTTATGTGTCTGCTCCTTGGGATAGCTCACCAGCAATATTAAAAGCAAGATTTTGGACAACTTTCAGGATTAAAAATTAACTGGAGTTTGTCCAATCTCTTTTTATTAGGCAATGTCTCTCCCAAGGCTGCTAAGCTAATACCAAATTGTCAGATTGCCCAAAATGTCAAATATCTCAGAGCAGGGGTTTCAGAGATCTGTGCAGCGTTACTTAGTGAAAAATGCAGCCTTTATGTTTCAGAGATTTTAAAAATGTTGGATCTACAGAATTTGGCAGGGGGAGTGCAATGAGGAAGACAATTTTCCTGAGATAGGAGGGAATATGTTGAGAGAACCTGAACCCAGTCAGGTTTACTACATCGCAGGTGTCTAAACATCACCTGCTTTGAAAGTTCTATGGTAGCACCGTTGGGATCCCTGAACATTCCTACAGGGGCTGAGCCAAGCAAGAGGTGAAATCCCATCCATGAATAGTAAATCCACACGTGGCTATGGAATGGGGATCCATTTTACTGGGCAGCTGCTGGAAATATTTAGGGTTCTAATGCCAGGGTATAGATGACATTCCTCATAATTTGGGATCATGCTGTGGTAGGATCCACTGCTACCTGCAGTGGAACTGAGGGTGGCAAGGGTGAGAGGATCCTTTTGCCAGGCTAAAACTGGGAAAGAGAGAACTGCCAGATCACCCCCATCCCTCAGGTGCATGCTTGACCCTGCTAAAAGTAGAATTTGGGGGTTTGCTTTGAATTGAGGGCCTCCACTGAGAATTTTGATGGTAATAATGGGGGAAGAAAGGACTGAAATGACAGGAGATCTGCTCAGGAGGCAGTGGCCTTACAACAGCCCTGTGGAAGTCCCACAGCAGCATGGATAACTCTGTCCAAATGCTTGTGTAATCTGATTTTAAGGGGGAAAATACACTTTGTGCCATTTACTGCTCTTAGAAGAGTCTCTCAGCCCTTGTTCTGGGTTTGCTGAATTTAAGTGAGACTCTTCCCATGCTCAGAGCTGAAGGATTTGGTTAAATATTTGCCGGACAGGGAGCAGTCCCCACTGGTTTCAGTGAGAACTGTGCCTGCTTTGAGGTAGGATTTGTCCCCAGGTATTTTCCTTAGTTCTATGAACTCCTGAAAGGAATGTAATGCTATCTAGGGAAAATCTGGTTCTCTGAGTGCTTCGTTTGCCATTTGGAGAGAGGGACTGGTGGGTGAAGGAACCTTTTCTCCCTCTGTGGGCAGAAAGGACAGGGCTTTGTGATTAAAACCAGCTACTCCTTAGGGACTGAGTTGTCTTCCTCCTTCCTCCCATCCAAGCTGCGTAGGAGGAACATGGAATTACAGTCCCCACTGCCTGGAGGAATCCCCAGCAGATTCCAGTTTCTTCAGGGGTAGGGATTTGTCACAGATTTTCTGCTGTGGAATGCAGATTCCTGTTTCCATTTCCCTGCTCTTTGGGATCGAGTGCCTGTGTTGCTGTTCTGGCCCATTTTATCCTGGTAGGGAAGTTATTTCAGTGTCCCTCTTCAGTGGAGTCATCTGGAAACATCCCTGCTCCCCAGGCAGCTCGTTAGCATGCAGCATTATGTGGTGCTGGCTCAGGGCTGAGCCATCCCTAGTGCCAAGACAGGAGAAGAGAGAAAATACAACTAAAGGTTCTTGGGTCGAGATATGGAAGGGGAGAGGTCACTCACTAAATACCATCACGGGCAAAACAGACTCCACTTGGGGGTATCAGTTGGATTTATTCCTAATAAAATCAGAGCAGGGTAATGAGAAGTGGAGTAAATCTTAACAAACCTTCCCCCTCCCCTCCCTCCTTCTCAACCTCATCCAACATGGGGTAAGCTTCTGAAAGAAGCCACCCCTGTACCCTCCCACTACCAAAACCTGGCCATGCAAACCCAGTCCATCAGGAGGGCAGGGATTTTGCTGTTCCTTCTCTCCCCAAATCCCAGGCTGTTGTGGGCAGGGAAAACATCTTTGCTTCTGGGAGACCAGGCTGTGCTGGCTGCCTTGTCCCTGCTCAGAAGCACTGCCGGGCCCATCTGAGGGTGGGGACGGGCGGGTTCCAGCAGTTCTCACCGTGTGCGTGTCCTTCAGCCTCATCCCTTGCCATTCCCAACCCTCCCTCCCTCTTCCTGGCGCAGGTACGGCGCGGACGTGGACGTGAACCAGCAGCTGGCGTCCCGCGGGCCGGGGCAGGCGCTGCGGCCGCTGACCACGCTGGTGGTGTGTCCCCTGTACATCAGCGCTGCCTACCACAACCTGCCCTGCTTCCGCCTGCTGCTCCAGGCGGGAGCCAACCCGGATTTCAACTGCTGCGGGCCCATCAACGTGCAGGGCTTCTCGCGGGGCTCGCCCATGTGCGTGCTGGACGCCGTCCTGCGGCACGGCTGCGAGCCGGCCTTCGTGCGCCTCCTCGTCGACTTCGGGGCCGATCTCAACCTCGTCAAGGTGGAGGCCTTGGGAGTCGAGGCCGCCGGGAGGGTCAAGGTGAATGCCGAGGCGCTGGAGGTGTTCAAAGAAGCCAGGGGTGAGTGGGTTTGGGTCCCTGGAGCAGCGCTGCGGATGCGGGAGGGCTCTTTGGAGGGCTGGTTTGGAGGTGAAGGTGCCGCTCAGGTGCTGGGGTGGGTTTTGCTGTCCTCACTTCAAGGACCTTCAGCAATAAGATAAAATGGTCTTACAAGCAAACAAGGCGTCAGCGGCTTCTCCACTCCCTGCTTTTCCCCTGTTGCATTTTGTAGCTTCATGCGGTGTTTTCCCCTCTCCAGTCGTTCAGCAGTCCAACCTCTGTCTGTTACTCCATCTTTTTCATCTCTCCCAGCTTTTTCCATTGCCTACTCATGTAGGCAAGGCTTAGGGGTCCTATCTGAGCTGGGCTTTGGAGCTGTGGATCACCAGTGGCACTCAGTTCTCCAGAGCCACCCAGGTGTGTCCCAGCTGTTCCTGTGTGACCCTGGGCTCTGAATCCAACAGGAACTTTAATCTGGGCAGACTGCTTGGGAAGGAAAGCCACAAATGGTAAAAAGGGGCAGGAGGAAACTTGGATGGAGGCAAAAAAAGGTGGGGAAAAATGCAGCACCTCGGAAATCCACCTGGTGAGGACCACAGCTTTGCACCAGGGGTAAAAGTGGAGTTTCTCTCTTGAACTCCAGAGAAATTTCAGAGGGATTCAGGCTGTGGGATGCAGCTCACACCCTCAGGTTACTCAGCTTTGCATGGGCCTGGTTTTCAAAGCTGCCTGGGCTTCTGCTGAGGGAGGCTCACATAAGCTGGAGTTCCATTAGGCCTGGCTTTAGGAGGCAAATGAGACTCCTCAGGTGGAGCATATGGGATAATGGAATGATGCCATGGAGGTGCAGTTCCTGAATCAGCATGGGCAGCAGTATCCTCTTGTCCCTGTGCTGGCAGAGCTCTCCATGGAGTCAAAGGAAGCCCTGAAAATGTTGGGGTAAGGCCTGAGCTGGCCATCAGTGCTGTTGTATCCTGGGGGATGGGCGAGGAAAAAAAATACAGAATCTACATAATTGTAAACTGATAGAACCCTGGAGTTGGAAGTGAGCCACAAGGATAAAAGCACAACCCCTGTCCCTGCACAGACACCTCAACAACCCCACCCTGTGCATCCCTGGGAGCACTGTCCAAATGTTCCTTGGGCTGTGGCAGCCTTGGGGCTGTGCCCGTTCCCTGGGGAGCCTGGGCAGTGCCCAGCACCCTCTGGGGGAAGAACCTTTGTCTGAAACCCAACCTAAACCCGACTGACACAGCTCCAGCTGTTCCCTCAGGTCCTGCTGTGGGCTTGGCAGTGATGGCCTCTGTGGTCACCAGCCCATGCAGCCTCCAGCTGGTCCTTCCAACCTTTCCATGGAGGCAGCTGCTCCAGATCTGGGAGGTTTGGCCTCCTCATGGGGCAGGACTTGTGCCAGCTCCGCTCTCCTGCCCCGCCTCGGGGTTGCTGTTCTCCCTCTCTCCTCCCCAGTAATCCTTGCCTGTGTTTTTCCTTGCAGGCCGTGCCCGGAGCCTCTTGTCTCTGTGCCGCATCGCTGTGCGGAGAATCCTTGGCAAATCCCGCCTGGATCTGATCCGCAGCCTTCCAATCCCAGACCCCATTAAACAGTTCTTACTCCACGAACACAGTTAAAGGACGGCCAGCTGCTTTTGGGGACAGTTTGACTTGGTGAAGGAGTGCCCTGACAGAGCCAGGTGCCAATCCTGCCCCTTTCCCCCTCATGGAGTGCACATAATTCCCTGCTCCTGTGGAATTTTTTCCTCCTCCAGATTTAGGGTGCAGTGATTCTGTGTGTCTTTTCTCCCTGGGGATAGGCTGCTAAACGCGTGCGTGTTGCTGGAGTAAATACAATATATCCTGTAGCTGTTGGCAAATGTGTAACCTCTGTTACTGCTCTGTGTCACACGCACACCTGGGATCTCTGTGGCATTTCTGTGTGGGGAAAGTGTCCCTACTTTACTGTTTTTCCCATCACAGCCAGACCCACCACAGCACATAAAACCAGAACTTCCTACCTACTTTTTATTCCATATCCCATGGTAAGACCAGAGAAAACCCAAAACTGGTCTGTTTTGTTTGCATTGTGGAAAAGGGGGAAAAAAGGGGTTGGTTTTTTTTTGAGGAGTTGAGAAAGGTTGTGCTTTTAATCACGGTGTTGCATCCAGCAGCCTGGGCTCCTTGGATTTCCAGTGCCTCTTCATGCCACAAACTCCCAGAAGAGTCATTCTGCAGGGAGTCAGCAGCCTTTTGATGGGATCTCAGGGCCAGCCAGTGACGTGATCAGTGCAGAGGGATCGTTGTTAAAACAGCAGCTTTAGAAGGATAGAAGTGATGGTACCTCAGGGTCTTGGGAAAAATGTCAGGTGACAATGGTCCTTGGTTTAACTTCACTGATTCAAGTAAAGTCACTGTGTTATAAGTTTGTGGGTTTTTTGGATGATTTTTCTTTGCTAGCTCTTCTTCCTGTGCTCATCCAGCTGGCAAAGGTAATTTTCCAGATGTGGCCTTAAAGATCAGATAATCCCAGCCTGGTTTGGGTTGGAAGGGACCTTAAAGCTCACCTAGGTCCAAGCCCCTGCCATGGGCAGGGACACCTTCCACCATCCCAGTTGCTCCATGTCCTGTCCCTGGACTTTATGGATTTACCTCATAGGCCTCAGCAGTGGTTCCAAAATCTTTTCCCAGAGGCATAAACAAATGCAAAAACAAACCAAAGCAGAGGATATTTCCAGACCTTCCCAGGTGAGATGCAGCCGGCAGGTGAGGAGAGGCAGTTCTGCACCATTCCCTTCCCAGGCCTGCAGCTGGTTTTGGTTTTCCTGCGCTGGCAGCGAGTTGTGCACAGGCTTTATAGAGGTGTGAACATGCCTGGGAGATGCAAACAGGTTGTAAAGCCTCTTGGCACCTTGCTGGGGGATCCATAATGGTTTGCAGGAGCTCACCGTGCTCCTGAGGTCCAGTACAGGGAGGCAGAGAATGAGATGGGCTGTATTGAGAAAATGCCACGGGAACAGCTTTTGGGATTGTTTTTTCCCTGGAGATTTTTACTTGGTTTTTAAATGGGACCCCCAGTTGGGGTGAAGGTGGTAGGATGGATGTGGGCAGAGCTGGAAAGGACCCACAAGGATCATCCAGTCCAACCCCTGGCCCTGCACAGACACCCCAACAATCCCACCCTGTGCATCGCTGAGAGCGGTGTCCAAATGTTCCTGGAGCTCGGGCAGCCTCAGGGCCGTGCCCATTCCCTGTTCCTGTGCTCAGCCACCCTCTGGATGGTGGTTCCACCTGGAATGAGCTGCAGTGAAATGCCTTGGTGAAAATGTGAGAGGGTGGCCCAAGGAAATTGGGAGAATCAACTCAACTCAGTGCTTCATGTAAGTCTGGTCTGTAATTAAAGCTGAGTCTGCTACAATGTTAATTAGAGATCCCATCCAAAGGATTCTCCTGAGCATGGATCTCTCCAGGTCTAAGGATGGTTCTCCTAGCCCAGTAGCAAACCAGCCTGAGGTTCTTCAGTGACTTGGAGACGTGCAGAATCAAAGCTTTGGAGTGCCTGGATCATCCATTCGACTTCCGTCTTCACTGTGGGACTTTGCCTCTGGAAAAGGTCAAACCTTTGGTGTGAGGGCCTGGAATAAGTCCAGCCTGGGGACAGCTCACATGAGTTTTACCCGTAAGTGCACAGGATTCTGTTGGAATGAAGTCCCTGTGGGGATTGGTTGCTGTGGCTGCTTAAACCCAGCTTTGCTGAGCTAGTTTAATACACAGAGAATCTGGAATTTTCACTGTAAGGATATAATAATCTTGAAATAGATTCAGAATATTTAGACTTTATTGTCCTGTCCTATAGGACCAAACCCTACATCTTCTGCCTTAAAAATGGATCCATCCATCCTTTTAAACCCAGGAAACAACAGTCTTCCAGTATAAAATCTCAATAATTGGTGTATTTCTATCATTTCACACTATATAAACAGCATTTCTCTTTGCCTTAGCTTGGACTTCACCCTTCCCTCCTACATAGCAAAGCATTCCCTTTTGTAAAGGTGTTTTCTTCCATGTTGTCCATGCAGCATGCTCAGGTAATGTGAGTAAAAATGGAGTTTTGTGAAGTTTTGAGTGGGAAAATAAACATTCCTGCAGTGTACATCCCATCCATTGAAAAATGCCCATTGTGTTAGTGCAGAATATATAAAGTGTGCGTGGCGGGGCCTTGCTGGAAGCTTGAATGGGACAGGATAAGAAAATTTGGAAAATGCTTGAAGAACCAAACCAGATCTGGAATCAGCCAAGCTGCTCCAAAGCTGCCTTTTCTTGTTGGCTTTCTTGTCTTTGTTGCTAGGGGAGGATTTCCAGGGCATGGAATGCTGGTACCTGGGATCCAAATATCATTTCCTGCTCATTTTGCAAAAGGTGGGGGGAAAAACATCTGGTGGGTTGAAGTGGTTTTTTGGTTGGTGTTGGGAGTTTTGGGTTGGGTTGTTTTGTTTAGTTTTTCAACCCCTGAAGTCAAGTAAAGCCCTTTTTACCCCAAAGCAGCGTTTTACCCCAAAGAGTTACAGTCCCTTCCTGAGGGTTCCCCTTCTGCCAGTGGAGAAAACCCTGGAAGGACACAACAGAGGGGACAAAATCCACTTCCAGAAGTGCCCATCAGTGCCAGATGGCTTTTCCCAAAATGGTTTGGGACAGCAGCAGGACCTGAGGGCAGGTGGGAGGTACCTGTGGTGAGCCTGGATCCGCGGGCAGCCCAACAAAGGTACTCTGGTGCAAGAGCACGGAGAAGGAGGAGGATGGCTCTGGATTTGGGAAAGCCTGGATCCTGCCGGCCTCTCCCTGTTCTGTAGCCACTGGAGGGGGCCGGAGAACCGCAGTCCCTGCGCGGGGGTTTGCAGGGACAGCGCCGATGCCACCTCCTGCCTTGCCCCTCCTGGCATCCTCAATTTTTTCTGCCCTCGCTCCGAGCTGAAGAGGGCTCTTTAAACCTCTAATTTCTGCTCCTGCTCCCTTGGTAGCTCTGGCAATGCAGCTCCTCAGTTTGTCTTGGCATGCAAGTAGATGTAATTCCTCAAAATATTTTGATTTTTATAACTTATCTTTTTTTATTTGGTGGCATTTTCACTGGAAAACTCCCTAAAAGCTTGAGCAAGCTTGCTGCTTGCTGTGTTGTTCCTGAGGATTAGCAGGTGCACCTGAGGATTTAGTCCCTGCAGCTGCCTCCAGGCGAGGGCACAGTCCCTCTTTCAGGATTCCTGCTTTTTTCACTCCGGAGATGCTTGTCTGATCTGGTGCCAGCATTTACTCTGAAGGCAAAACCAGAGTTTTTCCTAAATTGGAAGAAAATGGTCAAATGGTCTGGAATTGTGGTGATGAAAAACAAAGCTGAACAAGCCCTAATCTTAAATTTACACTTCCAGCCTCGATATTCTTCTAATTTGGAGTGTCTCCCTCCTACATCTCTGTGGATCTCCCCCCAGGCCACCCCACATTGGTACCCACGAGTCAGTGACAACATCTCTGTGCTGCATCTTGGAGCTGGAGATTTATCCTCAAACAGGAGAGATCTGTATGTCCGAGCTGCCAGTTTGGGGACAATAAATGTGGAATTGTTTAAAGGAATTGCATGTTATTTACCAGGACAGACAAACTAGGATTTCTGGTCCCCTCTTACTGAATTTCCTGGGTGACAGACTCACCTGAGAGCCTGTCCTTGTTTTATATAACAGCATTGCAGCATGGTCCTTATTACTCTTGCTCGTTAATCTCATTCTAAGATCTGCAGCAGTGAGGAAACGATTTCTTCTTGCACTGTGTGATGCCCAAATATTCACTCTGGGCTATGAGAACAGATCAAATCTCTGGCAGTCTCAAAGCATTTCCTCTAGGATGTGTTGTTCCCACTCCCCACATGCTGCTGGGCAAGCCCCAAAGTTATTTAACTTTTTGTTGTTCCCCACCAGCTCCTCCAGCCTTGTCTATCTCCCCAAAGGAGCTCTTCGTGACCCCTGCAAGTTGCAGCTGTGAAGAAAAAGAAGGAAATGGGTGGTAGAAGAAAAAGAAGGAAAAGGTTCTGGCTGCCCCACGCCTCTAAGCGTTCCAGGCCAGGCTGGACAGGGCTCAGAGCAGCCTGGGATTGTGGAAGTTGTCCCTGCTCACGGCAGGGGATGGGATGGGATGGGATGGGATGGGCTTTAAGGTCCCTTCCCACCCAAGCTTTCTGGGATTTCATGGAGAGGGCAGTGGCTGCCCAAGCCCTGT
Organism: Polioptila caerulea; assembly: GCA_013397295.1. Classification (NCBI taxonomy): domain Eukaryota; kingdom Metazoa; phylum Chordata; class Aves; order Passeriformes; family Certhiidae; genus Polioptila; species Polioptila caerulea. Next base: position 100,383 of record VYXF01001497.1, read on the forward strand.
GCCCTCCCCAGCCCTTCACAGTGACAGGAGGCTGCAGCCCCATGGGGCTCATTCTGCCACCTGCATCCAGCACTTTTCCCATTTTCCCCTCTGCATCCAGCACTTTTCCCCCCAACATACGTGTGCTGTTCTGTTTTCCACCTCTTTCTGCTTGTTCTGTTGGTTCCCATTGTTCGTGCCTGGGAGCGGGCTGCAGTGTGCTGTTGTTTACAGCAAAGTGCTCTTTGTTTCCCCGGCGTGGAGCATCTGGTGTTTGTGAGAGGCACGGCGGAGCTTTCCAGCAGAAACTCAGCCAGCCCGAGCGCGGCTGGCCAGGAGTCCACGTGTGCCACCAGAGCCCTGCTCCTAAAAAGGGCCTAAAAACCCCCAGCTGAGACAAGCCAGCTGGACGGGGCTTGGGTAGCCTCGTGGAAGGTGTTCCTGCTCATGGCAACATGGAACGGGGTGGGATTGAAGATCTTTCCCAACAAAAAGCGCTCTCTGACTCCATGATCCAGCACGGGGTGATAAATAAAGGCAGGATGGGCAGGATGGAGCAGGACAGTGCTGTTGATTTACGGCTCCAGCCATCCCCCCCAAGGCAGCAGATGATGGACGATCCGTGCGCGCTCCCCTCCCTGTGGCACAGGCTGTCCGTGAGCTTTCCAAACATACCAGGGTGAGGTGATGCTTGCATTCCCGCTGATGGCGCCTTTCCACAATCAGCTGAAAGCCGCTCAGGGAATTTGGGAAGCTGGGCTCCAGCCATGATCTCCTTGGCCAACCCTGCACTTGCCTTTAATTTTAATAATTTGGTGACATTCATTTATTTTAATGTTTCGCAAAGCGGGGCCTGCGTTTCCTCAGAGAAAATGAGAGTTGAAGGATGGTGAAATGCCTCCATAAATTGGAAGTTAAATTAAGAAACAGTTTTAAGAGCACTGAGTGCTGTTAGCCCCAAGTTGTGGAGTCACTCAGGGCGTTGTGAGCCTTTGGTACCCGTTGGAGGCACGGGAGGTTTAGGAGGCACAGGGAGTAGGTTGGATTGTTTGGTGGGTGTTTCTGAGCCTGCCTTTGTTCAATAGAAATGTATTAATGGGTTCACCCCTTGTTTCACTTCCCACAAAATGCAGTTTTTACAAAAAAATTCTTTTTTGGGAGATAATTTCAGCCACTGAGCATTTTATATCGCTGTGGGAGCAGCTTCTGGAAGTTTTATCCTTTTGGTCTTCTCTTTACACAAGAAGTGTTTACAGGGGCCTGGAGTGTCAGGACAGGGGGGAATGGTTTCCCACTGCCAGAGGGTAGGGTTAGATGGGATTTTGGGAAGGAATTCTTCCCTGTGATGCTGAGAAGGCCCTGAGGTTGCCCACAGAAGCTGTGGCTGCCCCTGGATCCCTGGAAGTGTCCAAGGCCAGGCTGGATGGAGCTTGGAGCAGCCTGGGATAGTGGAAGGTGCCTATGGCACCTGGGCATTTGCCTCCAGGGCCATCTTATTGAGCAGGAAAGGAGTTTGGCTTTATAATAAATAGATTATGAGGCTGTTGTCTGAAGGTGTTCAAGGCTTTACCTTCATCAAAGCAACCGATAAATCCTATAAATACCATTGGGCAAGCAGAAATTCCCAGTTGTCCTAAGTTCCATTTAGTATCCAGTCCTTTAATTACCAACCTCCATTAGTGCAAACTTTCTTCAAGCTGAAGCATTATGGAATTCCAGAGGGATTTGGGCTGGAAGGGACCTCTGAGCCCGCCTCGCCCCACCCCTTGCCATGGGCCATCACTCAAACAGAGCTGGGGGCCAGCTCTGAGGTCTGACAATTGAGAACTATTTTTAACCCCACAGCCTGAGACAGTGTCTGGTCCCTCTTGCTGGGAGTTGTTCTTGCTGGGTGTTCAGCAAACTTTGGGCTGGATCCATAAACTTTCAGTGCAGTGATAACCTGGGATGTTTCATGCATCGTGGACCGTGAAGGATGCAGAGATGTCAGCAAAAGTTGTTGTGCCAACGCAAACAAGGCCAGGAAGTTTTACTGTTCCCATTGCTGGGAACCTTGTTCCTCTTCCCTCTGTGGATGTGTCTGTGCATCAAGAGAGGCCAAAAGGTGCAGGTAAACACAAATCCCATGTTTCTATTTTTTGCTATCCAAAGACAAAAAATGGGAGGATTAGAGATTATTTGTGCATTCAGACTTCTGTAACTCTGAGCGTTGTGCTGCTGTAAACAGCTGCAGGTTTGTGCTTGCTTCCCACAAGAAAGCATCCAAAATGCCACAGAATCATGGTGCAAATGCATCATGTCCACTCTGAACCAGCACAGAATTCACAGGGAAGCCTTGGCTGGACTTTCACTTTGGTTCCCAACTATGATGTCCATCCAGCTCAAGGAAAAGCTCTTCCCCTAGACTGTGCTGGGGCACTGCCCAGGCTCCCCAGAGAATGGACACAGCCCCAAGGCTGCCAGAGCTCCAGGAGCATTTGGAGAATGCTCTCAGGGATACACAGGGTGGGATTGTTGGGCTGTCCTGTGCAGAGCCAGGAGCTGAGCTTGGGGATCCTTCCAGCTCTGGAGATTCCACGGTTCTTTTCTCTGGCATGAAAAATGCTCCACTTGGCTTTGAAGTGCCCGATCTGGTTAGCAGGGGTCAGATGTTTGAACATAACTGAGGGTATTACATGGGCTGATTAAATCAAGGCATCTGGCATGGATATCCTTCTGCTGATAGGTTTCCATGGAAAACAATTCCCATGCCATGAATGTCACTCGAGGCTTAGATTACACATCAGATGGATCTCATGTGCTCCCTGAGACCACCTCCGTTTAAAACGAGGCGGGGGCTCCCAGATGGAGTTGGGTCAGGCCCACAGCTCCCTGACCCTGATGGGATTCCCAATGTCCCTGTACAGGTGACTCCACCAGTGGATCAACGTTTTGGCCTCCCAGTGTCTGGAGCTGCCTCTTGGCCTCCTCTGCATCCAGCAGCCTCACGGGGGATGGATGGATGAGCTCTCCGGCTTGACGTGGCTCGGATCCCATGGTAGCATCCAAGCCTGGGCGCAGCCAGGCCCATTGTCTTCTTGGATTCAGGGTTTTTCTGTCACGTCTCTGTGCCCAGACTCCCCGAGTGCCACGTCTGGTGGCTGTGATTCACCGCTGGCGGGCAGGAAGCCCGACCGGCGATTCATTTCCCTGCAGCTGCCGAGCACTGACGTTGGTTTAGGCCCACTGGGGACAGGGAGAGAGGATTTTTCACCAAATGGCCCCAAATGCTGAAGTCCCCACGTGCTTCAGCTCTTACTCACCCTCTCCTAACAGCTCAAAGGATGGATCAGAGCCTCCCTTCGTGCAAGGTGATGTCGCCCGCTGGCGAAGCAAAACCAGTTCATACCAGAAGATTTTAATTGGTTCAGGACTTCCAAAGCCCAAAGTGAGAAACTGGACTTGGGCAAACTTTATTTTGCAGTCTGAGGCAGTGCTGCACCATTTACTCTTGGTTTTTGCCCCTCTGTTCACCCACAAAGTTGACAAGGAGCTGTGGATTGTGGGCGCTTCAAGTTCCGAGTGGCCTGGACACAGCAGGTGCTCAAGGAGTGCTGAGAGCCCCATGCTGCAACACAGAACCAGAGGACAGAGGGGCCCGGGGCTTTTTGGGTCTCCAGGCAGATGAGGGACAGGCAGAACTTGATTTTTTGGGTATGTTGTGGCTCATGGGACTTGAATCAGGCTGCAATTCATCAGGAGCCGGTCTCTTGCCGGTGCTGCCAAGATGCAGGAGTTAATTCTTATTCCATGAGAAGGCCAGAGCTTGCATCCAGCCAGTTCCCTGGGGTGCAGGGAAAAAAACGCTCTGAGAAATAAACACAGACACAAACAAACACCAGACTTGGCGCGCGGCTTTGCAGGCAATGGGAATATCTTTTAGATTCCTGCCGAGGTAATTGGCCTGCAAGGAAACTTCCCTGCTCTGCCCTTTGGCTCTCAGGGAGGCTCTGCTTGCCAAAATGCTTTGTGGTCCCTTGAGCTGTGCCTGGGCTGGACTGTGTTCTTCTGCCAGCCCAGCCCAGCGTTGTCCCGCACGCTCGCCGTGTTCCTGGTCTAACCTATTCCCAGGGATCTCCACTGAGCCTCCTTTCCAGCATCCCCACCCTCTTCTCGTGCATTTTATTCCAGTTCTTGGTGCTCCACACAAAAAAAGCTTCCCCAAATCTCCCTTGCTCCTGCTGAGGTTCTCCTTTCTATGGGGTCTTTCCTGCGTTGCTGGGGTAGGATCTGATCCCACCTGTCTCTTCTCTCCTGAGTTTTCGTTTGCATCACTCCACACCTTCCTGAAAATCCAAGCCCAAATCCCTGATCTTACCTGCACTGAATAACGCACCAGAGCCTGGATTCTTCCTCTCCCTCTGCAAGGTAAACAGGCCAGCATTTTCCTGGCTTTCAGAATTCATGGGAATGTGGAAAATCCCACATCTGACAAATCCTATCTTTCTGAGCTACTGCATTTCCCCCCACCCACCTTCCTTTGTGTTCCTGCAGTTTGTAACTGTTTTTGGAGTTCTAAAATGCTGCCAAATTTTCTCCTGGGTCAGGAGGGAGAGGAACTTTGCTCCGTAGCCCCCAAATTGCTGGATGGGAGCAGGTGGAGCTCAGCATGGCTCTGTCATTCCATGTGGGAATGACAGAGGGAGCATCCCTGGCATGTGGTGGGCTGGGTGCTATTGATGGAGCTCGTTTTAAAATCCCATTTCCAGTGTAAATGGAAGCTTGACCAAGAAAAATGTATTTTTAAGTGGGTATAAAAAAGCATTGAGCTGTGCAGAGTCTAATAAATACTTTGGGAAACCAATGGTTGGTTTGCAGCTTAGGCTGGAGATGCTTTTAAAAAAATCCATCATTCACCCACAGTGAAAGGCAGTTTAGTTCTCAGGGATCCTCCTTCAGGTAGGGACAGCTTTCCTCAGGATCCTCTCTGCATCCCCAAAGCTTGACCTTGCTTCATGCCAAGCAGGGAAAGTGACACCCTATGGTTTTTGAATCACAAATGGAAAATCCATACTGTTTTGGAATAAACAGCCCGGGCCATTAGAGACTCTATTTGGTTACCATTTGGTTACAACTGCATAAGGAACAGTTCCAGTGGAAAAAAAAAAAAAAAAAAAAAAGAGGCAGCAGTAACAGTCAATCGTCACTTTTTTTTTTCCCCCCCTTGCCTGGAAAACTTGGAATTTTATGGCCTATGAGCCACAAATTAGAATTGCAGGCAACAGATAAAGCTTGGCTATAAATCCAGCTAATGCCAGTGCCTGTTGGTGGCAGCTGCAAGGTGGGGTTTGTGAATGTGCCCCTGTCAAAATGGGCCTGAACGGGATCTTTCCCAACAGCCGGGATCACCAGGTGGGTCTGGATCCCTCTGGAAGAATGGAGCATCCCTGGTGCAGCAGGCAAGCCCTGTCCCCTGGGTAGGGATAAAAGAAGAGGCTGCTGCTCCTCTGATCAGCACCTGCCATCCCAGGAGGCTCCTTCAGCCTTTCCCCCAAAACTGTCCTTTTCCATCCTTCCTCAGGGAAGAGGATTTCTTGGCCATGTCTCCAGAAAATGAATCCCTGTACCTGTTTGTCCTTCCTCACAGGGAACTGTCCCTTCTTTCTGGCCCGTGGCTGCACTCCCAGCTCTCCCTCACGCCACACTGCAGGAGCAGGAACAGCCCTCTCCGAGCGTTTCATCTGCAGGGGCCAGGGGGAGTCTCTGGATGGAAAAAATGCTTCACACATCCCGGACTGGAGTGAATTGCTCAAAGATGTTGCCACTTTAGGGCTGGTGAGCTGGGCTGCCAAGCCTCCCAGCGCTGCTCCAGAAGGATCTGGGATCTCTGGCACATCTGTCTGGAGTAACCCAGGGCAGCTCCATGCACAGCGCTCCCATCTTTAGGAGGGAACCCAAAAAGTCTCAGCTCGGATGTTTCAGTGCCCACCCGTGGTGTTTGTTCATGGCTAGGGCTGCTTCCAACAGGAAAGAGGAGCAGCCTCAGGCAGTGGCTGCTCTTCCAGGAGCGGGCAGGAATCCCTGTGCCACCATTTGGGATGTCCAGGACGTCACATCTGGGACCTTCAGAGGTCTCAGTCTGAGTCAAGGCCACGCTCTGAGGAGCAGAGAGAGTTTGGGCTTTTCCATTCCTTCTTAGGCACTTTCAGAGGCCTTTAAACATCTGAGGCGTCAAGGGAATGTGTTCCTAAATCACTGATGGACGTTGGGAAGAGCTGTCACCTCCCAAGCCATCAGGACGATTGTCTGAGGTGCTTGTTTCATTGTTGACCATGGAGGGGGGCTTTGGATAAGGGCCTGGAGTGGCAGGACAAGGGAGAATGGCCTCCCACTGCCAAAGAGCAGGGTTAGAAGGGATATTGCAAAGAAATCCTTCCCTCTGAGGGTGGTGAGGCCCTGCAGAGGTTGCCCAGAGAAGCTGTGGCTGCCCCTGGATCCCTGGAAATGTCCCAGGCCAGGTTGGACCAGGCACCCTGGGACGGTGGAAGGTGTCCCTGCCCATGGCAGGGGTGGAATGGGATGAGCTTGAAGGTCCCTTCCATCCCAAACCACTCTGGGATTCTGTGTTTGGTGTGTGCAGTCCTGCTGGTTTGTCCTGCAGGGCAGCAGCATCTTTGCCCAGCTGAGGAGCCTGCAGAACAATTCTCCTTGGATATTCACAAACAGCAGACAAGGACGTCAGGGAGTGTGAGGGGAACCTTGAGTCCTCACATCCTGCCTTGGGCTTGTCAAGCCACCCGTTCTGTTGCTCACCAGCACTCCTGGACTCCTGAGATCACTTTCAGATTGAAGGCAGATCTTCCAAGGGGCACAGAGCCATTTTAGAACAGCCCAGAATTATTCTTAAATCTATTTACTTGCAAAAAATGAGAAAGAAATGGGCTTTTTTCCCCTTGTTTTCCATGCCAGCAGCATTGATGGAGTATGGTGTACAGGGAAATGTATTTTCTAAACCTCCAGGATTTTTTTTTTTTTTTTAATTTTTTTTATTAGAGTAAATTCCTGGACAGCACCCAGGATTTGAAAGACAGATTTAGGAATAAAATCCACACAGGGCCCACAGTGATAAGACCAGTTTTGCTGGTTGACTTGGGAACTAATGCACTGCATGTCAATTATACACATTTCTTCCCTTTTTTTTTTTTTATTCCCATTAACCATCACCATTAGCATTTGGACTCAAACAAACAAACAAATAAGCCCATTTAAATCCTGGATTTTTTTTCCTGTCCCTCCAACCATGAATAATTACAAAATAATCACCAAAATCTGGTTTCGTTCGGCAAACGTTTCCAGGTTTTGTTTTCTTTTTCAATAATCCCAGGTTCCAGCAGTCCCACCAGCCCCTTGCTTTTATTTTTTGGGAGGCAATTTCAGCTGGTCCCATTCCCTGATGCCTGGCACAGCATGATCAGGGAGCATGTGAGCTTCTTTTAATGTATTTCATCTTGACAGGGAACCTTTTCCCTGCCTTTCCTCACGGCCTGAGCACGCAACTTTTCCGAGAACATGGCCCCAAACTCCAGCCCCGCTGCAAAAGTGGCAACATCTGCTGGCAAAGCAAGTTTTCTCCCACTTAAAATGCTGGCAGGACCTAGCAGGGCCTTAAAAGACTTCCTTTAATTGGGCTAATTGCATGTGGTTGAAGCCATGTTGAAGCTCAGCTCTGAGCTCAGTGTTTAGTTTATGTGGTTTGGGGTCACGTGAGTTCAGGAAAAAACCCACCCTGCTTACCTGGTTTCCTTTCCCTTGCCCCCTACGTTTTTTCTTTGTGCTTCTGTTTCTCCCCTAAGAGAAGGCAAAATCTGCTTCGTTTTGAGCTCGAATGGGAAAAAACCTGAATTTCATCTTGTTTTCACTCAGTGGGATAAATCCCCTTGGATTTTTTAATTGCTGTCCTGTGAAACAGCACTTGCTGTGCAGTGCAAGCCTGTGGAGGGCAAGGAAAGCTTCTTGGAGAGCAGGCAGGAATATCAAATTCGAACAAAGGAAGGAATTTTCACCCAGTTGCACTGTGCTGCCTTGATATGGAGGCAGGAGCCTGCCTTGTGTTAGACCCCAGGTGCCCAGAACGAAGGTTTTCCTTGTTTTATTATCCAAAAACCCGGTGATGCCTTAAGATATCATCGTGCTGCTCGATCCAGGGAAGGTGGGAGGGGGTTCCAGCACAGGCTGTGTTATTTCATTGCTGAAAGCACTCCCCTGCCCCTGGGAAGCCTGTAGGGAATAACATCACTTGGCTTGTGCTCCTTTGGCAAGGACGTTGTTTTCCCATCAATCCCTTTAAAATGGTTTTAGGGTTTTCCCCAAGATGCTGCGTGCTAGTTTTGTGTCAGGACACACACACAGGCAGGAGAAAAGGTGGAGGTTTGGGAGAAGGGGAGATGGGGAGTTCTGGGGAACTGAGAGAGGGATGTGGGTTGGGAATGTTGCACAGTCTCAGGGTTGAAGGAGAGGAGGCAGAGTGTCAGTACCACAAAGGAGAAGGAATATTTCTCAGACTCAGGAATATCTATTGTTTCTTCCAGATTCTTTTCCCTGTTTCTTTCCCTTGTCCATTCCTTTTTTCCCTTGCTGGGTCCTCAGATCTCCCCTTGGACTCCAAAAGGGAACCCTTGGCTGGTCCCAAATGGGGGAGGCTTGTTCAGGAGATCCTTTCTGCTCTAACGTGGATATCCCACTCTAGAGGCTGCCAGATCCCAGCTTTTCAGGGAGTAGGAATTGTATTTTAATCCTTCTAAGATGCTGGGGATCTCCCTGTGTTGTCTGAGGTCTCTTTTAGTTTCCTGACTGGAACCTTGTGACCTCTCTTGGGTCCTGGGGCTCCGAAGGTGAACCTTTGGCTGGTCCCAAATGTGGGAGGTGTGATCCAGTCAGTAGATCCCTTGTGTTCAAGCATGGATATCCCACTGCAGGAGGCTGCCAGATCCCAACTTCTGAGGGAGAAAAAATGCATTTTATGCCTTCCAAGGTGTTGGGGATCTCCCTGTGTCCTATCAGGCACATGGAAGTCCTACCAGACCTCATGGAAGAGGGAGAGGAAGCATTTATGGGACAAAACACACCCAGGGATTTATTTCAAGGTGCTTTCCATAAGTCTCAACCCCTGGTTCCCCAAGTTTTTATTTTCCATGGATTTACTTCATTAGCAGTGTTGTGAAAAGGTGCTCCTGGAAAGAGAGGAAGGCTGAATGAAACGAGGATTGAAGCCTTGCAGCCAACATGGGAATGAGGCCAGTGTCTGGAAGGAAAAATATTATTAATAATTATAGGAAGAAGATGGCCAAAGTCAGAAACATGTTCTGAACACCTCCAAAAATAGTACAAAAAGAGATGCCAAACCCAACAAGTGAAGTAAAGATTTGAGGGCAGGGCAATGTGCTGAGGAGGGAAATTAAAAGTGTGAGAGGAACCTCAGACAGTGATGCTGTGGCCTCACGGGCTGAGCTGCTTTTTGGGCTCAGGAGGATCAGAAGGTGACTCTGGCCCTCAGGAAGATGAGCAACCAGTGTGAGATGTTTGTCCTGAGATGGCAACCCCAGCCCTGCTCGCCAGAGGTGACAAATGGCAGGACAAACCCTTCACTCCCATGGAATGATGGCTCTTCTCTCCTGCTTTTGCTGCCCTGGAGTGAGCTGGGGGCATCTGGGGAGCTCTGGTTGCCTTTTCAGCTTTAGAAAGGGTGAAGACTTTTGGAACAGCCATTAAGTGCAGATGCATCCCTAATATAATAATCTGCATTAAAAATTAAAATAAACCCTATTGATTGATGCCTGTGCCCTGGGCAGCTGCAGTGCCAAATTCCCAGCTCTCACTTCTCTTCCTTCTAGAGCTTTTCGAGTTCCTCAGCCGTGCTCTGTGTAATCCCTGGCTCTGGGAGCAGAGGAAGGCAGCACTCTGACCACACACAGGCTCTGGGCTGCCCTGGAGAGCCCCAGGAGCTTCCCAGGGCAGGGACAGCTGTCCAAACAGAGGGACACCTGTGCAGGGAAGGCCAGGGCAACCAGAGACATCCCTGGCTCCAGAGGTAGCTCCCTGAACCTGCCCTTCTCCTTTGATCTCCAGCCTCTGCTGCGTCGCCTCACCCTGCGTTTGTTTTCTCCCTCTTCTTTCCCACAGTGAGTCTGATCTCTGTTCCTTCCACCTCGGAATTACTGCTTGGAGCTTCCAAAGGCATCTGAGTGTGTCTCTGTCCTTCAGACACTCAGCATTCCCCAAGAGGCTTTTCTTTTCCCCATCCCCCTGGGGACCAAACTAGAGGGCAGAGTCATCACTTTTCCTGTATTTTCCTATATTTTCCTGCATTTCCTATATTTTCCTCCATTTTGCCTGTTTCCAGCTATATTTTCTCACCTATGGTTTTCTCTTCCCTACAGGAGTTGTTGTGTCCTAAGAATCCCTCCTTTGTATGGGTACTCCCACTTTCCATCTAAAAAGCAGCTCCCTCAAATGATAAAATAGGGGTTTTTTTTAAAAAAAGAAAGAGTCAGGGGCTCTTTCTTGCCTCAAACACACATCCTGGGTCAGGGTGCACTCCACACATTCTTTCATCCCATTTCTTCATTTGTTTCTGGTTTAGATCTATCTGAAGTAAGACACAGGGTGGACGTCTGTCTTATTATCCAACAACAGATTAAATAAAAGAAAATTAACCCCCCATGCTCCCTGGGAGGGACATTGGAATCTCAGGATTCTTCAGGCTGGAAAAGACCTCCAGGATCACCGAAACCAATCCATTAACATTGACATAATTTCTTCCCCACCCCTGCCTTTTCCTCCCATGTTCATTCAGCATAAAACTGGTGTATTCCTGCAATCTCCCTTGGGTTTGACACCTGGAATCTCCCTTCCTTGGATTTTGGGACAACCAAGCCCAGCAACTTTTCCAGAGCTTCTCTAGGCACTGGTTGGGAAGAGGAAACTGGCGTGGAATATGGAATGAATGGGTTCCTCAGATTTTTAAGGAAAATCCTCCAGGCTTTGGCCAAGGTTTGTGTGTGCTCTACTCCCCTTTAGATGGGGATGGAAGGAGGAGAGGACAGCGGGGGTACAGTCCAGGTTTTGAAGTGCTGATGGAGCAGAGGGATTTCTTCCCCTCCTCTCTTTTTCTCTCCTTTCATCCAGCATTTCTGCCTGCTACACGTTCCCCTTTACACCATGCCAGAACTCTGATAGAAGGAAAGGGCAGGGGAGGGGTGAGGGAGGGGAAAAAGAATTCTCTGTAAACTTTCTGTTCTGGAGAGAAAACAGGACTTTATCAAAATATTAGCAGAGCACCAGCTGGTGCCAATTAGCAAAGCCCTGGGTGAGAGTTTTCCATTTACCTTGGGCTGTTTTTCTTTCCCTGAGCTGCACATGCTCCTTCCCGAAGCGCGAAGGTTTTTGGCCAACGAGGTTCATCCAGCTTGGGCACCGTGTCATTTTTCAAAAATGCAGAGTCCACCCAAGCTGCACTCAGAAATTGCAATCTCCATTCCAAAGCCTGGTTAGCCTTGGGGACCAAGTCCCATCCCTACAGGCTGGTTGGATAATGAGGGTCACAAGGACTAAAAATGTCCTTACACAACTACTAAAGTCATCGTGCAGATGCTCATTAGCCAAACATCACGGCTGGATGATTTCCCCCATGCCCAGCTGGCAAAGGTGACAGTGGGCAGGCTGGATCTGATTCCCAAAGCACTTGAGGGGTCTGGACACCACCACTCAGCACCTTTTTTGCAGGAGATGCTGCTGCTGCATCCTGGACTCCAACCCAGTGCCAGGTTTTTGCAGAGGTGAGGAAAGTATTGCTCATTCATAAATGCGTGTTTTAAGGGATATTATTCCCAATATTAAAGTAGAACCAGCTTTTAGGAGCAGAGGATAAAGATTTGGCTGGGAACCCCTGAGCTGGAGGACCAATAACTTGGGAATTGCTCTGAAGTGTTTGATCTGTCTCAGGCCAGCAAACGCTGAGCCAGCGCCTGCCGTTAAGTGGAAGTTATTTTCTGCATCCACCAGAGTCCCATAAAACCATTTCCTCTGGGATCCACAGGGACAGCCAGGGCTGCTTTTTTTTTTTTTTCCTTCCCCAGCAATATCAATATGTAAGTGCTGAGGGAAGGAGCACGTGCTGTGTGACAGATTTAGGAGTAGCCTTAGGGCTTCATCACGTCTCTCCAAGCGCCTTTGCCAGAGTGGAATTACCTCCTATTCATCAGGAGAGAAGGCTGGTTTGGGGATTAACAGGCAGAGCTGGTCCTGCTGGAGTCTGGGTCCTACATCCACCTCTGCTGCAGGCTCCTGTGTCAGCTCCAGGGAACAAGGTAGCCCTGAAAGGTGGGGAAAAGGGCATTTTCCTGAGCTGTGGGGGAGCAAAGTCCCCATCCATGCAGGAATGGATCCTCACACATGGTTTTGAGAAACCTTCAGCCACATTTTGAAGCATAACTGCACCTATTCAGCACCCTTTGGTTCCTCTGGGGTTCCCAAGCCTGTTTGGAGCATATTCAACCCCCAAACTTGCATGATGGGTTGTGCCACCATCTTTCAGATAATAATCCTGGAGGCCAGGAGTACCTAGAATCATAAAATCATGGAATGGTTTGGGTTGGAAGAGAGAGTTAAAGTTCATCCCATTCCACCCCTGCCATTCCAGGGACACCTCCCACTGTCCCAGGCTGCTCCAAGCCTTGTCCAGCCTGGCCTGGGACACTGCCAGGGATCCAGGGGCAGCTGCAGCTGCTCTGGGCACCCTGTGCCAGGGCCCCAGCACCTTCACAGGGAACAATTCCTGCCCAATATCCCATCTGTCCGTGCCCTCTGGCAGTAGGAAGCCATTTACCCTGGTCCTGTCGCTCCGTGCCCTTGTCCAAAGTCCCTCTCCATCTTCCATTTAGCATTTCACCATTTCCTTCAGGAGGGGGTTGCTTTGGCAATAAAAACCCAAAAGAGTGATGGGAGAAGCAACACCTCCACCTGCCAAGTGATTCCTTTCAGCTCCTGTGTTTGCCTGAGCCAATTTTTTCCTTTTTTTTTT
>VYXF01001497.1:117441-128527 GCA_013397295.1 Polioptila caerulea
CTGCCCTCTCCCCAGCCTCCAGCCCTGCCATTCCCTCACTTTTCACACGGCTTTTTTTGGAGGGGATTTCCCTCTGGAAGGCCAAGGGAAGTGAGGGGGTGAAGCCTCGGAGGGGGCACAGCAGCACCAAACCCCAAACCCTGAGCCCCAAAGCAGCCCCTAAACCCCACGTGCCTCCCCCCTTCAGCCGTTGCTGAAGATCAAAGCACGAGGCAAAAATAGCAAAAAAGGGGAAGAACTCGTGGGTTTTGACATCTGGAGGCCAGAAGCAGCTCCTGCTTCAGAGTAGGGAAGAGGTGAAGGAGGAAGGGGAAAAGTGGGTTTACAGGCTCTATTTTTTTTTTTTACAGGAATGAAAACTTTTATAAATTTGTACAGGTTGCTGTTGCTTGAGAGAGCAGTGTCTGTCTTTAGTCCTAATTTCAGAGTTAGAGATTGTAAGAGCACTTGTAAATAAAGGGATGGGTATTTTCTGACAGGCAAAACACTGATTTTTCTGTGATCCATCACCTGACAGCCTTATTTTTATTCCAAGGAGTGCAAGGAGCCACCTGGGAAATGTCTGTGCTGCTTGGCTGGATGAAACAGGTGCTGTTTCCTTTGAGGCTGGAGATTTTCAACGATAAGGGTTCAAAAGCCATCCCAAATCCAAGGGGACATCCAAATCAGAGCCCTGCTTTTCAAAGGTTTTCACTTCTGCACTGTCTGTCTCCAATCCTTTTAGAAATCCAACCTCTGGACAGCACTGGAGGCAGCACAAGGTGACATTTCCCACAGCGAAATGTGATTTACAGTGGATGAATTGCATCCAGTGTGATGAGTGATTCTGGCCATGGGACAAAAATAAAGGTGGTGGAGGAAAAGGTGACAACAGAAATTGGCAGTTTTGATTGTCTTGCTTTTAGCAGGAAAAGCTCATTATATAAACAGAAAACTTAATTTTTGATGAGACAGACTGTGCTATCTGATCCCATACAGGCTAAGTGTCCTTTTATTTTATTTTATTTTTTAATTTTATTTTTTTCTTAACTGTTCACTCTATTGAAGAGCGGAAGCTGTTGGGAGGTGTTTGGTGGAGGGACATGTGACATGTCGCGTGTTGGACCCACTGTGGTCCTTTCTGAACTCCACCACCACAGAACAGGAAAATCCCAGAATGTTTTGGGTTGGAAGGCACCTTCAAGCTCGTTTCATTCCAACCCCCCTGCCATGAGCAGGGAGACTTTCCACCAGTCCAGGTGCTGAAATGATCCCTTGCCTGGGTTTATTGCCTTCATGAGGGGTCAGTGACCATCTCCTACTCCTTGATTTGGTGATAAAAGAGCTTTTTTCCCCTCTTCCCTTCACACCTCCCAGTCAGGATCTCCCATTTGCAGTGGCCTGAGGTGGTTTCCCATGGTTTTCCACACTTGGGAGGTTGATGCTCCCAGCCCCAGGGCCACTCTCATGGCTGGTGGCGATGTCAAACCCTCACAGGCTGCTTGTCTGAGTGCCTGCACTGTGCCACTTTCCTTGGCACAAGGATCAAACCTCTCCTCGTGGTCTCCAAGTGAATTCCACTTGCTCATTTAGCAGGAAATCACAGAATCGGGAAAAGCTCACTAGAAAACCTGAGAAAAGGAAGGGGAAAAAAAAACAAAAAACGAGTGTGCAAATGCTAGGTGGTTGGATTGGGCAGGAATGAGTGAAGGAGGAAATGCAAAAGGGGGTTTATTACTTTTGTTGCTCTGGTTGGGGTTGCCTTCATGTGAAACTGGAGCTACACCCAGCAAGGGCATTTACATGCCCGGATGTAGCCTTCAATCAGGATGATGTAAACACTGCTGCAGCATTTTTGGAGCGGGTTGTTTGGGAAATGTGATGGATTAAATCTGAAAAACAAGATTCCTGGACGTTTATTTATCTGCCTTTTGACTGGTGCCAGCTTCATGTTAGGCAAGGCTCTGGCTACCAGACCAATCCGAGGCCTCGGGGGCAGGCAAGGCAAGGGGGGAGGCAGCCACGGGGAGAGCATTTTCCAAGCCCCATCTAATTTAAAGCATCTTTTGCTGAGTGGTGCAGCGAAAAGGATGTGGCTAACACAAATAAAAAAAATCATAAAAGGGATCAAAGTGTGTGTGCAAATTCATTCCTTGTGGCAGGAGCTCTGCCAGTTCGCTAGCTTGCCTGCTTTCCTCAGGGGGAAAAAAAAAAAATAAAAAAATCTCCCAGCCCCCCGTGACAGAGTGGGAAAATCGCATGTCAGGATCTCTTCTGGATTTCATAAGGGCCCGAGCAGTGATGGATGGCCGGGGTGACACCAGAGCCTGTCCGCTGTGCCGGGATCTGAGGCGCTTCCCGCCAGTGCCAGGGCTGCACATGGAGGACGAGCTATTTATAAGCAGTTCAAAGGCACCACGAGTGTGGGTGGGGGCTGGCTGGGAGCCCCAGGCCACCAGGAAGAAGTCAGGCACTTGCAGGGAACTCGATGTTACCCTGGAGCCTCAGCGCTTGCTGGCGGGGAGAAGGACGAGGAGAACTTGCCTTAAAGACGGCAAAACCCCAAGATCATGAAGGAAAAATCAGGTGGAATATTTGTGTTGACCTCGCTCCACACGTGGAGGAGAAGGCAGTTGCCCTCAAGGCAGCCACCACAGTCCTTGAGTTGTTGTCTGCTGCCTCATCCCAAGCCAGTTATCCCAGCTATCCCGCCTCATCCCGCTGTGGAAACCACATGACACAGCCAGGCCGTGCCGTGTTTCCGGCGGGAGTGCCGGATTAACATCCACGGAGAACAAAAGCTGAGAGCAAACCCAACGCCGGAAAAGGAGTCGGCCCCAAAAGCGAAGGGAACACGCCTCCAAAAATCCTGCAGCAACGCTGGTGAAAAATAAACATCCATTTCTGCGTCTACAGAGAAAGGAAAAAAGAAAATTCAATCAAAGCGTGAGGCCTTGTTCTTATATTCCAGGAATTCGCTCCATTGAAGATTGTCAAATACTGCATGCCAACACTTGGGAGAATGACAACAGTGTCTTTAAGTGCAATGAATCAAAGCACAAGAGCAAATTTGTACAGAACCCAAAGTGCTATTCTTAGAAACCATCCAGAATCAGAAAATAAACAATTCATCAGGAGGAGAAATGTTGGAAGTCACAGGGGAGATTAACTCTGGCCTGAGTGGAAACAAAACCTCAAATGAGCCACACAGTCATTCCCACACTCAGTTAATTTCAGCACTGTTCAAGGACAGGACCAAGGGGCTGGGAGGCTGCGGAGCTGGATGGAGTAAATGGTGTCTGAAGAGGGAAAAAAAAGGCAGAAAATCACAGTTTTCCCCTCCTGGCTAGTCCCAGAGAGGTTGCTTTGCTGGGTCTGGGATGGGAGTGTAGAGGAGGGATGAAGGGTGGCTCTGGGAAAGGCAGACACCAGGAAAAGTGCAGGGAAGGCATGGGCACAACCTGAGATGAGGATTGGAAGGTTAGGGTTTTCCACAGTGAGGTCAGGGACGCTTCTGACCACACTCAGCTTGGGCTGAGGCATGAAGGGTTTGAAGCAAACTAATCCAGGCTGCAGGTGACATTTCCAGACACAGGGAAGCTCTCTGCCAGCCTGGACACAGCTCCGGCGTGTTCCCAAGCACGGGATATCCGCTAACGGAGAGCTGACATTTTCTCCCCTGAAATTCTTATTTTGTGAGATAAGATTCGAATGCCAGAGCTACTGAGTGAAAACACACTACCTGTACCAAGCCAAAACAGTGCTTTTAATGAAGTGCAGCTGCCTGTGCACTTCCCCAGCCTGGGAAAACACAGAGCAGACTGTCCTGAGCCTTGGAGCGCTCTGGAGCCCAGTTTCCAGCCCTGCTGTTGAGAGGGGCAGGCGGCTCCTGAGCGCAGTGGGGTTCACGTTGCACACACACCTTCCTTGGCTTGCTCTTTTCTTTGGGAATCGGGGCATCCTGGGATGATCCCACCACCCAAGCGTGGCCTGAAGGGCTTTGCAGTGATCTTTTCCATGTAAGTTCTGGTGTGAGAGAAAAGGGTATTCCTGGGCTGAAAGATGGAAACACTCATTAGCATCATCGTGCATTACCTGGAGCTGCTTCAAACCCTCAGTGTTCAGGGAACAGATTTTCCTGCGGAGATTTGCTGTGAAAAATCTTCATTTCACACAGGATATCCCCAGAGAAAAGAAAGCAGGAGTCAGATAAATTTGTATTCTTTGAGAATAAAACCAAGCAAAGCTTCTCAGATGACTCCATAAAAATTAAAAAAAAAAAAAAATAAAAGTGGGGGAAAAAATAAAACATGGAAAAAGAATTCACACAAAATAAGCACTAAGGGGCCTCTGGTACTTGCAGGTATATTCCCAGTGATTCATTTTTGGATCACACAAACACCAACAAAGTCATTATAAGTCAGTTCTTTCCTTTTATTAGCAAGAGCCAGGGCTTGGTGATTCAAACCACATTCAGTTCTCAGAAGGGAGGTTTTGATCAAAGCATTTTTAAAAATCAGATGAAAGAAGCATTATAAAAAATGTTCATTCAATATGAGCCAGGAAGGGGAAATGGCTGCCCAGGAGAAGAGCTGGGAATATACCAGGAAAAAAGAATTACCCCAAAACCTGAAGCTGATACTATAAATAACCATATAAAGTGTTACAAGTCAAAGAGTGATTTACAGAGCCTGTGGTCCTTAATTCCTAGAATGAAATCAAATCTTTAAAATATGGCTGATTCAGACAACTCATCCTTCAAAGTGAGGATCTTCTCCTTCTCCTTCTCCTTCTCCTTCTCCTTCTCCTTCTCCTTCTCCTTCTCCTTCTCCTTCTCCTTCTCCTTCTCCTTCTCCTTCTCCTTCTCCTTCTCCTTCTCCTTCTCCTTCTCCTTCTCCTTCTCCTTCTCCTTCTCCTTCTCCTTCTCCTTCTCCTTCTCCTTCTCCTTCTCCTTCTCCTTCTCCTTCTCCTTCTTTCTTCTTCCTTCTCCTTCTTCCTCTTCAGAGGAGGAGGAGAACAAAGGGAAGGGATTGTGGAGTTATTAAGGCTGGAAAAGATCTCCAAGATCAAGTCCAACCCTTAACCCAGCCCTGCCAAGGCCACCACCAACCCATGTCCCCAGGTGCCATTTCCATTTTTTTTTTTTTTGGACACTCCCAGGGGTGGTGACTCCACCACTGCCCTGGGCATCCTGTTCCAAAGTCTGACCAACCTTTCAGGGGAGAAACCTCTCCTAATATCCAACATGGCTATGAAATCCTAACTTTGATTTAAGTCTGTAAACACATTCTGGATGTTAGTTCTTTAAATGTTAATTTATTACAGCCTAATTAAAATTTTTTAAAATCTATCCAGGATACTTAAGGATGAGGGAATTTGGTTTATAAGTCAGTGCTTTCCCTGTATTGGAAATATGAGAATGAGAGGTTTTGACTTGTCCAGGAGATGTTTTATTTAAAATAAAAGGGTTTTCTATTGGTTTCTTGGGGTTTTTTTTCCCCCTCTTCATTTTAGGTGATTTCAATCAACAGTACAATAATACCCAAAAAATAAAGCTACAGCCTGAGCAGTCATGACCTGGTTTAGGGATGAAGACTACTCTGAAAACATTCAGGATTTCTTACTGAAATGAAAAAAGTGCAGTATTTCATTATTATCATTAATAGTTCATTGAGAAGTTTTTTTTTCCAGAGCCTTCAAACTCTGTTTCAATGCATTTCCAATGAGATTTTTTTTTTCAGTAAGGTGGAGATTTCAGTAAATTTAAGGCAAATCAGCTCCTCCTCAATTCTCCAAGCATCATCCAGGCCAGGAACTTTTCCAGGGAAGTTGCTCCCTTTTTTTAAGAAGCAGTAGGTGTGCTCAGCAAATGTTATCATCTGGTGTCCCATGCCCTGTCCCCTGCACTGCACCTCGGCAGATTACTCCAAATTAATGATCCCTGATCTATTACTGATCCCAAAGTCAAACATTCAAGTGATATCAAATTGATATTAATATTTTTTCCCATCAAACCAACAAAATGATAACAATTCCAGGGAGAGAGACTATTTTGGACAAGCTCAGGAAAGAAGCATTGCCTTGCATTTCTGAGCAGGTGGAAATTGTGCTCCAAACCCGAAATAAAGCAAAGTAAGGATTAAAATGGCAAAGGTGGTTTTGTGTGGAAAATCCACAATGTTTTATTTCAGAGCATGGATCAGGAGAAATCCACACCCTCAGACTTTTAAGAAACATTTTTCAGCTCAGTTGCTCAGGAAAAAATTCGCAAAACTTTGACAAAAAAAAAAAAAAATAAAATCAAACCAACCTTTCATTGGACATAAAATCTTTGTCAAAACTTTTATAGCCTGGATCTGATGCAGAGGGAGATGGACCATGCTGTAGATCCACATTTTAATCCCTTCCCTTCCCTTCCCTTCCCTTCCCTTCCCTTCCCTTCCCTTCCCTTCCCTTCCCTTCCCTTCCCTTCCCTTCCCTTCCCTTCCCTTCCCTTCCCTTCCCTTCCCTTCCCTTCCCTTCCCTTCCCTTCCCTTCCCTTCCCTTCCCTTCCCTTCCCTTCCCTTCCCTTCCCTTCCCTTCCCTTCCCTTCCCTTCCCTTCCCTTCCCTGTTACAACCCCCTAAAAAATGCATTTTAGGAGGGCAGAATCACATGCTGAATTAAGGACTTGGCAAGACAGTGCATTTTAAGGAGAAAAATATCTGTTTAAATTTTCTTAGGTGTCAAAACGTCGCGCTCTGACATGTTAAAAATGAAAAGGTTTCACTTGGAAAACTTTCAAACGTTTTATTTTGCTGTTAATATCCATTCATTGCCATTATTTTTCTTTTAAAAGCAGCCTGGCTCGGGAAGGCATCCAAAGCAGGCCAGAATTAATTAAACCAGAAGTTTTGTTTCACCTGAATTCATTGTGTTTGTTTTGATTTGGAGGGGAAAATGCTGGGATTAAAGTGCAGCCCAAACTTAGGGAGGAGCCAACTCTCTTCCCACCATCACCAGCACCTCAGGTCTGCTGCTGGGCTTGGAGGAATCCTTTCATCCCGCCGTGGGGATGGCAGGCAGCTATCCTGCATGGATAAAAGCCTGGAAAAGACCCTAAACATAATTTACAAGTGTGTTACATCCATGCAAGAGCTCCTAGCTCCCCCTCAGACCTCGCAGCAACATCTGTGCTGGTGAGATCCATTCCTCCCTTCCTGTTAACACCAGGTTGGAGTTCCCAATACCAGCTCCAAACATTTTGCATTTGTAGGCAGCTTTCAGACAGCTGCCATGTTTTAAAGAGAACCAGACCCAAAAACCTCTGCTGCTCCATTTTAAAATTTTTTTTTTCCTTCCCCTTCAAAATGTGGAATTTCCCCCCCTTCCCGTAAAAATTCAGCTGGCATGTGTGCTCAGAGGGGCAGTGTCCAGATCTCAGCCAGGAACTTGTTGGATGCTTCACAAACCAGCCAAGCTTGAAACCCAGCTGAAAATTTGGGGTATTCAGTGCAAGCCCTTGCCCAGGATGGTCAGGAAGCCTTAGAGGCAGGGCCGTGTTTTGAAGTGCTCTCTGCAGCTCTTTCCCCCCTTCTAAACCCTTGCAAGGTTGCATCCTCGATTCAAAAAGTGTCTGAAATTTATGAGAAATACATGAGATATCCGTGCATTTATGTCTATATGTGTGTGTGAACCTGCATACTCACGAGCACATCCATCACTTCTTTGAAAATGTTCACAATCTGTTT
The DNA here is from genome assembly GCA_013397295.1 of Polioptila caerulea. Classification (NCBI taxonomy): domain Eukaryota; kingdom Metazoa; phylum Chordata; class Aves; order Passeriformes; family Certhiidae; genus Polioptila; species Polioptila caerulea. Next base: position 125,150 of record VYXF01001497.1, read on the forward strand.
TCTCTACGCGCTGACTCCATAAAAAAACTTGTGAAAGTGATCATTTTCCTTTGGGTGGGTAAAAATCTGCGAGTTTCAAGATCTTGACACACTTCGGCTTTTCGGATAAGCTTGACCACTTTAAACTCACAGACAGAGCTGCTGATGTTTCTAAAAAAGTGAAATGTCAGCAAAAAAGAGAGAAAAACAATGGGGGAACTTTATTTTTCCATTGTTTTACCAGCTGGCATTTGTCCACTTAGCTCACTTCAGGCTTCACAGGTTAAGACTTCATACCACGTTACACCTGAAACTTCAGCAAATCCTGAAAGTTATCGGCGTTCCTGGATCCTGGCATCTCCCTGGGAGCCGCTGAGCCCCTGGAGGTGCTGAGGGCTCTGGCTGCCATCCAGCAGAGCACTCAAACACCAGCTTACGTTTCAGCAGTGCTCAAGAACCAATTTCAAATTAAGCGTGTGCTTAAGTGCTTTGCCAAAGAGGAGCGGGGATTACTCACATTCCAGGAGTTAAGCGTGTGCTTAAGGTGCCTTCCTGCATTCAGGTTGGAACAATGGGGAAATAATGATGCTGTCTTTGGGTAGCTTTCTGGAAGTGGGGGGGAAGAAAAGAAAGTTAAAAAATTGGGGAAAAAAAGAAAAGTCATCTGCTTGTTCTGTTGGTGGCAGAGCTGTCCACCTGAAAGCAGTTTTGTCCAACTCTGTCCTGATCCCAGAAAGGCAAGGAAGGACGATGCAGGAGGGACGAAGGATTTGTCAGCTCCTTCTTAATTGTTGTACCTGACTCCCCTCTATATGAGCATCTCTGCTCTGGAGCCAGGCTGGGAGATTGGGGGTTTTTACCTGGAGAGGAGAAGGCTCCAGGGAAACCTCAAAGCCCCTTCCAGGGGCTAAAGGGGCTCCAGGAGAGCTGGAGAGGGACTGGGGACAAGGGATGGAGGGACAGGACACAGGGAATGGCTTCCCAGTGCCAGAGGGCAGGGACAGATGGGATATTGGGAGGGGATTGTTCCCTGGGAGGGTGGGGAGGCCCTGGCACAGGGTGCCCAGAGCAGCTGTGGCTGCCCCTGGATCCCTGGAAATGTCCAAAGCCAGGTTGGACAGGGCTGGGAGCAGCCTGGGATAGTGGGAGGTGTCCCTGCCCATGGCAGGGGTGGGGCTGGATGAACTTTAGAGTCTCCTCCAACCCAAACCATTCTGGGACACTCTGACTCCATGTCCCCATGGTTGGAGTCTTTTCCACACCTCCAGACCCAGTATCCTCCTTGGGTTCCCTCTGGGGAGAACCAACGCCTCATCCCAAGCTGTCCTCCTGCACACCATTAGGCTTTCCAGAGGAAATCAAACCAGATGCCTTTGCCTGTTACCAGAGAAGCCTGGCCTGTGTGGTTGTGACATAAAAATGCAATGATCTCAGGAAATAAAACATTCTCTCTTTGGAGGAAAAAGGTCAATCGATGTCAAAGCCAGCCCAAGCTCCCCAGTGGCCAGAGAATGGTGGAGTCAAGGCTCAGATGTAGAGCCTTCAGCCTGCTAACCCTCCTGGGTTTTTGGGATGGCTCTGGTGTTTATCACCCCCCTCTGCCTCACTCCTACCATCCCTGCGCTGTCACAGCTCTCCACCACATATCCCCAAAATGTTTGTCAGTGCCACTTACCAATGAAATTTTAAATTGTTGTTTTTACTCTGGTGTAGCAACTCTTCCTTCCACTGAGGAATCTAGATGGAAGGAGGTGCTGATATATGGAAAAAACTCTTGACCCCAAAGACTTAAAATGTCCAGAGGCTATCCTTCAATCCCATGTCTTTGTTGTGCCATCATTTGGGAATCTGGCTCGATATCTGCTCCTTCACTCAGGCACTCACAGGAGGATTGGAGCTGGTAAAACTAAGCCAAATTCCCCCAATCCTCTGTAAGTGTTACTAAAAAAATACCCCTAAATTAGGTCCCACATTCCTGTGATCCTTGTAGTGCTGAGCAGGGAGGAATAGCTTTTGATAACAGCCCTGGATTCGGTGGTGTGGCGAGATTTATTTCCTGATCTTTTGCCCATCAAACCTTTTTCTGATCTTAATTGTCAATCACATTGTATGATTTCTCCAGAGGAATGAAAATAGCAGCTATTTGTCTTGAAAATCCCCCCTTTGATGTCAGAATTCCAGGAAATAAAACACCTTTATAGTTATGGGATCCAGACCTGTCCGGCCGGGATGCATTTCCATCAGGACTTGTGTGTGTTTGTTGACTCAGGTTTTAAGGTGCCTTTTAAGGGGATTTTCTTGGCACCTTTGATTTTCTCTAGGACTAAATCAGCCCTTCTACTTCAGGGACCTCTTGTCTGAAAGGTGTCACCTGTCCCTGACCTGGACTGAGCTTCCAGGGCATTGGGATTCAGCCTGAACAGATCCAGCCCTTGCTGTAAAGCCAGAATTATGGCTTGGACACCCAGAGCTGCTCACACGTTGGCTGTAGGAGGGAATTGTCCCAGACCCACCATCCCAGGCCACCCTTGGATCAAGGCTTGGCCATAAACAGCCCCTTCTCCAATCCCTTGCACGGCAGCATCAACAAATCTCTTCCAGCTGAGCACTGGACATGGAGAAACTTCCCTGCTTCCAGCTCCATCCTTTGGATTGACTCTTCATGCCACCAGCTCAGCCAACCATCCTTGCACAGCACATTCCCACCTCCATCTGGAGAAGTTCATCCTAAGAAAGGCCAGGTATCTGTTGCAGTGCATGTTTTATTAATATTTTCAATTGTTAATGGTTTGTCCCTGTGTTCCCCCATGCTTTCCCAGATGGGTTTATCCCTAAGTTGTACCCTCCTTTTGTGACAGAATGTTCTGTGTCAATCCCCAGAATGCCAAATCCCAGTTATTACCCTAGATGGTATTTCCACACATTTTATTCCAGTACCTTCCCTGTCTGTCATTGTCACCCTGCCCCTTATCCCAGCACCTTCCCTGTCAATTCATCTCTGGCCCAATAATCTCTGTGTCCAACCCCCTGGGTGTGTCAGGGTGTCACCCAAACCTCGATGCTCCATTGGGGCTTGTGACCTCCCCTCTCCTCCTGCCTGCCCCGGTTGGTTTTGGTGCATTATTGGCATTCCCCTCACTCCACCCCAGTGAATCCCAGTTTGTTGCTTATTGCCCTACAAAATCCCCTGCACAGCAGCGCTTCGGGCTCTTGTGTCCCTGTCCCCTCTGGCAATAAAGCCCATTCTGAGAGCTGCACACACAAGGTCCCTCTTGTTATGGATGGTGACTCGGTCAGGCCGAATCAATAAAATTTCGAAAACCAAATACAAGAAAAAAAATGACAGAATTTATTTTTAAAATTAGTGACAGAGTTTCGTGCCAATTAAATGAACAAAAA
>VYXF01001497.1:128841-143683 GCA_013397295.1 Polioptila caerulea
TTTGCATCTGTGTTTCGATACTTTGTCAGGTATTTAGAAGGGGTGGGGTGGAGTGGTGCCGTGGTCTCATTCGGTGGTGCCTCAGGCGAGGTTCGGCAACACTCTCCTCTGCTTGCTCGTGGTTACAACACAGAAATAATCTAAAAGCTACATTTTAATGAACAGTTTCAATACAGCCTTATACATAACTGATATGACATCAATCATATTGAAATCATACGAGCGAATTTGATATGCTTTGTCTATAACACTCTCTCCTCCTTGTTCCCTCCTGCACACGGCACCAGCCCTTGGATCACGCCTGCGCTTGCTCGACGGAATAGGACACAAGGTGTCAGGTATCCTTTTTTTTTTTTTTTTTGTTGTGAAGATCAGGAAAATGAGGGAAAGGCTAACGAAGAAAAATTTGGTCATTCCAGCCTCATTATTTTCCTATTGTTTTTTAAGGAGATCTGCAGATTTTGGCTGCAGACTTGGGGATTAAATGTGTGCCATGGCTTGGGGGAAGGATCCTTGTTGGTGCTTCTCCTAAAAACTACTTCCCAAGCACTTGGCTGGGTGGGAGTGTGGATGTGCCACAGTCAGGGCAGGCCTGTGTGCATTTATTTATTTATTCATTTGTTTGTTTCTTTGTCTGTTTGTGTATTTTCTCTCCATAATACCCACTACTACCTGCTGACTTTTTACTTTTTCTGCAGCCAAGCCTGAGTGCTCCCATGATCCTCTCCAAGCTCTCATTCACAATTCCTAAACTTCTCTTTTCTCTAATTTCCAGTCTTTCCACCCATCTTTTCCTTAGACATCTCTCCTTCCACCTGAAACTTTGGGGTTTTTCTTTGGGTCTCCTGCACAGCTCACTCTGGTGCTGTGTTGTGGCTGATGTGGCTGTGAATCCAATTTTCCCTGTTTTTCCCTCAAGCTCTCACAGCTCCAGCATCTACCATTAAAAAACCCCATTATTATTTGCAGGGCAAATTCCCCTCCTTGGCTTTGCAGCATGGATCACCTTTCCTTCTTTCCCTCCCCTAATCCTCCAGTGCCTTCTCAAATTTGCAGGTTTTCTTCTTGTTTTGTTTTTTTTCTTTCCCATCCCACCAGCAATTAATCAATCTACCTGGCAACTTGGGACCAATCTAAAACCAATTATAATAAAAAAAAGAAGGAGCTGAAGGAATTCCCCCCATGATGGAAAACCATCTCCATGCTCAAACCAGTCTAGCAAATACCACAGGATGGTTTGCATTGGAAGGGACCCTAAAAATCATCTCATTCCAACTCCCCTGCCATGGGACACCTTCCAGGAAAGGAAGGGGTAAGACAATTGGTTCCTCTTTCCCAAATTTTAGGTTTCAAAGCCTGAAGGGGCTGCTCACCAGCTCTACCAGAGGCACCAGAACAGGAGCATCCATCCCCTGCCCTGCATCAGGCACCTAATGGGGTTGCAAAGCCTCCAACCCAGAACCAGGAGCAGCTTCCAAATCCCAACCCAAAATCCCACACCAGGTACCTCTGCTGGAGCCATGCTGCTTCCAGGATGTGCTGGTTCCTCTCCACCAGCCCCTGGCAGGAGCTACCAAGGACCAAGGCATCTGAAAGTGTTCCAGGCCAGGTTGGATAAGGCTTGGAGCCACCTGGGATAGTGGAAGGTGTCCCTGCTCATGGCAGGGGGGTGGAACGAGCTTTAAGGTCCCTTCCAACCTAAACAATTCCATGATTCCCTGATCTTGGCTTGCCCAAGGCTGGCTCTGTGGCAGAACACAGCATCCCATGGCAGGGAAGCAGCTCAGGACAACAGGGACTCCTTTCCCTGAAACGTCAGCACTTTATTTTCACACGGGGCTCTGCTGATTTACACCTCCTGCCAAGTAGATCTTGTTCTCTCCCTTCAGGCAAGCTGGATTTCAATGCCTGTGAAGGTGATTAATTATTAGTTGAAAATAAAAGGCAAACCCACCACTTGTGTTTTCCTGTGGTGTCTCAACCTGGGAAAACACTTTAGAGCATGGAAGGGGTATTTGGGTGTCTCCCTCCTCGAGCCAACACTGGAAAATCCTTCAGCACCTCACTTTGATACAATTCATGCAAATTCAAAGGGACTTTTCCCAGGTAGGCCCTTGGCTATTTGAGGACCTACTAGATCAAGTAAATCCTGGATAAAATCCCTTCCTGGAGAGGGATGGTGGTTCAGCACTCAGCTCTCCCATGGGTGTCCAGATAGCTCAGCTTTTTGCACTCCCATTTTTCACAAAAATGTGAAAGTGTTATCCTCAAGCTGGGCAAACGTGCTTTTTTCACTCTCAGGAAACAGTTTTTACTCTGAATGGAATTTCCCAGTCAACTCCAATAGCTTGGAACCAGAGGGGGGAAATAGCTCGACAAATTTGGAAGGTTTGGGTACAATACAGAACTTTGAGTGTGCTGTGCCCCAGTTTCTGTTCAGCCCAGTGCACAGGGATGAGCCAAGCACGAGGATGCGCTTGGAAATGAGGGCACTGCAGGTTCAGAGCTCGAGGCCAGGCATGAAGCTGAAATACAGAACACAACAACCACTTTAACCTAAAAAAGTGAAGAGATTAAATACTGAGCTCGCAGCTGCACAACGAGCGATGCCAGCATTTGAAATCGGGGAATAATTGATCCAGGTTTCCAGAATAATTTTAAGTGAATGAGTGGGGTGGAGAGGAGGAGGAGGGAGACTGAGATTGAGAGATTGCTGTTAAAAATGCAAATCAGCAGGCTTTGAATATCTGATTTTACTGGAGGATGCTCCAGGCCTGCCCTGCTCTGCCACCAGTGGTTCCAGACGTGGCATGAACTGGACACCTGTGGCCAGCCAGGATGATGCCAGAGAAACCAAGGATGCATCAAGGAAAGCTTTAAAAAAATGTGACACTTCTCAACAGTCAATCAGCCTTCCAGTGGCTGTGGTGGGAAAAGCACCCAAGTTAGGTCAAGTGCAAAAACATGGGAAACAGGAGACTGGAGTTTCCAGCCAAGAACTGGTCCCAAAAATGGGTTAAGCTGTGTCCTCCTCAGCAGGACATCCTCTCCAGCACCTCCCAGCCCCTTGGAGGATGGCAAACCGCTGATGGAGCGGGGGCTTCACACCAGGTTAGAAGGAAAACAGGTCGTGGATTGAGAAATAATGAAGAAATACTTTTCTTTTTTCTCCTCCAGAAAGCACTGCCTGCTGGTTCTTAACAGATTTGCTGAAAATGAAACTATTTTCTGTGAAAGATTTTTAAAGAGGGGTTCTGGACACCTGGCATTTGCTGCTACCAAATTGCTGAGATGTTCCGTTTTTAATTTCAAAAACAATTATTTCTGGTGCCTTTACAATGTGAGATAATTGTATTTTTGCTGGAGATGGTGTTTAAAAAACCTAGATAGAGCAATGTAATTGATCTGAAAGAGGCTTTTTCCCCCTGCAGATTTCAGATGGTGGTTTAGGTCAAATTTTAATTCAACATTGACACCACATCAGAATGCAATTTTGTTTTTACTGTTGCTTACTTCTTTGTTCCCAAAAATAGCATGAGAGGCTGCAAGGCTGTTTGCTGCTGAGTCTTCTCTGAGGCCCAGCAATCATTTCTATCACAGCCTCCCTTATATCCACGGATCTGACATTAATCTTTAAACTTTTTCACAGATTAGCATTTATGAACCCTCAGCAAAGAGCCCCTGGGCTTGGGCAGGAACAATCAGCCTGGAAGTCGAGCACCCTGTTGAGTTGCATCTTGTGGTACCTTTTCCATCACTTTGGTTGGGCTTTTGGAGAACATCTCAATTTAATTTGGCTTGGGAACCTCTCACACGCACGAGTTCTTCGGGAGACATCTGGTTTGCTGCGCTTCGAGTTCCTCAGCAGTTTTGCAAGGAATCTCTGGCAAATGAATCCCAGAGCTTTCCTCTCCTTGGTCTGGAATCTGAGAGTAGATTTTCAGAAAACTGAACCTCATCTTGTGCAGAGAAATCTGACTCAAACTCATCCACCTGACTTTGCCTCCAAGCTGGTCAAAAATCCATTTTGTTTCATTGGGATGTCCTTGAACTGGTATTTCTCCCCAGAAGAGATCCCTCTGCTAGGCAGAGTCCTGAGGGGAAATTTGATTCAACATCATCATAGATTTTGTCAGCACATCTGGCGAGGAACACAGGATTTTATTGAGTTTTCCACTTGGGAGTTCACGTTTGGCCACCAAGAGAGCTCTCTGATTCTGACAATTCCTTGATGAAGCTCATGAGCAAGGGAGAGCTTCAAGCCTTGTTTTGAAGTTCTGGAAGGTGATGGGAGACACATCTTATCCCCAGAGTGGGACAGGAGCTCCCTGGGAAGCGGGAGGGCTGAAAGGAGATGTGTTGGATACGTGGTGCTTCTCCTTGGCTGCAATAAATGTTGCTACCCTGGGTGGGATTCAAGCTTCTGCCGTGGGATTTGGGGAGAGGGGAGCGCTTTGGCACAGCTGAAGGGTGTAATGGAGGTGGTTTAGTGCAGGAGGGAGGGTCATTTAACACAAACCTGTGTCCCTGAAAAGAGCCAGGGCAACACTTCCCCAAATTAAGTGGGTTTCCTCTCCCAAACAAAGGCATTATTCCCTAGCCAAGAGCCGCCTCCGTGCCTCTGCTGAGTGTTGACAACCAGAGCTCAGGAACTGATGAGGAGACCCAAATGAAACAACAAACTCCCTTAGTAGGGCCCAGGTGAGTTCCCTGTCAGCTGGATCCCAGCACATCCCAAATTTATCTCGGGTAATCATTGCAGTGAGCAGTGGATGGAAAGGAGCCCAGCCAAGCAGCGCACTCAGGACGGCCACACGTGCCCTGCTTTGCACCTGCCTGTGTGATATATTGGTACAAACAATTTGTTCATCAGAATTGTGATATATTGGTACAAATAATTTGTTCATCATAATGAGAAACTCAAACATAAAAAGAACGTGTGTAAATAGCAGGAAACCGCAAGGCAGGAACTGATAAAGCTTAACAAAGGATAGATAGCATAACTGAGTTAAGCAGTGTGTGTTGTGAGACTGATAATGATCATGTTTGGAGAAACCTTTTTTCAGAAGAAGCTGCTGACTGCAGAAGATTTACAAGGAAGAGGCCCCTCGCCTTCATCTAGTTAAGAATTAGAAGGGTGACCCCCCCCCCAAGGAGTGCTGACCAAAGTCCAGGAAGAAGTGCCACGAAGGCAGGAGTCGGAAGAGCATAAAAGACTGATAAAGTCAAACTGAGAGCCGTTGGTGAGACACAAACTCCCCTCCCCAGCTACTCCCAGCGCTGTCTTGCTTGCTGTCACTTACTGTAATCAATAAAATTCTAATTAGATAATTTGACTTTAGCAATTTTAATTTTAAGCGAAATCTATAACACCTGTGTCCAGGCAGCTGGGGACTGACAGTCAGGTTGGGACTGAAAATATGCTGATATATCCCACCTATGAGCAAGGAAAATGAGGCATTAAAAAAATCTAATTGAAGGTGTCCCTGCTTGTGTCTTCATGAAGTTTAAAGGTCGCTTCCAACCCGAACCATTCCGTGATGGAAAAAGAGTTGGTGCATCTCCTTCCAGGTCACCTTTTAGACTTGGAAACTCAGTGTAAAGCCTTAAATGTGATGTTTTAAAAGCTGCTTCTCGGGGAAGGAATGGCTTCAGCACGTGCTGGGCTGTGCTGCCCTGGCAGGGGTGTCAGCACAGCTCATTCCTGACATCCGTGAGCTCGTCCAGCTCCGGACAAACGGCACCGGGAGACATGAGCCAAGCCAGGCCGGGGAGGTGGAGTGGAAAAGCAGGAGAGGGGAGTGGGGAGGGGGATATGAGGTCATCTGCACTGACAGTGTGTCAGGTACTCACATCAGAGCAGGGAACAGAGTCCTTGTCTTTATGGAATGATCTTCCAGTGGGGAACCAGGCTTGTTCTCCCAGTTATGGCGTTGGAACAGCAGCATCTGGCCTGGAGCTTTCCAGTGGCGAGATCCTTCCCTGCTGCAACCCCAGGCTTGCACCAGGTGTGAATTTGCTTATGAGAAACAAAGGCAATGACAAAAAATTGGCTAAAAAATGTGTTGTCCTTCTTGGGAAAAAACCCAAATCCCGAATTTTGCTGCAGAGCAGCCATGGTAACTGAGCAGTAGAGACCATCACACCTTTAACTGCTTCCCCATACACCAGTACTGTGGATAATAAACAAAGGGTTTGTTTAGTTTTTTTCCAGGGGATTTTTTCCACAATTAGGAAAACCCCAAGCTGATGTTTCTTTTCCCTTTTCAGATTTATTTCCTGAGCAGCGAAGCCACAAGATCCGAGCAGAGACACTCACTAGGCAGGCGAAGGTGGGAGAATATCCACACCATTTAACAATTCCCCACTTAAAGCTCAATAAAACTCACGGGGAAGGAAAAATATTCCCCTTTTTAAAGGCAAGAGGTGAGTTTCAGCAGTCCTCCCTTACTGAGCTTTCCATAGCTTGTTTCCAATCACTGCGAGGTGTCCAGAAGCTACGGAAAAGCAGCAATAACCTCTGTGAGAGATGTCATTATCCATGGAGCAGTGTTTTGCTGGCTACAGAGGGATTGCACAGGAGGAAAAAAACACCCCTGGACCAAACCATCATCCAGAGCCCCCCAACCCTTCTGCAGTTCACCTGGAAGCACAGTGCGGGTGGATGAAGCACCGATGGAGCATCCAGCCCCCCGGGAAGGGTCTGGATTTGCCCAGGGCAATAGGGATTACTCCCGGGCTGCCTGCCTGACCCCTCAGCACCAGCTACTGTGCTGAGATGCTGCCTGAATGCTGACATTTTAACAGCGCGGTCCCTTCCCGGCACACGATCTGGCGTGAGGGAATAAGAGGATGTATTAATGTCATTTCAGATAACAATATTCCTCTCAGAGCAGGCTTCTGGCACCACGTGTCCCCCTGCGAGAGAACTCTATCCCTATCGCTCCAGCACTAGCTCCGAGCTTGAAAGGAATCCATTTGGGCCATTAAAATGACTTGTGAAATGTGGGATAGTTAGCAAGTAATTAGGACCACATTTCATCCCCCTGCCTGCCCGGAGCTCTGCACCGTGGTCTCAATTCACCTTCAGCTTTGCCTTTTGCACACCAACACCCGCACCATTTTTTGGGAAGGGTTGTGCTTCCCCTCCATCCCCCTTCTCCCCTTGCTCAGCTGGTGTTTGTCACCCGCATTATCTATTTTGTGTGGAAAAAAAAACCCCAAGCTGGGGTTTGAAGAGGTGCCAGGGAAGGTTTCCCCATTCTCCATCTCCTGTGCAATGGTGGTGCCTCTCTGCCCCCACCACCTACGGGATATCAACAGCTGGAAGGGTTATCCAGGACTCACTTCTTGCAAGGTCCTGCTGATGCTGTCCATGAGCTGGGAATTACTACAGAATTTGGAAAACACTGCTGGTTTTGCAGTGCTACTGGAGCCAGTTCACCCTGGGCTGCACTTCCAAGCCCTCTGCTCCAGGCTGTGCTGGAAAACACAGCTTGTTGGACCCCAGTGGGACTGAGATCCCACTGCCATGATGGGGGAGAATATCCCCCCTCATCCCTTTGGTCCTCTTGAGGGAGGGTCCTGGGTTGGAGCTCCTGCCCAGGGTTGCTCTCAGCCCTCACATGTTAAAGGGGGTTTTCCCTCCCTTTTTATACTCATGGATCTGCTCTTCCAGGCCCAGACGACCTCAGGCAGCAGGAGCCAGGATTTCTGCACTGGAGATGGGCCCATGGATGTTAGTGATGCCTCTGGAAGGTGGGCATGGTGAACATGGACACACAGTGGCCACATGGACACTGGTGCAGGTCTTTGCTCCTGGACATTCCTCAGGGATCATCTTTAGGGCTGAAAAAGGCCCTACTGCTCAGTCCTGTGCTTCCTGAGGAAGGGAACAGCTTTGAGCCTTGTCCCTGCCTTCCCACAATGAATCCTGCAACTCCAGAGCCAACCTCATCATCCAGACCCTGCCATGGATGTCCTTCCTCCATCTCACCCTTCCTCTGGCTCTTGGATCCACAAGAAATCCCTTGAGAAAACCTGAGGATCCTTGAGATGGGCCCACAAGAATTCCCTCGAGAAATCTTGAGAATCCTTGAGATTGGATCCCCAAGAAATCCCTCAAGGAATCTTTGAGGATCATTGAGATGGGTCCGCAAGAAATCCCTCAAGGAATCTTGAGGATCATTGAGATGGGTCCGCAAGAAATCCCTCAAGGAATCTTGTGCATCCTTGAGATTGGGTCCCTGAGGGTTTTGTGACTCCATCTTTCCCTCAGCGCAACAGAAACCCACATTGAGGACTTTCATCCCTATCTTTCCTATCCTTACCTCTGGAATTGCTCTGAGCCCTCACACAGGACAGTTTCTGGGAAGAGGACTCTGAGGGATGTGTTCTTCACCATTCTTCCCTTTCTCCCTCCTGTCCCTGAAGCATCCTTATGGCATTCTTTATGGCAACCAACTGAGGACCCCAAGCCTCAGGAGCCCCTGGCTGAAGCCCCTGAGCAATCAGCTGGGAATGAGTCCATAGCAGTCCAATCCCAGGAGTCCCAGCCAGTTCCCTCTGCACAGGACAGAAATAGATTGTAATGGACAGATGACAGGCTCTGGTCAAGTCCTGGTGCTTCAGAGGAGGGATGCAGGGATAAGGGCTATTATTATCCCAGCTATTTTTTATTTGGGAAGCACTTCTATTGCCAGCAAGAGCCTTCTTGTCCTTAGCACACGGGATTTCTGGGATCCAAGGGCGTGACTGGAGATGAGCTATGAGCTGTGGGATGGATGTGCTAACAACCTTTGGCAGGAAGGAGAGGACTGGACCAGCACTTCATCCCAGCCAGAGACATTCCAAAGCCAAGGAATTGCCACGCCAAGGAGCAGCTGTGAAGTGAGAGTCAGACAAAGCGGCGGAAACTGGGGTGAAACTTCTCACCAAGGGCAAATATTGGGAACGTTTGGTCCAGGTACGTGCACCCGGAGCCTCCCGGGGAGGCAGGGAAAGCTGCAGGAATGTGAGAAGCTGGGGAGGCATGGGACAGCTCATGCTGTGACCTCCTGCTCTGGGGTCACCAGGCAGGGGGAGCTGGGTGCTGCCCTCTAAATCCCTGCTCGGGAAGTTGTGTTCTCCTGCAGAAACCTCAGCTTCCTGCTGCTGAAAACATGGAAAATATGACCCTGTCGCAACCTAAAAATGAACAAGGCGGGAGATATTTTTAGGAATCTCATCATCTGGGTTTTCACCCAAGTCTTGGGTTTGGAGAGACTCTCCATGGGGAAGAGGACAGATAAGGGGCCTTCCCAGGTCCTGGGCTGAGCCCTGGTATCTTCTGGCTCCATGTGGTGGTGGCATGTCTAGACACTCTGGGAAGCATTCAATCAGGACAAGGAGGAATGGGTCCCGCTGTTAGGAACAATGCAAGAGGAACAAAACAGCCCCATTTTATTCCCTGCAGCTGTCTTTTAAAAGCACTATTAGGTCACTGAAAGTTTTAGTTACAGCGAAAAATAACTCAAAAAAAAAAAACACCCCAACCAAAAAAACCCCAGGAAAAAAAAAAATTGGAAATGAAGCTGTATATATTTTTGGGAAATTGCTTTTCTTATTTTAATAGGTTTCCCTTTCAACTCTCTTCCAGCTGATTTTTTTTTTTCCTTCTTTGAGCTCTATGATTATTAATGGCTGTAGCACTAATGTGCTTGGAAAAAGCTCATTGGAGACCATGTTTTTTGGATTATAAAATATCTGAAAGATATTTTTCTTTTCTTCAGCCAACTATCGCCTGGCTTTCCCAAGCAGACATTATTCCATGCCACAGCATCGGATACCAACTTGGCTTTGAAGATAAGTGGGAAAAGCCTGTTGAAATGGGCTTGTTGCTTCTACCATGGAGCATTCCCAATGTCCATGTCCGGCCCTGAAGGACTCAGTCCCACCCATTGGTACATTGGTGGTTTCCTGGTGTTACTAAACAACCCAAACTGGATTTTTTTTTTTTATTTGCAAGCGGAATTGAGGAGATCTGGAAAGAGCTGTGGACAGACATGGATGTGGTTTGTCTGTGTTGTGGTGTCAGAGATTTCCACTGACCAGCTGCTTTTGCAGGAGCCCTGTGGGGTTCCCAGCAAGGGCAGAGGGGTCAGCCAGGCTCTCCCAGAGGGACGTGGGGGAGGTTCCACACCACAGAGCTCCAACAGGAGAAGCCACAACCAACAGAGCCTCAAACCACAGGGGCAGTGATGGAGGGGCTTATGAACACCTGAATTAGACATCCCTCTGCTTCCTGGGGTTATATTCCAGCCCAGCAGTGCCTGCCTGGAATATCCAGCTCAAATCTCCATTTCTCAGTGGAGGTGTGCCTCCAAACTGGGAGATTTACACCTGAGCACACCCCAGGCCAATGTGTCAGAACTGCCCTCATTTTCCTCAAAGGAAACTTGAACCATCCCAATTCCCAGCCATGCTGGGATACCCTCCACGCTCACAGTAATCCAAAGGCAGATTCCCATTGTTCCAGCTGTCAAGAGAAGATGCCTGGGAAAAGAGCTCAATAAACAGAGAGAGAATGAAGGCAGCTGTTTCCTGGCAGAGCGTGTGGTTTTTAGCAAGCTCTCACTTCAGAGCCAAACCCTGGGGTGCTGTGGGGGTGCTGTGACCTCTGCCTGACCTACCTGAGTGGCTCTCAGGTGGCCTCCTGGCCCTTCAGGGTGTGACAATCAGCACTTGCACGAGCCCAAGGGTCTGCTGAGGAGAGTATTCCAGGAACTGCTTTCAAGGTCCTGCTGAAGCAAAGGGAACCCTTGGAGTTCCCCTGTCTGATCTCCAGCTCTGCCATTTTATCATTAATGATAAATCATGAAATTTATCATCTCCCCTTAACTCGGCAGAGAGAGAATTCCATAGAGATTTCAACAAAAACAGTGAAATCAAAGCTTTCTTACTGAGGAAAAAGCAGAATTTTCAGCTTTGTAAGAGGACTGCTCCTGTTTAAAATGCTGAAAACATGGTGGATGAGCAGAAAGAGCAATATCAGAGTGTTTGGAATGCTCTTCTCTTCCATAAATCTGTTTAGCACCCATCAGCTTCCTCTTGGAAGCAGACTGAAGCAGTCTGGGAGTCCTTTGCAGGGAGAGGACGGGGGCAGAGCAGCAGTGGTTGGTGATTCCTTGACCTTTCTGATGATCCTTTCTCACAGTGGGCCAGTCCAAGGATAAGGTTATCCCTCCCAGCTCCACACAGACACCAAATCCATGGCACTGGAATCTGTGGAGACCAGGGATAGGCAGACCTAAGGAATAAGTGCAGGTTCATCTCCCAGGGGTTTCCCATAATGACTGTTTAACCAGTATTTCCTGTCTATCTCCCATTTTCTCGTGACCCTGCTAAGTTCAGCCCTCCACTAAAAATAACCTCTGTCTTTTATTGCTGGGAAAGGATCCCAGCCTTCACAGAAACCGGGTTTCTAATCTTCACAGAGGCAGATGCTGGAATACCCCAAAAGCTCAGAAACTGGCAGGCAAAATTAATGAGACTTTCCCACTTATTGTTAAAAAAAATGTCTCCTGTGAGTTTATAGCAGCTGCAGATCCAGAGGCCCTTTTTACTCTCCAAATAAATTGTACTTTCCATGGTTTTGGGTTGGCTCTGCTGCGGTATGAACTTCAGGAATAGGAATTGATGAGATCTTTAGCAGATATATCCAAAAGAAGTGGGCAGAGACCCCAGCCCTGCTCTGTGTGCTCTGGTTTGGGTTGTTTAAAACACACAAATCTACTGAGTTCCATGTTAAAGCAAAGGGGTGGAGCTGTGGCTTCTTCCAGAGCAGCCCCTCACGAGCTCCACAGCCTGCAGACATCATTAGGAGAGGGCAATTAGCATCCTGCTGCCCAGGGAGGAAGTGGAATCCATCCAGGCCTTGGCAGCCAATTCCTGGGATTTCTTATAGGACGTCTGGCACGGCAAACCCTCAGCCAGAACATCCCTGGAGAGGCTCAGAAGTAAGGAGCCCTATTCCAAAATTGGGGATTTGGGGAGGCCTTTCATCCATAGAGGTCTCTCCTTCCTCCACAGCTTGGTGTGTTTTGTCAGAGGGGGGAAAAAAAAGGGAAAACAACCAAATTCCCGCTGCAGAGCAAGGACACGGTGTGACAGCTTGGGGTCAGTCCTTGGTTTTCTAGGAGATTCCAGGAGGGAAATCCCAACTGTATCCCAGCTACTGAGAAAGGCTGGTGGTGATTGTTGCATAGGGCATGAGGCTGTGGGGTCAGAGGTCTTCAAAGGTGTTTTCTTGGACTTTTGCTTCCAGGACCAGCAAGACTGGAGTAACACCACCCTTTGGAAGAGTATTTTGGGAATGGCCTTTTCCCTCAAACATTTAAGGGAGGAAGAACCCAGAAGGAGCCAGAGTCCAGTGCCATGTGAGGAGCATGGGACAAAGCCAAGGGCAGAGCTGGGTCTTGCCAAAACTCATCCCAGATATTTCACTGCAAACCCGTTCTTCCACTCCTCCTCATTCCAGCTCCTGGAACTGCCAGGTGTGCTTCCTGCTCCAGCTGGCACGTGGAGCAAAACTCTGTAGCATAAATCTACCCTTCCTTCCTTCCTTCCTTCCTTCCTTCCTTCCTTCCTTCCTTCCTTCCTTCCTTCCTTCCTTCCTTCCTTCCTTCCTTCCTCCCTCCCACAGATACCACGGAGAGGTTAACAGGGAGAAATTATTTTTAGGTCTGAAGATGTTGGATTATCCTCTGTTATGGTAACAGATCCTGTTTTTCCTTGTTTCCCCTGGTCTTTTTTAACGCATCAGAGTCGTTAGGGCTCCCATCCAGCTTACAGTAAACATGAAAAACCTCTGGATTTTAGGATTTTTTTGTTGCACGACTGGTAAGAACATTAAAGGAATAGAGGAAAGGTTCATCAAGGAGTCTTGGAATGAAGGAGGAGGATTCCAGCCTGAGGAGAAACCTCTGGAGAAACCATACCTGAGATCTGGAGTGGGGAGGGCAGAGCAGAGGACACCTGGAGGTCCCATCCAGCCTGTAGGTTGAACATCAGAACCTCATATCTCACCCAATCCAGGGTGTGGGGCTCCAAAATGATGAAATGCTGCCTGGTTTGGGTCCAGAGCAATAAATCTTCCCTCACAGAGGTTACTCTGCACTTGGAGCAGGTTTGCTGGAGCATTTGCCAAGATTCAGACAAGATCAAATACTGAAACCAGGTGTGCTGTGCCTTTTGTGGGGGTTTACTGCAGAGTGGACAGGACATCTCTTACCTGCTGTGGGACAGCAATTCCTGCATTTCTCCCAGCAAATTCATGGAGTAAAATAACCAGGGGAGACTCACGTATCCAGTTCCCTCTCTGACACTCATGCCAGCAGCACAGAAGCTCTGGGAATACACACAGAGAAAATATCAGGGATCCTCCTGCAGGAAAAGAATCTTTTCCACTCTGCAATTGCACCGAGTCTTGAAGGAGCTGCAGAAGTGGCCAGGGATCCCAGACAAAACAGGGCCACATTCCCCTGTCTGTCCCACTAAAACCTCATGATTCCCTATTTTGTAATTTTATTTTGCTTTAGCCAGCATCATTTGTAGCACTTGGACTGCACAAAAAACCTCCCCAAACCCCAGGAGAGTGGTGCTTTTGATAACAGATTGGGTTTCATCACTTTTAGGTTAAGGTAATTCCATTTCAACACACTCCAGTTTGGATTTTTTTTTTCTAAAAAATGTGAACAGAAAAACAAGACAACCTGCTCTGTTTGATCTGTGATTTAATTTTACTGAGGAAAACAGAACCATTTTGGAGAAAGCAATTAGAGAAACTTGGAGAGAGCTGGCCAACAAACAGGGAAAAAAAAAACCACCCAGCAGTGATCACTCAGCTCTTAAGCACCATAATATCAGCAAATGATGGCTCATTTCAGCTTTTCTTTGTCTTCCTATCTCGGCCACGGAGTTTAACTGGAAGGAAGGAAGGCTTGGACGAGCTGAAATTCCAAATGAGGACAGTTGTCAAGTAAAATAATAAAATGTTTTCTATAGATATGTTTGAACTGATGTGACATAAAGATGATTTGGAATGCTGGAAATCTGAACAGGAGCTGAAATTATTGCAAAATGCTTATTTTTCAGGTCATTATGATGAATTAATTACCGTCTGTGCTTTCCTGATGGCTGACATCAGGGAAAAGGATCTCCCGAAAATTTCTCTCTTTCTCATTCTCCTTCATGGAGATCTGGAGAGGAATTATGGATTATCAGAGCAGTTTTCCACCTCCCTGCTTTTTGGAATGTTCAGCCATGCCCTTGGATCAACACCATTCCCACGGCCAGCACAAAAGTTGCTCTTTGCCTCCTGGGCATCGATGTCCTCCCAAGAGCAGATCCACAATAAAGGAGAAGATGGAGCTGCACTTTTCCCTGAGGAAAGCTGAAGCGTATTCTGAATTGATTTGAAACTAGTCCAATCAAAAGAAATGAAATATTCCCCCAATCAGGTCAAACTGACAAAAAATGAAGTGTTTCATTTCAGGTCTGTCTCCTCCCAGCCCTTCAAAATAAAATAGGGAGAATTAAAAAAGACATGAAAAGAAGAACACTGTAAATTTTCAGCGCATTTCTTCCCCATGGGAAACAGCAACTCTGTGAGATGGCAAGTTTCCTTGGAAAAGTTTGTCTCATCAGCACTTCTCCACTGTGTACAAACTCTGAAAAGCACATTGCTCTGATGTGGGGGCTTCCTGGGATTTATGGCTCTTTTATCTGTCCCTAAATCAAACTCCCTGTTTAGAGGGTGTTTTCCAAAAAAACAGCGTAGGGAGCAACCTGATGAATGGACACC
>VYXF01001498.1:0-22608 GCA_013397295.1 Polioptila caerulea
CCTGGCCAAGAGGCTTTTCCTGACTTTGGGAGAGCGTTTGGAGCGGGGCTGCACACGAGCAATAGCCACACACCCTGACATGGAGAAGCTTCCCCGTCCCCAGGCTCCCAGTGTGAGCTCCCCTCGCCATCCCCATCGCTCCTGGTGACACCCCCAGCCCTGGGACACGCTGTCCCATGTGCTGCCACCCCGGGAAAGCCACCAGGAGAGCCAAGTCCCCGGGCAGGCAGCAGCTGATGCAGGGACCTGCTTGGGTTACAGGCCAGTGGTTGTCTCATGTTTAGCAACTCCTGGCCCCGTATCCCGTGCCGGGAGGATTCCTGGAAGCAGGAGGTGGTTTCACGCCCCTCCCGTGCCACAGAACATGCAGGTTGTGCCAAAAGCACAGCTCCTCACGTGGCTGCTGCCGATATTTCCCAAGCGCCTGGCAGGGAGCAGCCACTCCCTTCCTTGCTCCCCTCCTCCTCCTGCCTTGCTGATCCTTTCCCTTTATAAAATTCTCCTTCCCCTCCTCTTGGCTCTGATTTTTCTTAAATTAAAGGCATGCCACAGATGCTGGGGGTCTCCAGTCTTCCAAGGGGATGGGTAAATCCTGGGCTCCCTCCAGTCCTGTGCTGTGAGGCTGCTCAGGTGACACCAGAGCCCCAGGCAGCCAGTCCTGGGCACAATGCAAAAATAAAGCCCTGGAGTCCAGACTCTCTAAATGGTTTTTGGAACTCTTACCTGTGCAGAGAACCAGGATGTGAGTCTGACCATCACTTGCAAACCCAGGCATTAGGATAGCAAGCCCCTTGCTTGCTCATGCTCCCTTTTCCCAAGCCCATCCATGCCTCTGTTCCCAGCAGGGAAGGCCAGAGGAAGTGAATCCTTGCAGATGCTGCTCCGGAGCTCTCCTCAATCCATGTGCCCTGACTGCAGATGTTCTGGACTGGGATGCCATGACTGACACCAAGCAATGAACCACTCCACGGCCAGGCCCAGCCCGGCCCTGTCTTTACAGCCTGGTGTAAATCATTTGCTGTCCCTCCCTTTTGGGAACAGCATCACCCACAGCTGGATTTACCTGGTGCCCCATGTATTGCCCCCTTGACCTCCAGCATCATGTCCAGCACCTCCTCAGGACTCTTGAGCTATTTTCTCTCTGATTCACTTTAAATACATCTCAAGACAGGTTGTTTACATCTTTCAGAGGGTCTCATGTGTCCAAATCTTTCTATTTTTATTCCAGATTTCTTTTTGAGATAGACTGGAAGCTATCCTGAGTTGCCATTAGAGCAAAAGTCTCCCTGGGATATTTTTACACATTCAGGAAGACAAACCATAAGATCTAATCTTGCAAAAACTCCTGAAGCATTTTGTTGAGACACCTGCACGATCCCTTCGTGGCAAATGGAACAGCTTCAAGCTGCAAGTTAACTTAAACCTCCTGGGCTTTTTTTTCTGGTGTGCATTTTCCCCATAAAAAAGGAACCAAACAAAGCACCTTTGCTACCCAGTGAAACATTCAATCTGGGCAAAGGAAAAAAAAAAACCAACTTTGTAAATAAATGGTTGTTTTTGCAAAGGGTCAGGACAGTGTCCACCCCTTTGGGTTGGCTCTGGAGCACGGGGGGCCAGTAGTGCTGCATGAAAATGAGAGGAAAGGAGAAAGGGAAGGGAAGGATGTGAGAAGGAGGAGCAGACAGCTCCCACAGGGCTGCAGGGAAACGCCATGAACACCCTCAAATTTCAGGTGATCACTCCCAGTGCTCAGCACTGCTGCCACACGGAGATGGATCAGCCTTGACGCCGTGCCGGGGCTGGATCCCCATCCCACACACGGGAAATCCCTGTCCCAGCCTTCCCAGCACAGACACAGCTTGGGAGGGCCCCAGGCTGATGTCATGGGTGTGAGTAATCCCAGCACTGGCTTTGGGATGCAGATCCCTCCCTGTGACCTCCTCAGACATCCCCAGCTCCTCCGTGGGCTCCGTCTCGCTGTCACATCCGTGTGCTCTCCTCCTCCTCCTCTCCCATCTCCCGCCCACCTTCCTTTAATTGCCAATATCATGGAAGCCCTGGCAAAACCCCAATTAGCAGCCAGGCCCCTGTCAGCACCTATTATCTCCTGTGCTGGCCGTGTCCTGAGCGAGCTGCTTCAAAATAAAGGCAGAAGGACGTTGCCCTTGGGCAGGAGGAATTTTCCACTGGGTGGGTACAGCCAACCTGGGTCACGGGATGCAGTGCCCTGGCTTGCATCACCCACCAGCACCCTGAGAGGCAGCTGTGCCCGTGGGCAGCCCCTTCCAGTGCTGCCCAAATCCCGGGGGATTGCCCAAAAGAGGCATCTTTCAGCTGAACCTGAAACATCCCCCCTCATTCCGGGGGGGACAGGCTTCAATCTCCAGACTGATCCCGCAGCAGCTCCCTTCAGGCTCACTCAGCAGGACCTTTGTGTGTGAGGTGGCTCCACGCTGACCCCTGTCCCTGGGCAGGGGACAGGCCTGAGCAGGGGATGTGTCTCTGTCCCACCGAGCTGCCTGCAGGGAGTTTAACAGAGTCCAGCCCTGCTGGGGATGCTCAGGAGGAAACGATGAGGAACCAGAGGTGCTTGAGGGGGAGAAGATGGGGACTGAGGGCTGCTGGAGGATGCAGACACATCAGAGAGGGAAGGCATCCTCACCTTTCCTGGTGGGTCATTTCCTCCCTGCAGCACACTGCACTCTCCAGCTGTTTCAATCCAGCTGTTTTGAACGGCTGGCAGGGCACCCAAACCACTTCCCTCGGCCACAGGCAGTGAGATCCAGAGAGTCTCCAGGGCAAAAATCCAGTCTCCACTCCTCTCCTGGTTGGCAACCCGCTGTCTCCAGCTCCCTGCCACTCCACATGTGGAAGGGAAGCATCGGGGGGGACACACTGGGCACTTCCCCTCTGCACATCTGGGAATTGAGAGCGCTGCTTCATTGTGCTGGGGCAGGGAGGGTTTGCTGGTGTTATTATTCCAAGCTGGCCCAGAGTCCAAGGGAAACAAAAGCTTCTTCCTTGCCAAAGGGAGGGCTGGCTGGAGGCAACCACAGGAGACGAGGGCTGGGCTATTCCCTGGGCTCCTAAACGCTGCATTTTGATGTTTAAATTTAGCCCTAGATTGAAGTTGTGCAGACGTGAGCCCTTCTGGAGAGCCAGCAGCCTGGCCAGCATCAACATGAACTTCATGTGTGCCCTTCCTTTGCTGCAAGCTCAGCCCCTGAGCCTCCAGCCCCCAGATGTGCTCCACGGGACAGATTCCTGACAGAGAAACACCCCAGACGTGCCCTGGAGAGCAGCGATGGCTGGGCAAGGCAGCCTGGATGCAATAACAGCTCTTTTGGCCATCCAAACTGCAGCAAGACAAAGGAAGATGCTTGCAAGTTTTTCTCTCCTCGTTAAGCAGATGACAAAGAGAATTTTCCAGCAGTGTGAGACGTCAGATGTTGAGAGCTCTGGCCATGCCCTGTGTCACCTGCTTCTTTCCTGGGGCACAGAAAGTCCTGATGACTTGTGGCCTCTCCTACTTTGGGATGCCAGTCCTCTCCTGGGAAGGGAGCCAAGCCCTTGCTTCCATTTCATCACCAGGACCCATCACCCCCACCTCCAAAAAAAGCACAGCAAACAGCCTCAAGGAAAAAAAGCCGAGCTCACAGCGGCTCCCCCCTCCATATTTAGCCCCCCAGATGGGAGAGGCACTCGGTTTTTACCTCCCAGATCCACAACTGAAAGGTTCCAGATGGAAGCTCTTTCCATGATGCTCGATCCCACCACCTGAGAAGCTGGGAATGGGCCAGGCCTTGCCAAAAGCTGTCACGCCCCTGCAGCTGAGCTCTGTGGCCTCTGCCTGAGCCAGCCATTGGATCAAAATGGGCAAATGAGGAATCAGGAGGAATGCTGTTTATTTGCTGGAGCTCTGCAAACAATTCATGTGGCCTTGTCCTCTGGATGAACCCGGTTTGATAAGGATCCTACTCATATTCCAGTGATTCCTGAAGAACAGAAAGTTGAGTGCAAGTGAGCCATCCTGCTCTTGTCTGCGAGGGAAATGTGTCTGCTGGCTCAGACCCCTGGGAAAAGAGAGGTGCTCCAAGCTCCTGAGGCTTTTCTGCACAAACCCTGTGTTGTGTTAAAAGCACCCTGTAAATAAAGTGGAAGGGAGAGGGGTGGTGGAGAATCACTGACTGAAGAGACAACCTGGCATTCAAAGGGGTGGGAATATCACACTAGATCTTTAGGATGAACGGCAAAAAATTGGCAATTCTTTCATACACAGAGTAGTAGAATAATGAAAACAGCTGAATACCCAATTTCACGGCTTATTGAAATCCTGGGGAAGATGATCCTGTCTCTGCACACAGCTCCCTAGGGGTGAACCGTGTTTCACTGCTCTTGGGAGGGTTCAAATGCCACAGAAAGCTTTGGGCACAGCAGGAAACACAAAGGTAGTTTTGGCTGGGCTCTTTCACCCTTCTTTTTCCCTAAATACTAATTCAGATTGGAAGATAAATACATAACACTCACGGAAATATGTGCTCCTCTCCAGGAAAGAGAACTGCTGGGAAGAGCAGAAATGCAGAGAGCTTTGTGCTGGAAAGCTTTTCCCCATGACAGAGACAACCTGGTGCCAATGTAAGGAGAATTAAATGGATTCAGTGAATGGATTTTGTGAAGCCTGTGGCTCTCTGAGGAAGAGGAGTGGAAGGAAGGCACTGCCTGCTGCACAAGAGAATCATGACACAGACATAATCAAGCTTAGCTGCTCTGCTGAATCTCGGAGTGATCCTGAAGATGTGGGGAATACAGGTCAGCTCAATTTGCATCAGCTCGGTGGCTCCCACAATCCCCATCTTCTCCTTTGCAAATGCTTTTCCTTTTAGCCACTTTCATTCCCTCTCCTCCCTGGCCACTCAGTGCTGCCAGAAACGCTCATACCTGCAGACTGAAAAGAGATTCTCCAAAAAAAAGAGATTGCTCCAAAATGAACCCGCCTGAAGAGTTGGGGGGGTTTGATCTCCATGACCTGCAGAAACTGAGCCCACGGCTGTGTCAGCTCTGCAGTTCTGCTGAGGGATAATTGGGAATGCTGCCACCAAAGGTGGATGCTCAGGTGGGAAACACATCCAAGTTTCATTGGGATTTTTCCCTGTAGACACTGCACCAAGCCTGCCAAGAAGCATTTGGACAACACTCAGGCACAGGGCAGGATTTTTGATCTGTCCTGTGCGGGGACAGGAGTTGGGCTCCATGATCCTCCTCAGGATATTCTGTGATTCTTGGGATGGGCTTGGACAGGGACTTGATGGATGAACCCGCCTGAAAAACCCAAAATCAGCAACCTGTAAGCACAACCAGAACAATTTGCAGTTTTTATTGCCCCAAATCACGGCTTTGCTTTTGTTTTGCAGGAACCCCTGGTACTTTTGCAAAGACTTATTTGATAGGAAAGGGGAAGTTTTGCTGGACTCAAGCTCTGTTCTGCAGCTGCAAAGTGCCAGCCCCTCTCTCTCTATCTGTGTTTGTACAAATACACACAACACCTCGCTGGCTTTGTACCACCCTGCTGATTTCTAGGCAAGTCTTCATGAGAACAGCCCTCCCTGGACACCCTCTGGTTTCACAAGTGCCTGAGAACTTTCTAAACAACTCACAGAAACCAGGGAAAATGTGACAGAAATGAGCACAGGCAATCAGCTGGGGGAAGAAAAATAAAATCTCACACACACACAGAGCCACATGCCTCGAGCTCTCCCCGTGGGGAAGGGGAGGCAGAGAGCCAGCACTGACTGTGTCCCATCCGTGGGGATGCTGCTTGGGAAGCTGGGAGGGCAGTCCAGCACTGCCTGCTGCCTCCAATCACACCGCTGGCAGCTCTCGTTGCTATGGCCCTCAGGTCTGAAACTTTGGAAATTAGGTAAAAGGTCTAAACACGAAACTTTTTCTTTTTTTTTTTTTTTTTTTTTTCCTTTTTTTTTTTTTTTTCCCCTCCTCCCCCTCCGCAGTGGTGCCCCTTGCCTAGCACAATCCCTCTTCCTGCTGAGCCCGGGGAGGAAAGCAGCTGAGATGAAGAATTAACTCTCGCAGTCCCAGGGGTTTTCCAATCGGCAGCAGCCATGTGAGACACGAACGGCACCCCAGGGGAGGGGGAATGTGCCGGCAGGTCGGGATTTCCACCTGCCCTGTTCGGCGGGGGGCGATGAAACGCCTGGGGGGATCCATCCTCTCCTGCCCCAGCAAGGGCGCAGAGTTAAAGTGGGTTTCATCCTGCTGTAACCAGCAGCTGCGAGATCCCAAAAGGTGGGATTTTTCCATCCCCTGGGTAGAATTTGACATTTTTTAAGGGTGCTGGACCCGGAGAGATCTATCTCCTCCCATTCCAGAGAGGATACAGCGCACACACGGATCCCCGAGCTTTCCCTTCACCCCGGCGAGGGGGTGGCCCCGCACGGCACAGCTTGGTTTGGCACAGGCATCTCTGGCCGAGAGAGGTGATGCTGAGCTGGCGCTGTCCCCACCCAGCAGGGACCCCAGCAGTGCCACTCACGCTGTCCCAGGAGGAATCTCGCCTGCGCCCACCCCCCGTGCCATTCCCGCACCCTCCTGCCCACCAGGGCCACCCCTGGCGACCCTCGAGGGACACATGAGCAGCCCCAGCCCACCGAGCTGGGCTGGGAGCAGCTTCAGGAGTTACCCCATCCGAGCCCCTTTTCTGCTGCTGCCAGGAGAGAGGCTGCTTTTCCAGGTGAGAGAGCAACTACCCCAAATTCCAGCTCCGGGAAGCTTTTGGCTGCTCTGCCAGACCTCGGGAGCGAGCCAGGCACCTCACTGGCTTGGGGCCAGCTCTGCAGGGCAGGGGAATGGCCACAAAGGTGGCTTTGTTCCTCCTGCCTGCTCGCTGCTTCACCCCAGCCCTGCTGTGACACCTACGAGCTGGAGTCGTCTTTCCACAAAAAATCTCCATCAGCGTTTCCCAGATGCTGCGTCACCACAGCTGGGTCAGGCTCATCCCCACCCCTGCCTTTCCTCAGGAAAATTCCAGGCCAGGAAGGATCCAGGCAGGGTTCAGCCACGATCTGATCTTCTCGACCAGGGGTTTGCATTAACCCCTCTTGGAGCAGATTCCCGTCCCCATCTCTGCCTGTCTCTCTGGAACTCATCTCTCAGCCTGGGGTGAGGAGTTGTGAGAAGCACTTCACACATTTACAGAATCACAGAACCTTCCAGCCTTGTTTACTCAAGAAAGTTAAGGTGGATAAACTACAGGTGTCAGGTCCTTAAAGCCTGCAGGGAAAGGAATTATTCTCGAGCAGAACAGTGGGGTAACCCCAAGGTGTCCCAAGCCCACCTCGGGTCTGAGATGGAGCCAGAAGTCTCCAAACCAGTGCCTGGCCAGGAGCATTGCTGGTTTGAAGCTGGCCACGTCTCTGCTCACATATTTCTTGTTTTCTTTCCCTTGTGCCAGCAGGTGAACTGTTTGTTTCCCAGTGATCCCAGTGTCTAACAATGTTTTACCTCTCCTGGCAAACCCTGCCTTGCCCATCACCCAAAACCAGCCCAGCAGGCACTGGGCAGCACGGCTACAATCCCTCCTCCTGCAGCTAATCCCATGAACAAGTGAATCTCCCTTTGGCACAGCAGCTACATTTAGAGACAGCAAAATATGGCCACTTTTAGAATATTATCCTGTTCTTTGTTCATGGTCTCAACTCCATGCTTAAAAAAATCCCACCTGGAAAAAAAGGAAACACCCTTGGATATTAAGCGCCTGCAGCTCCTATAAAACATCAGCTGGGACCAGAGAAAAGTAAAGTAGAGCTTTTTGGATGAGGAATTTGCTGCCTGAGTCGTGCTTGGCTGCTCCCAGCACTGTTGGGTGGTTTGGGCACACCGAGCTGGGCTGGGATGGAAGCTCAAGCCTGTCCCACCAGAACAGGCTCCCAGGGCAGCCCAGCTCCTTCCCAGCTCCATCCCTGTCCTAGGAGAGCAGCAGGAGCCAAGGCAGCATCCTCCAGGCTCATCCACCATGTGGCTGTTTGATCCCAGGCTTCTCTAGCACCTTGGGAAGAGCAATAACCATTTTCCCTGCAAACTGTTTTGGATCCTGCTGTATTTGGGATGCTAAAATCGTGCCTCCTATGCCTTGCTTCTGCTTCTAAATACAGAGCTGCTTTGCAGCACAATGTTCTGCCTCACCACCTGCAACATGGCACCAGACTAAACAAAAATGCCAAAAAACAACCCCCAGAAAACCCAGACCTGGGGAGCTTGACCTTGCTGTGGCAACTGTGAGACCGATTTCTAGGATGGCAATGGGAAGCAGGGGGTGTGCAAAATAATGTTCCTCCCACTCTCTGCCGGGGAAAAGAGTTGGGAAGGATGCAGGGCGGAGTCAAAATTAATGAGGTGTCTTCCCCTCCTCCCATTCTGTCTTGGGTTTAATGGCTGGAAAGCAATCAGCAGATGTCAACAGCGCTGGAAAAGCAGATCCATGCAAGGGAGCCCAGGACACCCAAATGAACCCGGGGATGGAGCAGAAACGTGCAAGACAATAAATCCTGGGTGAGAGCAACCGAGTCAGGCAGCAAAAGTCATCTGGGGGCATAATTTATTCCATGCCCTGGTCTCTCTACCACTGCTCCCATCTGCTGCTGTGTTGAGGGCACATCCATGTATTGAGGACACATCCATGTGTCTCTGGAGGAGCCACCTCGATCCCTGCAGATTTGGCAAGCAGGAAACGGCCAGCACAGGTACTGAGAACAGCACAGCCAGGACAGAGGCTTTTGTTTATTCAATGAAGGGTGGAGGGAGATGCAAAGCAAGGGGAAATCAGTGATAGGTAGAGGGAGGATGGAGCTCTGACAGCAAAGGTCCCCTCAGGACTAAGAACCAGATCTCTGGAAGTGAGAGAAAACATAAAAACAAACAAACAAAAAACCCTGAACTAGAAACTCTCCCCCCAAAAATTATTTTTATTTTATAAAAATAAAATCAGGCTTTTCTTACAGAGAGATGTCACATGTTTCCTCATGACTGGAATATAATGAATGGCCCAAAGAAATATTCCAAACAAACAACCCAAAACTCTCTCATCTAAGTGTATTCCTTGCCTTCCAGCCTTCTCCTGTCCCCAACATCCTTCTCATCCGTCTCCCACACTGAGCTACCCATTAGTGGGCAAACAGAGCAGAGGGACAGGGGACTTGAGCTGAGAATCCAGAGAAGATGCAATTCTAAAATACACCTTTTCTTCCCAAGTCCTTCTGTGCAAAGGACAGGGGTCTGGCAAGGGGGGTCCCTCCCATCCCAGGGTTCCAGCGGCACAGGGGCAGAGGGACGAGTCCTGCCCGTGCCAGGGAGATGGGCCAGCAGTGCCCACGGGCACATCTGCTCCTGCTGGCTCTGCTTCCCATGGCCCCGAGGTTCAAAACAAGCTGTTCCCAAGCCCAGAGGAAGGGCTGGCACCTGCCCAGAGGTACCTGGCAGAGGGAGGCACCGCGTATCCCCCAGGACGGGCGCGCGGTGCCGAGGACGCTTCCCAGAAGCGCGGGATGTTTTGGCAGGGCTGGGGCTCTGCTCTTGCAGCATGCTCAGGCAGAGTGCAGAAACACACACACAGCTCCAGGTGCCCCTGTTTTTTGGGCTCAGAAGAAGACTGTCCCACAACAAGTGAGCCACACCAGTAAAATCCTATCCAGCAGCAGCCGAGCTCCTCATCTTCCTGCTCCCACAGACCCCTGAGCACACAGGACGATTTCATCTCCCCAAAATCCCTGAAGACCCAATCTGGGAGCCCAGTTCAGGATTGCACCACTTTCCCCCAGCCCTAGATCTGGCCCAGCTCTGCTGAGAACACTTGATCTCCTCCCCGAGCGCTGCCAGCTGGGTGAAATACAGCTGCTGCCTCAATAGCGCTGGCGGAAAAAAGGCCTGACATTATTCACAACAAAAAGACAGGCATTGCTGTGCTTGCTTTAGATTTCGTGGGAGCTGTTCCCACTGGCTGCATGGACAGGGGGGAGATGAACAGGGGGGGCTGCTGGATCTCAAAGAGCTCTTTGGGCAAAGCTGTCCCAAGCTCCCACCCAAAACCTCCCGTTCACCTGCAGAACCCGTGTGGTATCGCTGCCATCTCCCTACCCCGATCTCTGCAAAGAGGTTCTTGGTTTGCTGAGGCCATCTCCTCCAGCAGAAACTCCCACCTTACAAGTTCTAGGACTTTCTCCAGCCTGAGATCACCAGCAAGTTGAGGGAGAACTTGCCAGGAGAGCCAGCCACAAGGAGAGGTAGAAAAGAGGGAGCCAGTGAATCACCCAGCATATGTTATCGGTCTGGGTGGAAAATGGTCTGAAAATATCTTCTATTTCAGAGCAAGTGCATAGTTTTTGGTGATTCAGCCAAGCCTTGGCCTTCAGCTTTCAGATTAAGCCTAGCTGTTCCCAGGTAGCTTCCTAAATGGAAATGGAAATGGTATCTGGACAATGTAGCCCTGGCACAGCTGTTCCCACCTCAAACTTGGGGGCTTGCTCAGAATCTCCCAAAAACAAAACCACCTGAAACTTATTTCACATTTAAACTTCTTACTCTTAGGTTAATCAGAAAATTACATTCAAGCATTAAAATCAGCCAGTACACAGCGATTTCAGAACACCAAAGGATCATTTGAGGGCTGAAGTGGTGCCTTAACTGAAACTATCTTTTCCTATTTGCATCAAATCCAGAGTCCAGACACTCTGACAGTACCTTTTAGTGCATTAAGCAACTTTTCACACCACTTTCAATATAATTGTACTTACAAACCAACCCCAGGTTGGTCTATAATGTTACAAACAGTATTTAAGCAGAGTTGAAAAGGTACCTGTAAATAAACAAGATATTTAAAGGTGATAAAAGATTAGAGTGAATAGGAAAGAAACCACCCTGAACAGTGCAATGAATGACATGGGGAGGCATTGGACAAATTGGCATTTGTGGTTGAAGCAAATGGTTCCAGAATTTTCCCAAATACTGCTGGCCACCATGCTTGCCAGAATCCATCTCAGTAGGGCAGGAGGCTCCTATTCCCTTGTTTTCCCAGTGTTTTGGACATTTTGGCCAGGTTCTGGCTCAGAACAGAGGCAGCTGGGCAATTCAGCAGCTGCTTAGCATCTCCACAAGCCATGGATGGGTTTGAGCCACCCAGCTCCGTGATGAGAAATAACAGCCTAACCCTGGGTCTGATTAATATTTCTCATTTTAACAACATGTTTGGCACTGGGAGAAGCTGGCAGCAGAAACTGTGGAGTCTGGTGCCTCATCCACCCACAGGACATGAAAACAAGACTGCTGTCAACTTCATCTCAAACCTGGAGATGGTGGAGGGTGAGGACCTTTCCTTCGGAGCCCTTGTGGCCCCTGCCCGGCCAAACAGGGTCCTGAGGATCATCAATCCCAGATGCAGGGGCTGAGGATGCTGGGGAGCCACCAAACACTCTGCCAAGGACCCACTGCTGTCCTGCACCCTCCACCCAGCCAGGATGGTGCCAGCAGCACCCCTGGGTGCAGGATCTCCAGGTCTTTGGTGGGACAGGAATCACATCCTACAATGGGACACTGGGAGGGCAGTGCTGGGACGGGGGAAGTTTCTTGGCACCAACGAGGTCTCCCCCAGGATGTGTTTTCCATGCCAATCTGCCACTGTTTTCTGGGGCTGTGGCTGTGGAAGCTTCCATTTCTATTTTCCTGCCTTACCAGCATTTTTGAGCAAGCGAAAGCGAAGCCAAGGAGGGCAGAGAGTTCAGCAAACAAGGGCAAGAGAGGAGGGTCCCGAGGTGAGCTGTGCATGCCTGAGCCAACCCTCCAAAGGGCTGGGAGGAGACCTGGGTACAACCTGTTGACAAAGGAGAGCTTGGCTCCCGTACAAACAAGCTGGCCCCACCTGGGGCAAGGGATTAGAAACCTCGGCACAGCCCTCCTCGGATTCCTCTCAGCAAACCAACTGTGGCTGGAGGCAGGGATTAAACCCAGTGCTGAGGAATGTGGCTCCTTCCCGCTGCGGAGTCCAAGTTGGCACCGCAGCCCCACTCAAGACTCGGCTTACATAATGCAGCTTATGAAAGCAAAGTAGCACGGCCATGCCAGCCTGTGGGCAGGCCAGGATGGGAGGAAAGAAAGGAAAAGAAAGGCATTTTTTGGCTGATGTGAAGCCTCGCTGCCCCCCCTGCACTGCTACCCCAACCTTGTCACCAAGGAAGGAAAGGGAGGGAGCAGTGAGGGAGAGGAGCCCAGTCCTCCTACAAGGCTGTGGAGAGCTGCAGTCCTGGTGTTCAGTCTGGAGCCACAGAATGTGGATTTTGCTCCCCAGTTTACCTCTCTGACCCCGTGTTTCTCCCCAGTCAGGCAAGTTCACATTGAGGTCAACCACTGCAGATTTTGGGGGGCTAACATGCCAGAAGCACCTAGCCCCAAATTCCATTCCTCCTGAACACAGACATCTCCAGAGGCAGCTTGGAGGTGCTCTGACCCACATCATCTCCCACTGAGAATGGAGCTCCTGGAGATGCTTCAGCGTGGAGAGCAGTAGGATTGTGTCTGCCCAGAGCCCTTCTCCACAGGTTCTCACTAGAGATAATTGCAAAAAAGGAGGAACAGTCCCCAAACACCCGGCTCTGGCTCTGGGTGGTGTCACAAGGATCAGACTGAGATCACCACTCACAAACCAGGCAATTCACAAGTGACATCTTCAGTCATTCCTCAGTGACTGATATTCCCCACAACCTGCATGGCCTCAGGAAAAGCAGTTCCTACAAATGGCCTGGCCCCTTTATCAGCAAGCAAAGAGTCAGGGTTCAATTTCCATCCTCACAGGACGTGCTGAAACTGCAAACAAGCCATCGGTCCCAGCTGGAGAGCCTGGAGAACCACTCATGGGTGGAGGACCCACTCAGGAGCCAGCCCAGGTCTGACTCTGCATCCAGCTGGCTGGGGAAGCCAGGCAGACCTAAGGAGATCTTCCCTTTCAAGAGCTCCCACTTGTTCCCTAAGCAGCTGTCCTCAGTTTAATCAGTCACTGAACAAGTGGGAGGAGATCCCAGCTGAGTTCCCGATGTCTGTGCTGGCTGGAGTCCCCTCCCAGCTCCACCACCTTGCTCAAAGGGGTCACACAAGAAATACCACCCCTGACCTTTCTCCAGCACCCTTCTAGAGCACGGCTTTGAGGGGACAAAGAACCTCCAGCCACTTTCCTAAGGCCTTATCCCTTTTATCAGCTGATGAACTGCAAGCGTAGATCTCAGCCAGGACTCCTCCATACCAGAGGAGCTGCTGGAGCTCCAAAAGGCACTTCAAGAGAACAAAGCTGCTCTGACAACAGCAGCTCCAAGCCCAAACAGAGGCTCTTGCAGAGCTCTGCAAATCAGTTCCTCAGCAGCCTGTGCCTGGCTCCCTCCCTGGGGCCATCCCTTCCCATCCTCTTCGGGCAGGGGACACAGGACGCTCACATGGGCCAGCATCAACACCCCAAAGGGGTTTTCCCAAAGGAAAAGGGGAAAACACAGACCTGGAGAACTAAAACCAGATTTACCCAGCAACAAGAAGTGCCTCTCTTCTCCCCCAGGTAAGGGCATCCAAAAGACAGCTCAGCAAATCCTGACCCAGCTAAGGCTGGCTGATTCCTCCTCCAGATGTGCTCAGGGAGAGAGGCGTGTTCAGGCAGAGGCTGTGCCAGCCTGTGAAGGCTGAGCTGCCAATAAAAGGTAATTAAGGAAGATCAAATAGCACTGAAAAACTCTCACAAAATAGTAAGGGAAGGAATAGTGGGATGTGGATTTTGGAGCAGCACCAGGGTGCTCTAGGAGTGGGAAAGGGTAGGAGAAATTCAAGGGGCCACACCTGATGCACCAGGCTCTGCAGAAAGGGAAAATCCCTTGTGTCTAGGCAATAACTGGGCTGGCACAGCCTGGCACAAAAAAGATGCTTCAAGTGTGATCTTGATTAGCTCATGTGCCCCAGGCTGTATTTGAAGGGAGCTGTGGCTAATCTTCTTTTGATTGCCTAAAAATCCAGCTGTGGGAAAGAGCCTGGCATGTGAGCAGATATATTAATGGGTTAGGGGAAGCCTTGTCTAAGCTGATGTTTGATTAAAAGGGAGCACAACCAATAGGCACTTCAAAAAGCTGCTGCTATTTTTGTCTGCTTCATTTGGAGCAGTTCTGGATGCTTGGATGTGCCCAGCAAATCCTTTGGGACCGATCCTTGCTATATCATTATTCACATTTTAAAGATGTGTGAGTACAGAGAAAAGGGAATCTCTTCCTCCTGAGAGGCTCAGATCAAAAGTCAAAATGTTTTCTATGAATGCATAAGACGTTAATTCAGCTTCTGAGGGTTCCAGGCCCAATTTGTAAGAGCCCCATGGCCTCAAGTGGAGGCCTACCTACCCTGCAGGGCTGGGAAATGGTGTTTAGGTACCTACAAAGCAGATGCAGCAAGAAGGCTTTAGGCAAAAAGTCAGAAAACAATGTCTAGAGGGAACAAATGATTTTTTTTTCTCCCCTTCGAATTCATTATAATCTTTTTTTTCCCCCCTTATACTTTTAATAATGATCTGAAAAGCCATTTCCCAGCACAATGTTGTTCTGACCTTGTTTTCAGCCGGGTAATTGTGCAGTGAGTGGATAAATGCTTTCTCAGCTGAGAACAAGAGAGCCCATTAAGCATCAAGCTCCTGACCTAAATTTATGTTCAGGGCAGCTGGGGGAGCAAAGGACTGATTCCTGCTCCCCTTATCGCCCTGAGGGACACCCTGTAGATGGCATCTTCCTCAGGGACACCCCAATGGCACAGGGAGATGCTGTTTGTCCCAAAGCAACCCAAGGAAGGTGTCCCTGCCCATGGCAGGGGGGTTGGAATGAGATGATATTTAAGGCCCCTTCCCAACCAAACCATTCCATGATTGTAGGGCAAAACACAAAACCTGCTGCCCATCAGCTCCTCCTGCCTTGGTGATGCTTAGTGGTCAAAACTGAGCCATGTCTTCTTATCCCAATTTTTTTATTTCCCAGGAGAAAAGGGTCTCTGGAGGGAGATTCAGCTTCAATGATTCACAGTGTTTGGAAGTACAGGATCTTGAAGAAAAACAAACAGAAAACAAAACCATGTCTTTTCCCTCCTTCTGTGCCAACACCTTTAGAAAAATTCCCTTGATTCAGGTGTAATCTGATTCTTTCCTCTGTAACATTTTCTTGGAAGGCACAAGAAAGAGCGGCTGCCTTGCCCCTGAGCCCAAATCAGAACAAAACTTCCAAGATTTCTGGGCTCCTGAGTTACCCCAGAGCAGCCTGGGTTGGTTTTGGCTGCAGCACCCCAGCTCCCAAGTCCTTGT
Organism: Polioptila caerulea; assembly: GCA_013397295.1. Lineage (NCBI taxonomy): Eukaryota > Metazoa > Chordata > Aves > Passeriformes > Certhiidae > Polioptila > Polioptila caerulea. The sequence goes on from VYXF01001498.1 coordinate 15,365, forward strand.
GGCCGTGTCAGGATGGGAGAAAAGGAAAAATGTTCACTTTGCCTCTCACAGTTCCAGTCACAGCCCACCCCACCAGGGCACAGGGACAGGGCAATTTTGGGACTGTGCTGAGGAAGGTGCTGCCTTCAATGTGGCCCAGAAGGGAGATGCAGGAACTCAGCTGGTGCAGGAAAAACGTGATAGCAGGAATGGCCTCATCAGCCCGGCAGGATGCTCAGGGGCAGTTAATGCAGATTTCATGGTGGCGTTGGTTAAAGCATCCTCTCCTGAAGGAAGCACCTCCCGGGGAGCTGGGGTGTGGCACCACAAGCTACATAAAGGACCATGGGAGCTAAGTGACACATTTCTACTGCCTTGGTGATTTTCCAAAATGGGTTTATGCCGAAGGTGGACAGCAGCATTTTCTCATTTCTCTCTTACTGTCTTTCTTAGGGAGAGTGGGAAAGGATCTTCTTGCACAAAGCTCCCTTTTAAATTAAGTTTGCTGGAGCTTTGTTTTCTGTAGGATTTCTATATCCTATAGAACTTTAGAGGAGGAGGCTGGGGAATGCACAAACATCTGTACCAACCCCATAATCCTCCCTACAGACACTCACAAGCCCAGGCCCTTTCCCATCCCAAAAGAATCCCATTCAAGCCAGAGCTGGACCATCCCTCACCACAGAACCAACCACTGCTGACAAATTCCCATTTTCTGGAGAGCACACATGGATTGAAAGATCCCTGCCCCCCACAAATCAAAAGCCACATCTACCCACTATCAGAGTCAAAATCCTTTCAAATGGTGGAGGCAACACACGTACAAAAAGAGGCTGCAGAGGTCTTATTGAAGGTTTTGTTCTTTTGTCCTTTTTTTATTACAAAAAAAAAGAAAACCAACCCTATTCGGAAGAAGTCCAAATGCAACGGAATATAACTGGCACCATCTAAGATACCCAAGTGTAAAATCCCAGAACGTTTGAACCCCCCCAGCAGGAGCTGGGAGTGCCAGGGCTGGCTGGGAGGGACAGGTAGCCTCTCCCTTCCCTTCTCCTAGCCCCCATCCTGGCTGGAGAGCAGGCAGCCCGAGAGAGCCAGGACACAACAGTGGCATCAATGGTCTCTATGAAACCATTCCGTCAGAGAAACTAAGAACATTATGGAAAAAAAAAAAAATCTAAAACTTCTCTTCTTTGTTTTTTTTTCTTCTTATTTTTCTTTTTTTTAACCTTTATCAAAAGCCCTGCTTTAGTGACGTGCTAGCCCTGCTGGACAGGTGACACAGCCACAGCTCTGTCCAGAACGCTGTTGACCAGTCAACTCTTGGTTCAGGACACCTTTCTCCCACTCTGAGCGTGTCACGGCCACCCGAGTCACAATGACAAATGCTTCTGCAGGCTTCCCACTCTGGGAACCCCCTCCAGGAACAAATCTCATCCAAGTCTCCCTCCAAGCTCACCCTCAGTCCCACCTGGAGGCCTCTGATGGCATCTGCAAGAGCTCTGCCTGCTCCGGCTGGATGAGGCGTTGGAACATCATCTCTTCAAGAAAAAAACACTTTCATATATAATTTTTTCTTTTTTTCGCTGTTTTTATATTTAAATAGAAAAATACTACTTCACTCTGTGTTATGAGCCAGAGATCGGTTGACTTCCAGTGACAGAACCTCAACGCTGCTACGCTGAGCTCAATGCCAGAAGATTCCCAGAAACCTCAGAGTGGCCGGAGGGCGACGATGTCCCCGTCACGTCCCCACGCAGGCAGGAGCACACACACAGCTCCCATCACCACAGCTCCCATCTTCCCTTCTCCACAGAGAGGCACCAACCTTAGAGAGCCATCAGTCTGCAAAGAGCCAGCAGCGGGTCTGGCTCCCCAAATCTGGCTCTGTTTTAAGCTTTCCCCTCTCCTACAGGCTTTCTGTGTGTGCAGTCTGTCCCTGGAAGCCACTGGATCCCACCGGATGTACACATGAATTAGACAAAAAAAAAAATAAAACAGTGGTTAAAAGTTCTCTAACACCCCGTTCCTCCTGTCTTCTGAAGAGTCAACGACAAACAGACACGGATAAAACTAAACCTGCCCTCCTCCCCGCCTCAAGACAACAAGAGTTACTGAGACACGAAACATGTTATCTTGTACCCTCGGGATTACATCTAGCGGGGAACTTTAGGGGCGCGGGGAGCGCGGGGGGGAGGCGGTGTCTGCGGGGCGCAGTCTGCTTAGTTCTTGTACTCAAAAGGCTCGTCCCCAGTTTCGTTGAGGAGACACGTGCGGACCAGCGCCTCTGTCACGGCGTAGGGGTCACAGTTGGCGGAGGGCCGGCGGTCCTCGAAGTAGCCCTTCTTCTCGTGGCCCACGTTGCGCGGGATGCGGATGCTGGCGCCGCGGTTGGCCACGCCGGCCGAGAACTCGTTGATGTTGGACGTCTCGTGGAAGCCCGTCAGGCGCCTGGCATTGTCCAGCCCCCCCTTGGGGTCGTAGGCACGGATGTGGTACTGGTGGCGCTTGCTCAGCTTCTCGATGGCCTCCTCGATGTGCCTGCGGGGGGACGGAGGGAGGGAGGGAGGGAGGGAGAGGGGATGGCACAGTGAGGGACTGCACGAGCTGAACCCCTCGACAACGAGGTGGATTGCTGTCCCCAAGCTACTTTGTGATGATGCCTTGTGCCCCACGACCCACTTGGCTGTTCATCCCAACACAGGGTTTGTCTCCACTCCTGCTGCTGAGCAAGGATAAGCGTCCTCGTGGCCAAATCCCACAGGCTCCAAATCCCACTAGGGAGTGCTGTCCAAACCACACCACCGGTTAAACATCCTGCTCGCACCTGCTCTCAGAGGGGAGAGCTCTCAACCCTGGAGTTTCTATTCATGAGGCTCACAGAGTCACGGGCTGTCCCATTCTGTCAGGGCAGCACTGAGATTAAGGCAAGAAAACAGAGGTGCCAGGATAGATCCCTCCACACAGCTCCAGCGGCACAGGGTCCCTGACTGCACTCAGCACCGCAGTCCCACGCAGGAACTCAGACTGCATTTTTAGGATGTTCATCTTTAAGAAAACATGGCAGCCTTGCCCAGATGAAGCAAAGGGTCTTTCTCTTTCATCATGGCTATAAAAATATAATTCAAAAAGCCCTATGCTGAGTTTGCTTGTTTGTTCCCAGCACTGGGAGGTCAGGAGTTGCACAGGCTGTTAGGGATAGCTGCATCCTGTGCTTCCACCAGCACTGGTGGAGCTGTACTGCTGGCTGAATTGCCCACCAAGCATCAAGACGAGAACGTATCATTATAAAGAATACATATTAAGAAGAAAAGAAACCACAAAAAGGAAACAACAACAAAAAAAACCCATCCAGAAGACTCGGATGTCACGCCAAGCACCAGATTCCCATGTCATCCAAAGCGCTGCAAAATCCTGCTGCCCAGTAAACAACCCAAACACTTACTTGAGACCTCCTTCTTCCCTCATGCTCTTGGTGCTGAAGTTGGTGTGGCAACCAGCACCGTTCCAGTTCCCAGGGATGGGTTTGGGATCGAAGGACACCACGACTCCGAAGTCCTCGCACACCCGGTGCAGGATGAAGCGCGCGATCCAGAGGTGATCTCCCATCTCAATCCCTTCGCATGGTCCCACCTGGAACTCCCACTGCAAGGAGGAGGCATCACGGGCTCAGTGGGGTGGAGACAGGCACTCCCCACCCCCTGACGCTGCCCACAGCCACGCAGCTCACAGCAGGCAGACACAGCTCCCACTGCCTGGGGTTTTTCCACGCCACTCTCTCGCTCCATGAGGCATCTTGGAATGATTTACCTGGGCTGGCATCACTTCTGCGTTGGTTCCTCCGATTTTCACGCCGGCATAAAGGCACGCTCGGTAGTGGGCCTCCACAATGTCCCTGCCATAGGCTTTGTCTGCCCCTACACCGCAGTAATACGGACCTGCAACAGCACAGGGGAACATCAGCCTCCACAGGGAAAAATGCTGGCGTTCAGTGAAGACCCAGCACGCACTGAGAACTCTTCAAAAGCCCCAAGATCTGTTTTTCACGGAAGAACTAGCAGGGTGGAACACTGACAGAGAGCAAGTTCCCCCTGAGTTTGAGTCTCCCCCTGAGTTTAGTCCCCTGCAGACCAACAAACCAAGCAGCAAATTTGGACGTGGCCAATCCCCACCTCAGCCTTTCTGGAGAAAGTTTAATCTCGTGGTTAGTTTTTGCCAACATCCCGCTTTCTACCATCCACCTTCGGTTCCGGGAACACCTTGGGTCCCTCAGCTCGCCTGAAGCTGTGCCACACAGATTTCAGCTCAAACACTCCTCACTTGGTCCAGGCTCCTGAAAGATTACCTTGGGGTCCAGGGAAGCCGTTGGAAGGCCAGCCAAAAGGATGTCCATCTGTGCCCAGGAGAGTGTACTCCTGCTCCATCCCAAACCAGGGGTGCTGGTTGGACACCATGTCCATAATCCTCCTGCAGGTGTGCCGGAGATTTGACTCTGGAACGGAAAAGCGACACGAGGCTCATGAGTACCTCCACCTCCACTCCCCTTTTCCACTTATTTTAAAGTTTGAGTCCCAGCAGCACTGAAGAATCCCATGCCCAGCCTTTCCATCAGCACTTCGTTTGCCCTCTGCTTTCAAGGCAGGGGTTATTTCTGTGTCATGCTAAGGGCACAGACAGCACTTGGGCAGGTCTCCCATTCCCCTTCCTGGGAACACCACATCCACCAGGAGAAGGGAGAAGGTCCTTTCATTCACCTGCAGACTGGCGGTTGTATTTGAAGACCTCGCAGAGAACGAGTTTGTTGGGGTCCTTGCGGAAAGGGTCCCGAAACATGGCAGCAGGTCGCAGGTACATGTCACTGTTGGAGCCTTCGGACTGGTAGGTGCTGGAGCCATCGAAATTCCACTCAGGGAGATCTGGAGCAAAGAGAGGAACCAGCCACAGTGATCCAGGGTCTCTGGTCCCCCGGATGGGCTCCCTGCCACCCTCCAGTAAGACAGAGGTGAAGATGCTCATAGAGAACAGGTTTAGTCCCAGCTCAGCTGACTTTGTTCCAAGTGGGGGGAAGCAAAAACAAAAACAACAAAAAAAAAACCACCCCCAAAACGAGCAAAAAAACCACACGAGTGCAACTCCCCGACCACCCTGGGAAATAACAAGTTGCTGGGCTGCTGGCCAAGCCCGAATGAACAGAGTAGCACTGAGGACATTTCCCATGTCACAACAACCACAGGGATAAGCAAAGCACCCAGTCCCCTCGGCTGGGAGAGGGCAGACCACGAGCCATCTTCCAGCTGTGGGAATGAGGGGAGCCATGGAATACCCTCTATCATGCTACAAGGCCTGAAGAAGGTGGGAAGGCAAATTACAGAGAGGTGGAATCTCATATGGAAGGGGAGTGTGGCCCCTCACCCAGCCCTCCATCCTGAGCACTGCCTTCCGGGTCAAAGCCCAGAACTCCACCCGGGCAATGTTATCTCCTCCATATCCCAGGGGGAAAGAGAGAGGATGGGAAGCACAAAGATTTCAAAGGAGTTTGTTCCAACCACTCCCTCAGAGGGAAAAGGGATAAGGAGAGAGGGGAAAAGAAAAGGAAAAAAAAAAAAAAAAAAAAAAAAACGAAAGAAAAAAGATAATTCTGCTCAGTCACACACAGTATTTTCATTTCATAACTGTCTCCAGCCAGCTCCATGGCAACCTGGGGAAAATCCTAATGCTATTATTGTGTAAGCTGGGACTGTTTGTTCTGAGGGACACAAGCTCTTAATTACACCGGATAGCTCCATTCTTTCCCCTGCACTTTCTTCTGCCAAACTACTTCCGGCCAAAACGAGTACTCGAGAGTCAATGGGCAGCCGAGCCCCTGCCAACAGCCCCCAGCCCTTGCCAACAGCCCCTCCATGGCTGGGACAGCACCAAGGACGGGCTCCTAGCCCCAGGCACCTCCCTGAAACTCCACATCTGGAGAGCTGGGAACGTTCCCCTGTGGTGTCTGGGGAAAGAAGTAGCTGGAAGGGCTCGAGGAGGAATGTCTTCCCTAAACACCATCCTTCTGCCACAGGAAGAGAGAAGTGGCATCCTTCCTCCACCTGGTGAGGGGCTACGAGTCCTGCACCTGCCCTCTCACCTTCCAGGCTCTTGGGCTCGTGGTCCAACGTGCGGGTTTTGCAGCGGAGGTGCTCCCCCGTGCCGTCGATCCAGATGTACATGGCCTGCACCTTCTCCCCCTGCGGCAGCTTCATGTACATGTGCTTGATGGCTTTGCTCAGGTGGGAGCTTGCTGAGGTGGCCATGGCTGCAGTCCTGACAAGGGGGTTCCTGCGTGGGGGGAATCACAAACAGCCCCAGCTGTGAGCCCTTTCCTGCGTTCCCACATTTTTCAGCCCCTCCACCCGAGGCAACTCGGCCACAGGGCTGGATTCCATCCCCAGCGGCTCCCTGCCATTCCTCAGGGAGATCACACAGCAGCTCAGGCAGATGCCGGCAGCCAGGAAAGCCCTGCTCCAGAAACCCTTCAAAAGAGTCCCATTAATACCCAAACTCCTGCTAATAAACCAGAGCAACAGACTTCCAACGGGCTCCTTAGCCCCACGTGAACTTTTCACCTCCACGCTCTGCTCCAGAGCAGGGCTAATGCAAGGAAAGCTTAGCTGGGGCTTTCTTAACAAGACTGCATCATCGAGGAGGGCTTTTCTGCCCCAGCTGCCTTCTCAGCCTGGCTGAGGTTATCCAAGCCCGGCCCCAGGGCAGCAGGAAAAGCAACAGGCAGCACACCGAGCCCTGAGCACCCCAGGCAGCGATGGGGAGGTGGGATGGTCCGGAGTGGCTCTAGAACCAGTGGCTGGGAGCTGCAGCATCCCCAGAGCCCTGGGCGCCGGGCTCCCAGCGCCAACCAGCCCATTCGTGTCCGACCCACAGCACTGCGCTCCACGCGTGTTTTCCAGGGAGCTTGGAAGTGCCGACAGTTTGGAAATGCGGACTGAGTCGGGAAGTCGTTCCAACATCCCGTTCGCCGGCGAGGGGGCTCGGGATGAGCCGTCCCCAGCCCACCCCGCTGCCCTGCCAGAAGCATCCCCCACGCCTGCATCTCCTTCCTGGCAGCGAGGGAGTCCCCGCGCCTCAGCGAGCAGCTAAAGAGCCCCTCGTGGGGGTAAAAAAACCCACAAAAACTGCGAAGGGGATGTTTCCAACAGAAAACTCAAGCTGCCACTTCCTCCCCCACTCATCCTCCCCTTCCCCCAAAGGAGGAATTTTCCCTCGGAAGG
>VYXF01001498.1:31750-49027 GCA_013397295.1 Polioptila caerulea
TTCCTAAAGAGCCACCCAGCCCAAGTGAGCTCCTCTTGTGAGGAGATGGTGTGCCCTAGGAAAACCTGGGAAGCTGCAGCTGGGCTGAGGAGAACTCCACCCTGCCAGACCTCTTGGGGTGTCCTCTTGGGGAGAAACTCCATGGAAATGTCCCTGTGCCCTTCCACTGTGATCATGTTGGCCAATTCCTGCTCACAACCTCAGTTCTTTTCCGGGCAGAAGCCGTCTCAGTCCCACTGAGGTCAGTCCAGAGCTGAACGGGCACCCAAGGAGCCACCCCAACCTCTGAGGATCCTACTGGGCATCTGCTCGGTTGCCAACTGGAAAATGTGTTATTTTTTTTTAAGTTTTGACCTTTCTCTGAGGGCTTTTGAGTCTTTAAGGTGTGAGACAGCCACCACTCCAGTCCATTCCTAACCCTCCCTCTCATCTCTTGGCCTCAGCAGCATAAATCTTTATGGATCCATGGTGGGAGCTACTCCTCCCCAAGGGTCTTCCCTGACTCCTTCCCACAGCCTCACCTGGCCCCACTGGGTCGAGCAGGTGTTTGGTGGCTCACGTCTGCCCCTTCCCCACATCACTTTGGGTTTTGGCACAGTGGCCAGCCCATGTGGCTGGGCTGTGGCCGAAGGAAGGTGAGGGTACATCCCCGAGAAGCGATGCCGGCAGCCCGGCACTGTCCCCCTGGGGTGCCCGGCACCAGCCCCCAGCCCATTCGGAGCTGTCCCTGTGCTCACAAGCCGCTGGCTGAGATGCAGAGCCCTGCTGCCGCTGGGAACAGCCTCGCATTCCTGATTTGACAGCGCCACCTCGTGAGGTGGCCCCGCTCCTGGGGACACTGTGGGGACATTGTCCTGCCCCTCTGCTGCTTGTGCAGAGCGCGGGTGTCCCCAGGCTTGGCACCACGGCATTACAAAGAGCAGGATCAAACACCCACCTGGGGAGCAGATTCCTCCTCCTGCCAGGGAAACAGGTCACTCTTGCTGCAGGACGGGCTCCTTCTTTTTCTCTTCTATCTCCTTCTCCTCTTCCAGCTGGAGAGTCTCCAAGGTTGGGTCTCAGCCCCAGATCTGAAGAAAGATGGCTGGTAAGAAATGTGGGCTTGGTCTGTTTGGGGCAGACACAGTGGGGTCTCCTGTGAAATTCCCATCCCAAGCTGAGCAGATGGACTGACAGCGGCCACACCCAGCACTGAGATGCCACCAGGAGCCTGCTTTGAAGGCAAGAAGTTTGCCCCAGCAGGGAGAGGGGAAGGGTTTCATTTCAGGACTGCCTGAGTGTGTCTGCAGGGCTGGCGATTTAAAAAGTGACATTTCACAGAACCACAGGAGGGACCACCTGGTCCGACACCTCAGCTCAAGCAGGGTCCCCTGAGCTCAGTCCTGGGGATTGTGCCCAAATGGTTCTTGAATTTCTGCAGTAAGGGAGACTCCACAGCTTCTCAGGGCAACCTGTTCCAGTGCTCAGTCACTGTCACAGTTAACAAGTTTTTCCTCGCGTTCAGGTGGGAATTGCTCCGCTCCAATTTCTGCTGATCCCATTGCTCAGCACCACCGAGAACAGCCTGGCTTCCATCCTGTGGACATCCCCTCTTCAGGCACATAAAGACACTGATCAGATCCTCTCTCAGTATTCTCCTCTGCAGGCTAAGCAGGCCTGGAGGGAGCTGCTGTGGTCCCCGAGAGCCCTGCAGCCCCCCAGGAGTCACCAAAACAAGTGTGTCACAATCAGGGTGGCACTTCGGAACACAGCTCCGGAACACTGCACCATCATGATGACTGCTGGTGAGTTACCCTTTGCTGGGGGCTTCATCCCCTCTAAACACACCCCAAAAGGTGGAAAAAGGGGGGGAAAAAGCAGTATTAAGCTTTGAAATATGGGTCCTCCCTGTAAAACAGCTGTGCCTTCGTGGAAGAGGACATTTCCAAGGGCATCCGCCCACCAGCAGGCTGATGCCAACCCACCTTCTTGCACCCACATCTTCCAGACATGAATAAAACTTCACATGGTAGTGGGAGGTGCTGGGCACTGACATTTGACTGAGTCTTGAGTGGATAAGTTTGTTATGCCCAGTGTCTAGGTGAAGCAGAGGAGCACAGTCACAGCACTTCCCTTCTCCTGCCCTATGGATGCTGCCACATTTGTGCCCAGCCTCCCTGAACCACGTACCTTTGCTGTTTAGGAGGCTGCCATCCAAACTTCCCAGCTCCTGCGTGCTTCTGAAACAGCCTGTGCCACTCAGCCCAAAACACATTTCACAGACTGTCCCAGCTCCAAAGCTTGTACCACATATCCCCTAAAGCTGATTTCCCCCCAAAACTCCTCCTTTGGCTCACACTGATGTCACAGCTGGCAGCACAAAGCCCAGGTAACTTTCTCTTCTCCCCCTGTAGCATCCATAGCCTCCACAGACCTGGGGCTGCTGCTGCAAGATGATGTTTTTGTTGACTTTTTCAACACCTTTCTGAATCTTCCTGTAAGTCCACTCTGCACCATAAAACCTGGGGCCTTTTAGAGCTCTCCTCAGGTGAACTTTCTGTGGCAGGAAAACTGGGAATGCACCACATTCAGGCTGGAAAATGAGGGAAACCAGAGGATCTCAACTTGGAGATAGAGGCCTAAAAGGGAATTTGATGCCCTTCTGTGTAGTGGGAGCTAACTAGAACAGCTGGGCTCTAGGCTCCTCTGCCACCCTCCATCTCTTTCAACTCTCCCTTTCCATTTTGATGCAGGTTTTTGGCCAGACACCTCTTTATATTAGTGGCATGGCCCGGTGGTACCTGTGGCCAGAGCTGCCGAGCCACCTGGTGAGAACATGCCCCTTGTGAGAAGGGAGGAGTGGGAGGAAGAGGGAGGAAGGGCACAGGGCAGCGGAGGGAAGGAGCCGATTTCTCACTGCCAGGGCCCCCCTCTGGCTCTCCTGTTCGTGCAGCTGGGCGATCATTTCAAACCCAGGCGTCATCTCGCTTTTAAACCCTGGGCGGAGCACAAGCCATTTAGAGTCCTGCTGCAGTTTATGGGGTCTATCTATAAACACCGAGAGCCGGAGCGAAGGAGAGCGTGTGTGGCGGCAGAGAGGGACACAAACATCAGCCCCTTGTCCCGGATTCCCGCTGAATCCAACAGGAGCGGAGCCCTGTTGCTCACCCGGCTGGCTCAGCCCTCCCTCCCCACGCGCGTCCCCATTCCCCACAGCCGCCAGCGCTCAGATCCCAAAGCAAAAAGGATCCCGCTCCTCTGCAAGCTGCCGGGAAGCTGCCATGCCTGGGCTCTGGGGAGGAGGGCGAGGAGAGGCAGGGGAGGGAAGCCCTGCAGGCAGCTGTGCAGCGCCGGGGCTCACACCATCGCCGGCAGAGCTTTTGGGGACACGAGCAGGGGCTGTAACTTGAGCGTCCTCCTTGTGCCTCAGCACCAGGGTGACTTTCACCGCCGTAAAGCAACAGGGCGCCTTCCTCACGTCCTTCCCCTGTAGCAGGGACCTGTTACTCACCCTAATCGCCGGGCAGGAGCCGGCTCCTTGCTCGCAGCTAATCCTCTCCTTGGGCAGCGCAGGATCCCAGCCCCGCGGCTTTACTGGCTTGGTTGGAAAAGCACCGCCTGCCTCACTTCTGCAAATCCAGCCTGTGCCTCCACCTCGTCCTCTGCCAGAAGCTGCTGGGTTTCATTCGCTCGGGGGAAGCAGGTGAGTCATCGCGGCACGCAGGAAATCGGATCGGCTTCTCTTCGGCGCCCGGGCTTCCTCTCTCTCCGGGGCTGTCACTGCCTGGTGCCTGCCCAGTGGGTCGTGCCTCTGCTCCGGGCGAAGAAGGCGTTGCACATCCCATTTTTAGGGATGCAGCAGGTCCCGATGGATGCGCAGGGATTTACTCCGCCACGCTGTTAATACAGGCTCGCTAAATACCTGCCTAGAAGGGTTTACCGAGGGGTCCAGGGGTGGAGCGGGGCTGGAGAGCATCCTGGGGCACGGGAAACAGAGGTGCTGATGGTTTGGGTTTGCTGCTGTGCAGGGATGCCCTGGGAAAACAGGCTGTGGTCTCTCTTAGTGGTAACAAGTCTGGATTGTCCTCACTCTGCCCCTAAAATGAGCCCTCTCAGTCCAGCCAGGTACTTCCTCAGCCTGCATATCAACTGCCACCGGAAAGAAAACTGTGGCAGAAGGAATGCAGATTGTTAATTCAGAAAAATTAGCAATTCGCCAAGGCTTTTGCTGAGTATATTGCTGCCGCTTCTCCAGTCGGGTTGAAAATCAAAGCTGGAGGAAGCTGAGGGCGAGCCCCAAACTTGGGCCAGAAAAGATGGACATTTGCAAGGAAGGGAAGCACAACAGCCAGGCCAGCTGTCCCTGACAGGAGCCAGTCATGCTTGCAAACACCCCGTGTGCATCCCACAGCCCTTCTGAAACTGCCAGTTCAGGGTGATTTGCTGGTTTCCCTCCAGGAGCCTCTTTCAGGGTGGGAGCTGGAGAGTTTCCTTGGGGTCTGGCAGGCAACCCCTGATGCCATCTGTCCCACAGCAGAGCTCCTGAACTGGCAGAGCGCTGACCGGTGGCTGCTGGAGAGGTGCATCAGTGGGAGCCACGGCATGCAGCACTTTTGCACCTTCGTCCGAGGAACAGCAGGTGGGCTCGGGATGCTCCATGGCCCCTTCCCAGCCAGCCACGGGCCACCTGCCTGGCAGGACACTGGCACAGAGCTGGGGGCATGGGTAAGATCCCAGAGAAAGCTTTGGAAGTTGAGCCAGCAGCAGAGCTGGGAGGGAGAGGCATAACTGTGGCTTTTCCCTGCTCTGCTCCCTCGGTTCATCCAGGTGATCTTTATTTCTGCTTCATCCATCCTCGGGGCTTTCAGGGGCTCCTCCCAACTCCCATCCCTTGTGTGATCCGTAGGGGAAGAACTGATCGACTTCTGGCTCATCACTGAAAGGCTCCTGGCTGTGGATGAGTCGGATGGGAGCCAGAGGGAGCTGTTCTTGTCCCTGGTGCACAGGCTGAGAGCCACTCACCTGCGTGAAGGCTCCAGCGTCGTCACCCTCTGCACCACCATCGCTGGTGAGAAACACGGGAGCTGGGGATGAGCACCGCCCTTCCAGGGAGGGGGTCATTCCTGCGTGCTCCCAGGGGGATGGGATGCCATCACCTGCCTGGTTTGGCTGGGGAACAGCCTGCATGGAGCCATGCCCTGTGGTAATTCCCTGCATCCATCTCAGGATCTCCGCCAAAAGCCAGGCACATCCAGTCCATCAGCACCAGGAGGGAGATCCTGAGCAAGATGCAGGAACAGGCCCTTTTTCTGATTCAGAGTTACTGGCTCCCTAAATTCTTCGTGCACTGCAAGGTGGGAATGGAGGAAGAGGAATCGTGCTGGCCTTTGCTCCAGGAATATCAGGAACGTTTGTCACAGGCCTGCTGGCAGGAGCCCCCAGGGCTGCCAGAGCCCCTCCCCACGATGCACATCAGAAGGAGCCAGGGCATGTCAGGGCCCTACTGCAGCCAGAAAACCAAAGCAGGGACCTGGGCTCGGGTCAAGGAGGGGAGAGACACCCAAGAACTGAAACCCACTTTTTGGGTGAAACCAGAGAAGCAGCCAGGGCCAGCTGGGAGCACAGAGGAATTGTGTCTGGATAAGGATGCTTTGGGATCGATTCCCCAGCAGTCAGAACATCCTGCAAATACTGCCTTTGGAGGCAGAGGAAGAGTAACATTTCCTGGAAGACCTCAGTCCAGTGCAGAGCAGGATCTAGAAAACCTCTATAAGGAGAAAATCCTCTCTGACCTGCCTTCCTCTGCATCCCTTGCCCGGCTGAAAAAGCCAGTCAAGACCTTGAATTTCCTTCCCTGGGCCCTGAGTGCTGAGGCCTGTGCAGGACGACCCTTCAGAGACTTCCTGCAGTGCCAGAACCGGCCCATGGAGACTCATCTCCTGGACCTGTGGCACGACCTGGAGGAGTTTCTGCCCGTGGTGCTGGACTCCAACAGAGAAAACAGCTTCTTCCTACGCCATTTGATCGGGGAAAAGATCTGCAAGACCTACCTGGAGGAGGGCAGCATTGGGAAGCTTCCCTTGGAGACCAGGACTCTCGTGAGTTTGTGGAACCATCTGACATGTGGAGAATTCTCCCCCTGGATATTCAGAGCCCAGAAGGAGATTTGCAAGGTACACAGGGGTGCTGGCAGAGGTCAGGCTGGGAGGTACAGCTGGCATTGGCACCCCTGTGGAGGTGTGGGAATGTTTAGGAAGTGAAGCATTTGGAAAATTAAGAGGAAAAGAGCTTAGGAAGGAAAAAATTTGCAGTCACCTTGCACTGGACCAGTGAACTGGATACCCCAGACCAGTAGAGAGGAGCATCCTCAAAGGTTGGCTGGGCAGCAGAGCAGGGGCAAATATCTCTGGTGACCCTGGCTAGATGCACATTCCAAGGGCTGGGGATGACAGGGCAGTGGCTGTCCTTTTGCATCCATCACTGGTTCCAGCACAACCACAGTAAAACCCATTTAGAACCCCAGCCCTTCAGGGCAGCCCAGCAGACCAAGCTGGATGTGCAAGCGTGCCCTGGGCATGTCAGCAAGTTGTGAACCAGCACTGTGACCCTGCCTGAGGACAATCCCCCTTTGCTCCTCCTCAGGTGCTCTGCGGCCTCTACGAGGAATTTCTGGCTGATGACGACAGGACATTCCTCCAGTTTATGGTGAGGGGGATGCACAGGGACAACCTTGGGGGGTGTGCAGGCTCCAGTGGGGATGTGAAAAATTGGGGAGAGAGAGAGGGAGGAAAAACCCATCATTAGCTACAGTGGCCTGGCATCCTACAATATCCCCAGGCAATGCTGCCACAGGGTGACACAGCAGATCCTGCCCTGCTCCAGCTGCCTGGAGCAATGATCCTTAGCTCTTCCAGCACGGCATCCCATTAAGCTGGCACAACCTGCAAGAGCTCCCCCTTGACCCTGCCTAAAAGCAGGGAGAAACGTAATTGCAGGCTTTTAGAGGAGAGGAGGCACAGGTGAGCCCAGCACTTCTGGGAATTGATCTCCCCCTGGCTTTTTTCCTTGCCCACGCTATTAATGTGTAATTATTACTGCAATTAATGTGACTCATGTGCATGACACACATGGCATGACCCTGCCCCAGCAGCAGTGCCTGGCCAGCACAGGGGGGCAAGAGGCCATGCAGCCTTTTAGCCTATGACTCAACCCCCCTCAAGTTTTCCACATATTTTTTTTCCACCAAAAAGGATGATACAAGAAATCAGAGTCACACAGGCACTCTTCCCAGACTATTATTCCTCCTGGCATCAGAAATCCCACAATATCTACCCCAAATTCCAGCATTACACCCAGAAACCTCTTTGCAAGCAGAACCCCCAGAGCATCCCACCTGCACTGGTACCTGCACAATACATGCAGGAATTTTTCTCACTGCAGATGGAGCTCTTCAAACTGTTTCCCCCAAAACAAAATGTAAAATCAGCAGCTGATCCTGGAAGTGTTAAGGAGAGGCTGTGAGGGCTTGGTACCCTCCAAGATGTGGCTCCCAGAGTCTCAGCCAGTGAAAGCTGAGCGTTTTGGAGAAGTCAGCTGGCAGCTCCCCACCTTGACTCATTAACTGCTCTTGGTCGGAAGTTAATTATCTGCCCAGGTTTTTCAGCATCTCTTGTCAGGGAAATCTGCCCTCGGAGGCCAGAGCTGGTCTGGGAGTGCAATTAGCACTTCAGCAGGCCCCGGGCCGTGCTCTCTGTGGGCACCATGCCCTGAGCCAAACTCCTCCCGGCTCTGGTGTCAGGGGAACTGCTGCGGGCTTAGCAGGGTTATTTTTGGTGCCTGCTCTCAGCTCTCAGCCAGAAAGCAGCCACTCTCCCCCTGCTGCTTGGCGAGCTGTGCAAACTGTTTGTCTGTGGGGAGAGGCAAAACCTGCAGGAGGGTTTTGGGGGAAATGAGGGAGGCACTCCTAGGGCACTCCGAGGGAGCCAGCCCCAGGGTAACTAGCCAACAAAACAGCACACGAGGTCACCAGGCTGCTGGGGCACCTTCAGGGTTGTTTCCAGCCCACCTGGGGGGATGCTGAACTCTTCAGGAAAGCTGCAAGGCCGTGTCTGGCCTTCTGGCTGTCCCCAGTACATCCCAGCCAGCTGAGCTGAGCTTTGTGCTCGCATAGATTCCTTCCAGGCTGCTTAAAGCTCAAGCAGAGATCTAAAGCGGGCAGGTTTGTAGTCTGAGGCACAGTAAAACACGTGGGCACAGTGCTGGAGATGGGGAAGGTGCTGTGTGCCATCACCCTGCCCTCTTCTCGCCGCAGGCTCCAGGGATGGATGTCCCTGTGCCCAAGGTGCCGGGCCGTGCCGCTGGCACAGGGGAACATTTCCACCTGTCCCAAAGGATGAACCAGGCCCTGAAGCTGAGCCAGGCCTTGCAGGGCACCAGGAGCTTGGAGGGGGTCTCCTCCAAGCACTGGCAATTACTTGCAGCTCGGGACCTCCAGAAAGGGGGCTCCATCCAGGCAGAGATGGAAGTGCTCCTGGGCAGCGCTGGTAAGAGGAGGCTCTCTGTTCCCGGTGTGGTTCCCCTTGGCTGAAGCCAGTACAGCATGCTTTATGCTCTGGTGGTGGCCAATGGCTCCAAGCAGGGGATGGACATCGTGGAGTGTGTTGGTACAATGGGTTTGGGAGCTTTATTTGTAATCAAAGCTTTGGCAGTGACCTGAGGGCCAAATTCCCTCCTGCCTGTGGCACCAAATGCCACATCCCTGCACTGGCCTGGATAACCAGATCAAATGAAGGCTGCAGCAAAGTGAAGCCCAAAACCAGCAGTGGTTCCTGCCACCCCAGTTCCACATTTTGGCCTTCTCCTGAGGATGCTGGGTCTGGCCATGTTGGTGCTACTGGTGTAACCCCTCAGCTTTGTTGTGTCATGCAATTTTTTGGGAATGATACCAATTTTCTCATTACTCAATTTTCTGCACCCGCAGTGCACTGAGGGTGACAGCAGTCACCCTGTAGCTTGTGGGCCCTCAGTTTTACCCCAGAAATGCAGGTCATGGGTTGATCGTGGAACAAGACACACAGGGGGACAGGGGAGGTACCAAAACCCAGCCCTCAGAGGCAGTGCTGGAGGGCTGTCATAACCAGAGGTAATGGACATGGGATCTGTCCCCTCTCCTCTCTCTGATGCAGAATTCCAGAGGATGATGGCAGATGAGCTGGCTGTGAGTAGCCCAAGCAAGGAAGAGGAGCTTCTGCAGCTGATGAGTGCAGCACTCAGTGAGTCCAGGCTGGGCTGGAAGGGGCAGGGTGGGCTCCCAACCATCCACCATCCCTGGGGGTGCTCCATGGACTGGGCCAGCAGGAGGCTTCCCTGCAGGCATCGCATCACCCTGGTGGAACTTCTCCAGAAGGAAAGGCCTATCCACCCAGGGCAGGCTCTGGGGCATTAAACCAGCCAGGGAGGGTGGGAGTGGGGCATTTCTCTGAAGCAGATGCTGAGGAGGTCAAACCATGAGAGCTGACGAGCTCCCACAGTGTCTCCTGAGCCAGAGTCCCTGCACAGACACCACGTGGAGGCTCCAGGGTCCAGCTGTGTGGCTGTCACCTGAGGAAGAGGCCGGCTCTGTTTCTGTCCCCACAGCTGTTGCATCTGAGAGGATTGCTAGAGAGAATGCTGCTGCTGCTGCAAGGAAGAGGGAAGCTAGAAAACGCAGGTCTGGCACCTCGCAGCACAGAGCTTTGCTCCTTCCACTCTTTCAGATTTTTCCCAGTGCTCCCCTGTAGTGCCACTGCTCCCTGTTGGGTCATTTGGCCCTCTCAGATGTAGGCACAGGTGGCCTAAATTGCAGAATTACCAAGGAAAGGGGGAAAATGAACACTCCCCACCCCCAGTTCAGATTTACTCTTTGCACCTTGTGCACGTCTCGTGCACTTCATCCTCAATCAACCCCCGGATTGCCACCTGGGCAGGGCTCAGACTCCCAGAAAAAATCACTTAAAATCACACTGTAGCTGTACTTAAATCTCTGGGCTCATGTCTCACCTCCTGGGAATACTCCAGTTATGAGTCCTTGCAGCTTCACAGTGGGATATAAAGCAAATGGAAAAAGGATGGTGAGCACCTGAGCTGAGCTGATTTCCTAAGCCCAGTTCTGCAAACACACCCTGTCCACCATCCATCCCACCCCAAGGGGACAGACACAGGGTAACTGCTATAAATGCATTTTTCTATGACCCATCAGCCAGTACATTGATGTTCCATCCAGACCCTCACCCCAAACCTACCAAATCGCTTTTGGGCCTGCAGGCTGCTGGACTGGAGGAGGAAACACTGCAGATAGGCAGGACAGACACTCCTAAGGCTGCCACGTGCAAGAAGAGAGCCCAGGGGAGGGTATTTAGTGCCCTCTACCATTGTTAACATCCTTCAGGGACAGAAATCCAGCGGGACCCCAACCCCAGGGCTATCCCCTATCAGCTGCTCCCTGCCTCAGCTCCCTTTCCATCAAACCAGTGCCCTCCTCATGCCTCTGGCTGCCTTTGATGCTCTCTGCTTTCCCATCTGGCAGGTTAGAGGAGGGTGAAGAGGATGAGGAGGATGAGGAGGAAGAGGAGGAAGGACACTACGATCAGAAGAAGAAGCAGAAAAAGACACAGAAGCAGAAGGAGAAACAGAAACAGAAGCAGAAACAGAAGCAGAAGGAACAGCAGCAGCAGCAGCAGGATTTGTTGCCCTGGAGCAAAAAGCCCAAGTCTAGGCGTCGTCAGCAGGTGCAGGAAGGGGGAGAGGACCTGAAGACCCAGAGGATGGTAAGGAAAGACCCTGTGTGCTGGCAGGCTGAGGATGTTTGCCAGGCAAGAAAGAGAGGAGGTGCTGTGAGACAAGGGATGTCACATGAACGGGTGTCAGGCTTGGGGAGCTGCAGGAAGGCAGCAGGGAGAGGCTCCCTCCTACAGGCTCTGGAGTCCTGCTCCACTTCCTGAAGTCCTGCAGACTTCACCACGTCTGGACTGGCTGAGGGATCCACACCATCCCCTGTGGCCACCAGGGAAACTGAGAAATACTGGAAAGCAAATCCTGGGTCACAAATCCCACTGCCAGGGCTGCTCCAGCTCACAGTGGTGCATCCAAACAGGAGGGCTCAGCCCCAGGGCTGCAGCTCCCTGGCTGACACCACCTGTGCCATGTCTCCACAGGGATGGGCCTGGGATGCCATCCGGGAGCTCGTCAGGAGCTTCTGCAAGTTCCAGAGGGAGATGGAAGATCACAAACGCCGTGCAGAATTTGAGGAGTTTCTCCGTCAGGAGCGAAGAAACGAGAGGGAAAGTATGTCTAGTGTCCTGCCACCCCTTCTGCTCCCTCCCCAGGACACCCCTGGGTTTAGGTAGAGAAGAAAATGGAGAAAACCTGTCCCTTACCTCCCCCCACCATGACTTAGTGCCCAGTTATGCTGTTGCATCTCTCTCAAACAATGTTGTATATGCAAGTTGGTATCCCTGCCTCAAAAGAAAAAAACAAAAACCCAACCTGAAACAGGAAGCACTAAATGGATCTAAGGTGAGACAGTCCAGAAAAATAAACAAAAGGAAATTGTTCTCTGGGCAACAGGGAGCTGACCTAAATAGAAAGTTTACAAACAGGTTTGAGAGAAGGCTGGAAAAGAAGTTAGAGAGGTAATCTACTAAACACACAGAAACCCTATTTAGATCAAGAAAAATTTTGGATGTAGGGGAAATGAGATTTTTCTTTCATCCTCACTCATTATCTGCTTGTGGGCTCTGCCAGAGCCAGGGCCAACAGCTAGACATGCCAACAGGCCTTAGGAACATAAACACTCCATGGGTGCAAAGAGGAGGAGGGATGGAGGAGATCACCAAGCTGGAGGGAGGGTGTAGTGCACAGAGGTGGAAAGGCCCTCAGCAAATCACGTGCAGGTAAGGGAAGCACAGGTGAGGTGAAGGAGCAAACCCAGTGCTGGGCAGCAGGACACAGCAGCTCTTCCCCTGTCTCAGACTTGCCCATCAAGGAGAAGAAGAAGAAGAAGAAGAAGAGCAAAAGTCCTGCAAAGAAGCCGGGCCCCTGCAAGGGCAAAGCCCCACCAGAAAAGGTGACGCTGATAAAGCGCCGAATTTTGGACCAACAGCTCATTGTTGTCAACTTCCTCGTCGACGACCTCCGCTTTTACCTGGAGATGGACAAGTAAGTTCTTCTTCCACCACGTACCACTACAGAATCCCAGAATGGTTTGGGTTGGAAGGGACATTAAAGGTTCCGACTCCCTGCCATGGGCAGGGACATGTCCCACAGGACCAGGCTGCTGAGAGTTCCATCCAACCTGGCACCAGCCTCCCTCAGCTCTGGCCCCAAACCCATCTCTGATGGAGACCTCCAAAGCCCCCATTTCAGCCTGCAGTCACCCCTTGGCTCAGGGTTCCTGTTTGAAATCTTTTTGGTTTGGTAGTCCCAAGCAATCCAACATTTTGCCCACACCATTCTTGATGTCCCAGTTGTGGTGACAATTCTTCCTTGACTTTGTCCGTGTTCCCAACAAAGCAGTAAGACCAATCCATGGCCAATGGGCAGCAGCCCTGCAGCCAACACCCCCACAACAGGCAAATCCCCAGCTTTCAGTCCTCCTCTTTTCCCCAAAAGGGGGAACATCACCTGCCCCAGGTGAATCCTGTGACCACGAGGGTGGCTGAAGAGGGAAGTGGCTTTTCATACCTCCTGTGTCACTGTTCCACACCTTGAGGATTGCTTTTCCTGGCCAAGCAAATACCAAATTAAGCAAGAACACAACTGTCTAACCTAGCAGTTACCAGCACTTGCCTTAGAACAAGACCCCACGTGCCTTTGCAGGTTTTCCAGGTTGGCTGACAGCGGGGAAGCTGCGGCACCCCACAAGTTGCGGTCAGAAAGGCACGTTGCCTTTCTCAGAAAGAAACTTGACGTCATCAGCAGACTTTTCCTGAACTCTGATATCCCCCCCAAGCTGCGGGTGAGACCCCAGGACCAGCCCAGGATGGCTGGAGGCTGCTGCCTGCTCATTGCTCAAGGCCATTGGGATCAGCTGGGAGCAGTGGTGGGGAAAGAGGAACAGGCAGGGGTCTGGATCTGCTGGGGGGGGGCTGTGAGGTGTGCTCTGGAGCCTGGGGCTTCCACATGGACTGGGAGGGGTGGGAAGCAACCCACCACCAGACCCTGATAAATTGGGAGCAAGCACATGGATAAGGATGGGAGAGGTGGGGATGATTCTCCAGCATTATCTGCTAGAAAAATGCCAGGGCTGAAGCACCAGGGTGGTGCTGCACAGCACCAATCCAGTCCTTTCACTCTTCAGAGGCCAGTGTCACCATTGTCCCCACCCCATCTCCTCCCAGTAGCACTGCCATCTCCCCTTTGGAGGCTACAATGCTTCCCACAGAAATCCAGGTGGGATCTTGCCCTTGTTCCTGGGGCAAGCAACCAGGATGGAATTTGGGTCTCTTCTAAGAGACTGCTGAGGTGGGGTCAGGGAGAGAAACCTGGCCCCATCAGGAGTGCTGCAAAGTGCTTTGGTCTCCTCTGTGCCCAGGTCAACATCTCTGAGAAAGACAGGGATTTAATCTGGCGTTCATCTTCCAAGGGCCCACTGACCCGGGCCATCTTCCACAACGCCAAGGTCACCCTCTTCCCCATCCTGATGTACTTCTGGAGAAGGTACCTGTCCATCCTCCAGGAATGCCACTCTTTATGTCCAACCACTTGTTCCTCTGCCGTGCTGGAAGTGCAGATGAGACACTCCCCAGGAGCTCAGCTGGAATTGCCTCCTTGGAGTTTCGATGACTCCGGTGTTTCTCACGCAGGTTCTGTACCTGGAAGGTGATGAGAACCTTCCGGGCCTACCAGGAGGACAGGAGCTCTGAGAGCCATGAGGAGGAGGAGAAGGACAGGAGCTTTCAGCTCCTCAAGGGGGACAAGAGCTCCAAAAGGATCCAAAAGGAGGAGAGGAGCTCTCAGGAGCCCAAGGGTGGCAGGGGCCCCAAGAAGGCCAAGGTTCCAGCCTCTTCCCCTCCTGCAAAAGTGCCCAAGATCTCCAGCCTCAAGAAGCTGGTGGCCATTCCCTCTACTACACGTTTTGCTCCAGGTTTGTTCTTCCAGTGCAGAAACACCCAGACCTGACATCTTTTATGTTCCCCTGAAAATACCCCCTCCTTCACACAGCTTTGAGGGTGTATGTGGTGCAGGCCTGCTGGGAAAATGGAATGGAATCATTTTTTTTCCTGTCAAAATCAGCCAAAACTGTCCAGCAGGATTTCAGAAATTTTCTTTGGTGAATAGGGAAGTGAGCACAGAGACGTCCCAAACAAAGAGCTGTTGCATAATTCCTATTTATTGCAACAACCAAGTTAAAAATACTCAGGCACATCCCCTGAAACAGAAATAAAAACCCCCAATCTTTAGGGTTAAAAGTCAGATGGGAGCAGGAAAAGGAGAACTGTGCAGCCAAACACCAGGCACACTGGCATTCCATGGAGGGTGCTTTGAATATCTGGAATGGAGAATGAGCTCCATCAGGATTTGAGGTGACAACTCCAGGGAAAGATGTTTTTTCTCCCTCATCCCCTTGTTTAGTTTGGATACACTGAATAACTCTAAACTGAAAAACACCGAGTGATGCTGAGCGCTGTCAGTCTGCCTGACAGCCCGCTCCTTGGCTGAATATTCATTTGGAAATTGTCTAATTGATTTTTGATTAAAGGGGAAACCAAAATAGGCACATACTAATCTTGCTTTGACGGATGAGTGGGCGTCAGCAAGCTGCTGTTCTGCTCCCTGTCATTTATCACTGTCAAGTTCTGGTTATAAAGCAGCAGAGTTCGAGGATTTGGATGTCTCCAGGCAGGTGCTTGAGCTCCTGCTTCACAGCAGGGCTGAGGTGGCAGAGCCCTGTGCTCCAGGAATGCCAAGCCATGTCCATAGCTCAAACCACCCATGGACAGCACCCAGTCTTCAGCTTGGGTCTCCACCTTGTTACTGAGCCTCACTGCTCTTCCAGGCCCTTCTCAAACGTAGTTGTTTTAATGCAAAAGTCACAACAAAGCCCCCAGAAAAACCTCGTGTATCCCACATGAATTCTAAGCTAGGGATAAGCCAGAAGCCTTGTGTTACTCTGGAGCTACTGGCTGTGTTATCCAGGACAAGGACAGCGTTTGCCAGGGTTTCCAGGGAGCCGAGGGAGTGACACTTAAACCGATTCAGATTAGAGATAGGAAGTCGGTTTTTACACTAGAGGGTGGTAAAACACCGGTACAGGTTGCCCAGAGAAGCTGTGGCAGGCCCATCCCTAGAAATATTCAGGATCAGGTTGGATGGGGCTCTAAGCAAACTGGTCTAGTGGAAGGTGTTGGGGGCTGCACTAGATGGCCTTGAAAGACCCCTTCCAACATGAATTATTCTGTGTTTAAATCAGTGCAAACTACTGCAAGGGTTGGGACAGTCCCAAGCAGCACAGCTCGTGTTTAACTACAGCCACAGAGAGTGACTGTGCTGGGCAGTGCCCTGGACACGTAGAAAAGGCTGTGATCACTCCAGCATGGACATAAATCCCACGGGGACTGTCCCTGGGACAACAGTCCCCAAGCCACTGCTCCTTGCTGCATCTCACAGGGATGAGTGACAGGAGCCAGGCAATAAAAATCCCTCAGCTTGCCTGGCACGTAGGGGACAAGATGTGTGACCCAAAACAGCCGCTGTTTGTGACTCTGCTGATGTCCACATCAGCTCCTGAGACATTACTTTTCTGCACCTTGTGCTTTCACCAATGGCCTTTCTCTATGTGTGTTGCTTTTCTAACCTTTGAGTAAAAATTTGCTTTTGAGCTGGGGGAAAAAATGGTTTTGTTGCCTTCTAAAAAGCACCAAAATTGCTGGGGAGAAGACCTGTAATTGCAGAGAAAACCTCTCCCCGACGCTGTGCTCTCCCCTTGTTTTGAGGGATGTTAGCAGGGCTGGGTGGTGGCAGGCAGGGACCCGTCTGCCATCACCAGGAGTCACTGTGGCACTGTCACTGCACTGCCAGACCCCAGGGTGAGGCCTTGAGAGGCTCCCTGGAACAGAGGCTGGACAGAGTTAAAGGAATAAAGCAGGGATTTATTAAAAGGCCTCCAAAGGACACACATTGGGCAGTACAAGAGCCTGGCCGTGGCTATACCCAAGGTGGACCCTGAGTCAGGAGTTGTCACACTTTTATAAGTTTTGGTCCATTTCCATATTGGGGTTAATTGTCCAATTCCAGCTCCAGGTGATGCAGTCCCACCCTCCCAGATTGCTCTCCTCAATTCTCTGCTGTTTGCACTTTTTGGGCCTGAAGCTGCAGTGGTGCCCTTGGTTCTGGGGCTGGAAAAGGATTGTTCTGTCTGAGCTGTGAGGAGAGCTGGCTGACACTTCATATGAAGTTCAGAGTTACACACCAATGCAGTGCAGAATCTGGAAAATATAAAAGCTAAAACTTAAGGCATCAAGGGCCAGCACCAGCACGGAGTGACTCCCAGGACGGGCACAAAGCCTGGCACATCTCCCCATCTCACATTTCTGCCACCCAGCCTTGCCACAGAGCCAGGGTGGGATGTCACCCCCACCTTGCAGCTCCCAAACTGCTTTGCCATCAAGGAGATCTCAAATTCTTTGCTCAGTTGTCCTTCCTTGTGCTCTGGGCAAGCCCCAGATGATTTTTGACCCCACTGCTGTCCTCCCTCTTTTGCCATCAGAGCACTCCCTGTCTTTTCCCTCCCCAGGTAAAAGGCCTGTCCTTACCTTCACGCTGTCAGAAGGTCTCCAGCTCCTGCTGCCACGGCCCAAGAAACCTGAGCCTCCAGAGGAGGAGAAAGGTGAGCCAGGGCTGAGAGGGGCCCTCCTGCTCCGGGGGAGCTCCCTGCAGCTGCCCGTGGTGGGAAGGTTGTGCTCCTTTCCCTCATGTGCTCTTGTTCCCCTCAGATTCGGATCCCAGCGGGGAGAAGAGGCCCTCGCTCGGCGAGGCTGCCCCACAGGGCGGGTAGGTGGTCCCAGAGGTGTTCACCTCCTCCAGACCCCACCACCACCAGCTGTGGCTCCCCTCCAAGCCCAAGGGTTCCTGCAGGATGCTGGGCAGCCCCACCTTCTCCAGTAACAGTCACAGAAAACCCCCGGCTGCTGCACATCTCCATGCCCAGAAGTGCTCCCTGGGAGCATCCCTGATCCTTCTCCATGCCCAGAATTCCTCCCTGGGAGCATCCCTGATCCTTCTCCATGCCCAGAATTCCTCCCTGGCAACATCCCTGATCCC
>VYXF01001498.1:49544-68457 GCA_013397295.1 Polioptila caerulea
CATCCCTGATCCCTCTCCATGCCCAGAACTCCTCCCTGGGCAGATCCCTGATCCCTGTCCAGGCCCAGTATTCCTCCTCTGGCACAGCCCTGTGCTGGTCCCTGATCACTCTCACCCTGCCTCCAGCAAGAGCAGCCATTGATGCAGCATCTCTCCCTCCCCTGCAGGAACTAAGGGAAGCTCATCCCTCCCTCGAGCTGCTCTCCCAAAAGAGATCCAAGGAAGCTGAGCAGCCTGGACACAGGGAATCATTTGCACTCAGCAATAAGACCTAAAAATAAAGCAACTCACAGCATCCTCCAGCTTAGCTGGTGACAGCACAGCAGCTCACAGCTCTGCAGCCGTGGTTTTTGTGTGCTGTGAGGTGTGTTTCCAGCTGAAACACCACACAAATCTCCTTCCTCACGTGGATCTGCAAAATGTACCTCAGCTCCTCACCTTTCCACACAAATGGAATACTTCCTCTGGCTAGCCAGGCTGAGAGAGCCCACTGGGTTCACTTACTCAGCTGGGTGCTGAGATGGTGCCTGTTTGGCCAAAGTCTTTCTGATTTTCCAGCAAAAATCAGCTCATGCCTGACTGGGGCTTCAGCATGCTTTTTTTTGGTGAGGTTTGGGGTTTTTGTTGGGTTTTTTTAAGCCAGCGTGTGTTTACAAAGCACTAACCAAATCACAGCAAGGGCCTTAATTTTCCCCAGGTGAAACTGAATCAAAGTGACCTCGCCAAGTTGCCAGGAAACTGCAGAAATCACAAATATTCTTTGGACCTCGTGAAGAAAAGACCACAACCTTTATCAGTTTGTCAGAGGCAAACTCTCAGCTTTCTCATTTTGAGCTATTTTTAAACACTTTTTAATCCCAGATCCTAAAAGAATACATCCTGGGAATAACACCAGGTACGTTTTAAGGCAGATGGCAACATATTACATGTTTATCAGTTGTGATTATCAACAATTTGCCTCTGGAGGATCAAAAATACCCAAAGCCAAGAACATTTATTTAACTGAAGGGCTTGGGAAGCTGATACCATTCCTACAACACAAAATGTGACCAACTCTCAGAACTGCTCCTGTGCTGGGAGTTGATTTTGCCCCGAAAGCTTTCAGACCCAAAATGTTGCTGTGTTTTTGTGAGCTTTTTTACTAACATCCAGCTGAGCCCAGGCCCTCTAAGGCCTCACAGACGTGCCTGAAGCTCAGCACAGCAAAACCACAGCTTGGAACAGCCTTCATTCCACTGTTTCTGTGGGCTGCTTTGTGGGTTTGATTTCCAGAGCAGCAGATGAGGCACGGTGAGCTGGGAGCATCCCTGTGCACACAAGCACGTCCTCAGTATGCAAGAGCCAGGACAGGGAGCACCTGATCCCACCACGCTGGGCTGAGCCAGCTGTCCTGGGGGGACCCCAGCAGAGGAAAAAGGCAGAGGCACAGCAAATGCAGGCAGGACAGCAGGGCAGTGAAGAGTGTGGGGCCAAATCACCTTTGGGCACCCTTCATGGGCTGCAAAGCTGCCTGAGCCAAAGGCAGCACCTCCCAATGCTGGGACATCCCACAGCACTAATTTTGGCAGCTGGTTCTGCCCCCAGCTCCCCAGGACACCGCCATCCTCAGGCTGTGCCCCAGACATTGGCACAGCACCCAGCTGCAGCACTGCCTGCCAGTTTTCCATCCTCCCTGGGTCTCACTGGCCCATCCTCCCAGGAGAAGCTGCCTGGTGTTTTCCCCAGCCTTGCTGCCAGTCCTGCTCTCCTTCCTCCCATGGCCTGATGCTCCTGGAGCAATCTGCTCTGCAGATGCCGTGCATGGGTCAGGTTTCTTCTCTGCCAGCTCAGATGGCTTCTCAGAAAGCAGGACAGAGCACAGGAGCCGTCCCTGGAAATTCTCCCCAGCAGCCAGATTGCCCCAGAGGGATAAGGCGCAGCCTCCCTGGGTTTAATCACTGCTCTCTTTTGGGCATGCCTTTTGAGGCTGCCGAGTCCCAGCCCTTCAGAGAAACAGCAGAGTGATGGGAGAAGTTGCAAAGGTCACAGAAAGCCAGAAACGTGGCATTTTACAGGAGGCTGGGGGAGCCCAGCCCACGGCCTCACGTCTCTCCATGCAGGAGCAGAAATGCTGCTGTGGCACAGGGCACCCCATAGCCCCCTGGTCCCCCCACTGCTGAGACCTGAGCATGCACCTCAGGGTGTCCTCCTGCCTTCTGGGCATGAGAAAGGCACAGTGAGCAAGGGAAGAAAAAAAAAAAAGCAGGGAGGAAAGGTAAAAAACCCAAAAATATTGGCACAAGAGGAGTCAGCGTTCTCCTGGTTGCATTTTCTCATCAACAGCTGTGTAGTTAAACTTCCATTAAAAGGTTCCTAGGACCCTCAGAATGACCTTTTATGAAAAACGAGGTTCACTTTCTTGGTCGAATTTAAAAGGTTTAATAAAAGACAATAAGGACAGGGCAATAAAGCAAAAACCACAGCTGAGGTGTCTCTGGCCGTGAGCCAAGAGCACAACCTAATTTGGAACACACTGCTTGAAATGCACCCACTGCTTGAAATGCACCCACATGTTGCATATTCATAGACCCTCATGCATTATTTAAAAACATTTCTTTGAGTTCCCCAACCTATCTCTCCTCATTTCTTTTAGTTTTAGTCTGTTGCAGATCTTCTGATAACAGATGATCAATAAATTCCTTCCCTGGGGGAGTCTGGTGTCTTCTTCATCCAAGTAGGATAATCCAAGAAGGTGAAGAATTTCCTGACCATCCCTTCACCACTCTCTGAGACAGCCACAGAAGCTCCTCACATCACACCACTATTTTCAAGTTTTACCAATAGCAGAAACAAAAGAAATCCCAATCATACAACGAAGTTTCCCCACACTACACACACAGCATTCCCTTCAATATTTGAGAAAAGCCAACTTTATAATATGCATTTATAACACTTCAAGGCAGGACCATGGATGCAGGTGGTTTGACAGGGCTGCAGAACCTCTCCTCCTCTGCAGAGAGCAGGGGGAACCTCATTCCTANATTCCACCTCCTTACCCACATCTTCAGCTCTTTTGCAGGTGAATAAATAAGAAATAAAAGTGATGTTGGGATCAGACATGGGACAGGAGGCAGTGACACCCTACAGAGAAGGATCCTGGAAGTCTGCTAAGTGACTCCACGTGGGGTTCTGGAGTAAACTCTTGTACACATAGATGGTAAGTTCTGGAAAAACCTTCAGGAAATACTCAGCATAGTCTCCTATTTTGTTGCTGATCCTGAAAGAGAACAAAAGCAAACAGGATTTTTAAAGCTTGTCCAAGGGGTCAATATTCTAGGATGCCCTTGAAGAGAAAAATTCATTCCAGAGTCTTTCTGATAACACTGGGAGGTTTCCTAGAAACCCCAGAGCTGCAACTTTTCTACTCCTCCATGCTTTTTTTTTTTTGCTTTTTTTTTTGCTATTTCTCCAGCACCTCCATCTGCCTTTCACCTTCATCTTGGACAGCTCTCTTAGGTACATGGTGGGGATTCTTGGGCTTGTCCTGGGCAAGGACAGGACTTGGGGATCCTTGTGGGGCCTCTCCAGCTCAGGATATTCTCTGATTCCAAGCACCCATGTCAGGGGCAAGGATAAGAACACGTACCCTGCATCTCTGTGTTCATCCAGGTTTCTCATGAGCCTCAGGAGTTGGGTGACATCATTCCTGTATTTGGTAGGCTTTATATTCCTAGGATTTTCCATGATATATAAAACATCTTTGTCAATCTGAAAGAAAGCACGCAGATCATCCCCTGCCTTTCACACCCCACAAAAAACAATAGATTTTGAAGGTTTGCCAGCCAATTTGAAAATGATCAACCCCTTTTATCACCCCAGTTAGCAGAGCTCCCTTTAGCATCAACATCTTCTGACTACGTGCCTTAACTGAATTGTTTTTTCCAGTTGTCTGTATTTTGTGTGGGGATACTTTTTTCAGTCCTATTTTTAAACAAACCCTGTTAAACACTCCAAAAAATCTTCTGCCTTAATGCCTAGCTCAAACCTGATACCAATCCAAATTGAAGATGATTACCATTTTGGTCCACTCTGGATAAGGAAAAGTTTTCTTAGTGACATTAGGAGCTTGAAAAATACTTTTTTGTAACTTTGGGATGCCTTTGATTTTATTCCATATAGTCTTCAGGAAGTTGAACCTGCTGTGGGATGAGAAGCTTCATTAGCTGCAGTGGGACATCACTGTTCCCAGCACTGCAGGCAATTCCCATGTCCCCAGCCCACCTCCTTTGTACTCCCAGGACTTACCTCTGATTGCTCCAGAAATAGGGATGTTTGCTCAACCTTTCCAAGCCTCCTTCACCACCAGAGGACAGGCTTTGTACAAGGTCCCGAGCCTCGGCGTAATCTGGGGAATTAGGAGCTAAATCCTTGATTCCAGCTTGCTGGAGGGGTTTTCTACCCCCTGTTAAAATGTGGACCACGAGCCTGCCCAGGGCCTGCAAAGAGATATCACTGCTCCCATGCCACAGGCTCCCTGCTTCCAACCCAATGGAACAGGGATGTCTTGGGTGGCAGTGCCAGCTGTCCCCAGCAGTGTGGATTCTATCACCAGTTGTTCAAACTGGAGTGGGGCAACCCTCTGTTCATGGGCCCAGCTGTTAAAAACCAACTGGGGCAGTTGTATTTATCTCTTCCAGGACACTCCAGGGACAGATCTTCTGCTCGTGGGCCACTGAGTCTCCCTGCAGGGCTGATAAAATTCCAGCATCCCACTGGGAGATGCTGCACCCAGGGCAGGAGCCAAGCATTCCTACCTGGATCCAGTCTGGGCTTTGGAACACCCAGCAGCCTTTGCCACTGCATTCCCAGAGGGACACCAGGCCCATCTAGCACCACTGCAGCTTCAGAGGAAAACTCCACCTTTCTCCAGGATCCCTGCTCCACCAGAGCCACATCTGCCCCTGCAGGAGGGCTGCAGCCACCATTTAATGGCACTGCCACCAACACCCTGACCCACAGGGGGTCAGGCTGGATTCTGCCTGTCAGTGGGTTTGGTTTTCTGTATTACTGCATTGTTTTATTTTCGTTTTCCTAATAAAGAACTGATATTCCTATCCCCATATCTTTGCCTGAGAGCCCCTTAATTTCAAAATTATAATAACTGGGAGGGAGGGGGTTTCCATTCTCCATTCCAAGGGAGACTCCTGCCTTCCTGAGCAGACACCTGGTGTTCAAACCAAGACAAGGACTCATATCCCCAAATCCTGCAGGTGTGAGAAGTGCAAAATACAGCCAACACAAACCTCGAAGCCGTGTGCACAAGGGCAGAGATGGGCATCCAAACCAACATCCCTCCTGTGCAACATCTGTCACTACACAGGCTGTCCCACAAATCAAGGCATTTTCTAGTTGGGGATGCCAAAGGCCTCTCCCCAGGACTCACAGCTACGGAGCACCCATAATTTTAAACCATAGGTTGGCTCACAGAGAACTTGCCTCCAAATCTGACTTCACAAGTTCCTCTTGGCCTTCAATCGACCTTCTTTTATTACCAAAGTCCGCCAAGTAAATTTTGCCACCTAAATCTGAGGAGATAAGAGAAATTGTTAACAAACAGAGGTGGCAAACCTTCATAAGGTCCATCACTGACTTCTGGATGGCCCCTTCTTTAAAAAACAGTTCTCTGAAGGCATCTGTGATGGGTTGATCTGCCTGCAGAGCCCTGGAGAGGAGGGCAGAGCTAATGAGATGTGTAAGGTTGTTCTCTCTGTGAACGTATCTGCACTTTTGTAAAGAGGAGATCTAAAACCACCCCATTTAGGTCAAAGACATCTCTGCTTTTACTGACAGCTGTGAGGCTGCTTCTCTGAACTACAGGGAAAGCAAAATGAAAATGCAAAGAAAGCAAAGCACAACCTATTATGAAGTTCTCAGGCTGCAGATCCTGGTGAGCAAATCTGAGGGAGTGCAGCTCTCTCAGTGCCTGGAAGATCATTTTCAGAGTAGCTTTGTAGTCCTTTTGGCCTTCAGGGTCCTGCAAGTGTTCCTGGAGGTTTTTCTCCCAGAGTGGGAAGCACAAGTACATGCAGCCTTTTTCCTTCTCAGACTGGAAGAGTTTCAGTAGATGTTCACAGTGAGAACATTTTTCAAAGAACTCTTTCTCTTTGTCACCCTCTGCACTGCGGGTTATTTTCACTGCTACCTCTGTCCTTCCATGGAGCCCGAGGTAGACACCATCCTGAATTTTCTGCTGGATGTACGGAAATATCTTCAGCTTGCCAATCATGGGGCGATACATTTGATGAAGATTTTTCAGCTGGGCCCTCCAGCGTTTGCTGTTTGGCTCCCACACTCTGGGGGTTTCTGGAACAAAACTGGCCTCGTGCTCACGAAGAAGTTTTTCCATGCTGAGAGAACGATTTCTCCTGGCAACTGCAATCAGGTTCCCACGATCAGTCCTCGCCCCCTTTTCACACAGCAACTTTGCTATTTTGCAATCACCTTTCTCCACAGCCACCATCAGGGCTGTGTTGCCCTCCTCATCCGCATCATCAACATCTATCTCATCCTTCTCCAACAAAGCTGTCACCAGCTCCGGGCTCTCCATTTCAACAGCCAGGATGAGGGCAGTTTTCCCATGTTCATCTTTGCTCTTCACATCCACACCGTGCTCCAGCAGGAAATGAACTATGTTCACAGCTTCCTCGTACCTTTTTTTGCCCGAACCCTTCTTTAGGGCGTGGATCAAGGCGTTCCTGTCCCTGTTGTCTCGGATGTTCACATCAGCCCTCATCTCCTGGACCAGGATTTTCACAGCCGAGAAGTGGCGCTCCCTGCAAGCGTCCATCAGCGCTGTGGCACCTCCTTTGTGCAGCTTGGCTTTCTCCTCGCTGGTCACCCTCCTGGAATTCACCTCTGCTCCTCGGCTGTACAGGAACCTCAAGGCTTCCTCCTTCCCGTACCACGCAGCCTCCATGAAAGCTGTGAAGCCATTGATGTCCTGCTCATTAATGTCTGACCCACGCTCCAGGAGGAGCCTCAGGATCTCCACGTTCCCTGCTATCCCTGCCTCAGTAAAGGCAGTGCCACCATTGTCCTTCCTGGCATGCAGAGAAGCTCCCCTGTCCAGCAGAAGCCGGACCAGGTCCTCGTCCTGGGTTTGCACTGCAGTCTGCAGGGGTGTCCAGCCACTCTCTGCCTTGGAATTCACATCTGCCCCTTGCTCCAGCAGCTCCAGCACAGCTTTTTTATCGCTGTTCTTCACAGCAGCATTTAACTCGGAGTTGAGGGCTTCTGCTGCCTTCGTGCTGGGAGGGGTGGAGGCCTTCTGGTGGTGAGCTGGGAGCTCCATGGTGGTCAGAGGGAGGGCTCTGGGTTCACCAGCAGGACCCAGGGATCCACAGAAGGATGGGAGAGATGCAGTGCTCAACGCCTTTGGAGTGGGTGATACGCTGGGCGTGGCTGGTGAAACACATTGTGTGCAATTTTAAGGGCTCTGTGGTCTTCACCTGATTAACAAACAGAAAATTCTGTTTTATATTAGCCTGTGGAACCTCACCATCTACATTCCATGTCCTGCTTGAGGGGCAGCTGAGGACAGCAATGCCTGAGCCAGCTGGGAGAGCCAAGGCCTGGAGAGGAGCACAGCTTTAGCCCTCACAGATTCCTTGTTCCCTGCCTGGCCCCAGCCCCTCTCAGGGCCCAGGGAGGTGTCCCTGCTGCTTTTGCCACGAATGTCATCTCAGACCCGTCACAGGTACCTGGTAAGCCATGCCCCAGCCACGGTGTCAGTGGAGATGGGCATTGCCCTGCAGCTTTGGATGGCCACCACACACAGCCCTGGCTGATCCCACACCTGCAGGGAGACACAAAGCCAGCCTCAATCCCTGCTTCCACAGGCCAGGAGGGGACAGGAAGCCTCCCTAAGCTTTTCACCACGCTAGGAAATCGATCAGGCAGACTTAATTTACCTTTACCTATCTGGTATCTAGAAAAAGCTGGGCTCCAATATCCATTTCCTGATCAGGGCTTTCAGGAGTTACTGCCTGACAAGCTGAACTGGAAATAAATTACCCAAACATATCATGAAAGGGATAGAGAAGTCTTGAGTTATAAAAGCAAAGTATAAATTTACATTAATTTACCCTCAGGAAAGCCAAAGACTGGGTTTTGGATGGTTTATTTCCCTACCCAGCAGGAAATAAACACAGTATTTCATTGGTTTAGATGCATTCCATTTCCTTGTATTAATTTCTGTACCTTTTGCCACAAAGGAAAAATAAATAAATGGTGTTACTTTCCTGGTCAGAAAGGCAGCACAGCACCCCTGGGCACGGTAGGGCTGGAGTTCCTCACCCCTGTCAGGCCGGCAGGACCCTGGGAGGGGGAAGAGAGGGGCTGAGCCCTTCCTCCTCCTCCTCCTCTGAGCAGCAGAGTCAGGAGATCTGCACTCCAGGAAGTGTTTAAATATTTCTGTCCCCGCCCCACTGACTTTTGATCTCATCTGCGTGTCCCGGTGTGTCACCCAGCCCTGCCTGCTGCCACCCGCAGTGACACAGCCAGCAAGGGGTCCCCAAAAATGTGCTGGCCCCTGCCAGGAAGGAAGGTTTTGTCCACTTGCAGGAGGGGGCTGGGGTTCTGGGGAAGGTGTTTGGTGGCCTTTTTTTCAGCTGGCAGCAGAGAAGTCATGAGCAAAGCGCTCTCCCCAAATACCCAGACCTCGTTTAGAAACATCTGCTCAGCAGTGGTTCAGGAGCTGGAGTTGTGGAGGCATCAAGGGTGCGGATTGGGGGACATTTGGGGTTTCATTTTAGGCTTTTCCTCACCTTTTGGTAAATTCATTCGTGTGGAAGAGCTAAATGCTGCTAAATTACACCCAGGAAATGGCTGAGCTGCAGATCTGTGGGTTCCTCACTGCTTGGGCAGGCAGGTCCCTGGCACCACCCTGGCACCACCCTGGCACCACCCTGGCACCACCCTGGCACCACCCTGGCACCACCCTGGCACCACCCTGGCACCCTGCTCCTTGTAGGCAGCTCTGTGTAAACACCCAGCCTGCTCCTCCAGGCCCTCCTTATCTGCCTGGAAAGCAGGAAATACAGGAAGGAGCCCAGGCTGGGATGTCCCACCCAGTTTCCTTCGCTGCCCAGTGACGTGAGATGAGCTCAGCAGAGCCTGTGTGGCTCCCCCAGCCACCTCCACTGGACTGTGCCAGTGGCAGTGGGGCTGGAATTGTGACAATCAAATCATTCCTGACTTTCCATGGTGCCTTGGCACCTGCACAAACTGGGAATCTGCATGTGCACATGGAGACATGGCCTGATACAGACACAAGGGCACAGAAAAGCCCTTAAAGGGCTGGGTGGATTCAGCCCTGCACGTGTTTTCCATGGATATCCCAATCTTTATGGATGCCTGCACTGCTGGCTCACATCTCCATGCCAGCTTTCACTAAACTCTGCCTCTGCAGGAGTCACATCCCCCTACCTCACTGTGGCCTTGGGCATCCTGCTTCCCACAGCATCCACAGGGCCTGGGAACATCCCACGGTCTCTGCATGGAATTTTGCAGGGTTTGTGCTGCCACAGGAGACCTTGACACAGCCCCGCGGGGACAGAGACTGTGAAAACTCAGGGAGCAATCTCCAATCTGCCTCCCAGCTGTCAGGATCTCATTTTAATCTACAGGAAGAATCTCTCCCGGTTTGACCAGGGCTGTGGCTGCAGCTGCTGGTGTTCAAGTACCTGTTTGCAGGCTGCAAAACAGGCAAACAACCAGAGCAAGGGCACATCTCAGCTCCAGAGCCAGTAAAGACATCCAAAAAAAGCCAAAAGACATTAAAAAAAGCCGATGTAACAACATCACATCACCCACCCACCCAAGCACAAGATCCTTCTTGGCTTGCTGGTTTAATTAAAGTAATTTATTGTCTTGTGGTGGGAAGATGAAAACCCCTCTGATGGCAGGAACCCAAGCCCTAGGCTGGTGGGAACAAGGTGTTTGCAACCAGCAGGGCTGTGGCAGGAGTGTCCTGTGCCTGCATCCCAGCAAAGAGGAGTTTGCTGGTGCTGCTTTCCTGACCCAAATTGTTTTTCACAGAGCCAGAAGTTTAAACTCCGAGTCCCTGCAGTTCCCAGGGAATGAAAGGGTCTCAAAGGTTTTCTAAAGCACGTGGGTAACAGAGCTCCCCTCCACCACCATTCTGTGGAGACTGGGTTATGGAGTTCCTGCTGTATTTGTACATCTGCAGAGTCATCCTGTGCCCCCACGCACCCAGGGGCTCAGGAGATGAGCTGCTGAGACACAGACAGCAGGGAAATCAAGGGCACCACGAAGCAAATCTCCCTTTTCCTCCATTCTGATGGACTTACAGCCATTTTTGCATCCCTTCCCCTGAGATGACATCTCCCCAGAATCCTTGTCCTCCCAGCAGCCACAAATAAATGCAAGGCAAAATGTGGCAACAAAAACTGCCTGCCAAGGGCAAAATCATTTTTTAAAGGAGCTATGAATAGTAGGATGAGGCTTTTTCTTCATGTTCCCTTCGTGTGCTTTCTTATTATATTTCCAAGTGGGAATATCCCAGGGTTTATGTGCTTGGCCAAGCTGATGTGACTCTCAGTGCTGGAACACGACCCTGGAAAATAATCCACAGAAGGATGGCAGGTGGTGCTACCCATGGAGGAGCACCAAACACTTCTCACAGAACCATTTAGGTTTGAAAAGACCTCCAAGACCATTGACTCCAACCTCCAAGACCATTGAGTCCAACCTCCAAGATCGAGTCCAACCATCATCCATCACCACTGAACCACATCCCCCATATCCATGCCTTTCATGAAGTATTTTTACATTTTTAAAACTTCATTTGCTAGTTTTTTAGACTGCTGCTCAGTCCTCATCACCACCAACAAAGAAATTTTTGCCAGGTGGGAAGGAGAGCTGAGGGCAACAGCAAGGCAGGCGGGGACCTCACCAAGCAGGGCAGCACATCCCCATCCCTGGGCAAGGAGAGCAGGGCAGATGCATTTAAAACAGCCCGGAGCAGCCAAAACAGGTCAGAGAAGGAGTCAGGCTGAGCACCTGGGCTTAGATGCCTTTCCCAAGGAGAGCAGGTGGATCTGCAGCTGTTTCCCATCCCCATCCTTGCCCGCAGGCTGCGGCTGCCCCGTGTCTGAGCTCCCCTCCAATCCCCCACCCATCACCCGCTGGGCTCCTGGGGAGGCAGGGGGGCTGCAGACCCCAGCACTGCCCTCAGCAGCAGCAGGAAGCTGGAAAATTCTCTCTCATTCTTTCTCAGCTCCCCAGGCAGCCCAGGGGTGCAAATCCTTGCACTGGCAGCCTTGGCATTCAGCTGCCTGCTCAGGGGAGGGCGAGCCGAGCGGGAACACATCAGCTGTGAGTGCTGGCACTTTGTTCAGGCGAGGGCCCTGAAGTGGAAGCTGCAGAGCGATGCCATCCAGCTGCTCCCTCCCTGCTGGCTGGCCTGGGGGCTGGCACAGCGCTGCAGAGCACGGGGGGCAAAAGCGTTTGGCATGTTTGGAATGGCTCGGTGCATCCTCTCTGCTGCTGAGCTGCCTCCAAAAACACAGCCAGATAACGTTTTACAGCATCCCCTCTTTGAAAAGAGAAATAAATCACGGATGTGCACACAAGCAGCCTGCTGTCACACGTGTGTATCACAAGAAAATGAAAGCTCCAAATTCCTACACTTAAATATCTGCACACCCACCTGCCTAAATCCTTGTCTTAGTGCACTCCTGCATCCACGTCCATGCCCAAAGACCACCCCAAAGCTGCTTGATCCCACCGCAGCAGGGACCTTCTGGCTGCAGGAGCCCCTGAGCTGCTGCTGGGAATGCTCCAGCTCCCAGGACAAGGGGAAACAGTTTTTTTTGGTTTTTTTTTTTTCCACCAAATAAATCCACCCCCTCCATCCTGGCTCATGGAAACCTGGCCCCGGAGCAAGTTCGTGTTCGCAGCCTGGAGGGCAGGGCAGTGCCAGCCCCCACGGTGGCTCCCCGGAGCTCAAATCCCCTCAGCTGCTTCCAAATTTGCAAACCCTGGGAAACTTCAGCCGCGGTTTATTGGGAGTGACCGCAGCCGGCCGAGGGAAGCTTTGGCTCCTCTTTCTCAAACGTGATTTTGTGGGTTGGGGTTATTTTTATCCCCCCCCAAGGCTTTCGGGCTTTGTTGTGTTACCGCTGGGTTTCGGCAGCAGCCACAGCTGGATGCAAGGTTGGCTTTTAGTGGCTGGGGTTTCTCTTTGGGAAGCATCTCCCAGGAAAACTGAGCTGCAAATGGGATTGTCCAGGATCGGCTGAGGGGTCTGAGAGCGGCCACCGAGGCTGAGGCTCAGCTTGGGCCGTGCATGAACGGACACAGCCTCACATCTCCTGCTAAAGAAAGCTCCAAAATGTTTTAATTCTATTGTTTTTTTTACTTCTTTATTTTGTTGTTGTTGGCCTGTTTAATTATGGGGTTTTTTTTAATGGAGAAACCGTTTTAAATGAACTGATTTTCATTCAGAAGCTGCAGTAAAAAAAACAAACATTATTTTTTATTCTGGCTGATTCTAGTCTGCTTTACTGCTCTCTTTCCTGACAAGTAATTTAAATATTTCCTGGATACTTTTCAGCTCATTTCTTCCTTCTGACATGGATAAGGATCAGATAAAGATGCAAACTGCTATGATCCCAAATCGCCTGGCTTGTAAGACAAGGCCATGCTTAATTTAAAAGGACGTGAAAGGTGAGGGGAAGCTCGATCTCCTTTCCCCTGGTTAGGTGGGGATGGAGCAGTGTCGATGTCTTTTACAGTGCCTGGTGATCCTTGGACCCTGCGTGGCTGTGTCAGAGGGGACAGGAGGTTCTGCTGCAGCTGCAGGTGCTTGTAAAACGCGTTTGAATGGCAGGGGGTGGCTTGTGCTCATAGTGGCACCTTGGAACAAGCACATTCCCGAGTTATTCCCCAAGATCCCAGCTCCTCCTTGGCTCTCTTCCGCTGATGCGGGCCAGTTAATCCGGGCTTCCAGAACACACAATAAATAGAAAGAAGGCAACTGAAATAAAACCCTGTTTTGGTTGGGATTTTATTCCAAACACTCCTTTGAGCTGCACTGGGGTGCTCCTCTCCATGTGTTGTCACAGGTGCCTCCATGGAGAGCTCTTTCCATGCAACCCTCCCCTTCCTCCCCAGAGCATTCCAGGGTGTAGGAGACTGTTGGGGTGCTCCGGCTGTCGGAGAGCGGGTGGGTTCAGTGGACGGATACCAGAGATCTCTAAAGCCAGGTCCTAGAACTTAGAGTTTATTGTATGGAGTGTGAGTACAGAGAGGTCTGCTTGGAGCTGCCAGCTGCAGCTCAGAGCAGGCCTAAGAGAGAAAGAGATAAGGGCAGAGCACAGTAGATAAGAGCAGCAAGAGGGGTGAACAAAGAAGGAGAAGAGCAGGGAGGAGAGGAGAGAGGTAAGAGCAAGAGAGGTAAGAGCAAGCGTAAGAGCAAAAAAGTAAGAGAGCAAAAGAGAGCAAGAACAAGAGAGCGAAGTTTCCGTTACAATCACATAAATCCTTTTCTATGTTGAATATTCTAATTCCTACTAACCAATCTAGTACAGAATACAAATCCTAAAGCATTTACATACAGCCTATAAGAATCCTTACATTACCATGCTTATCAGTAAGCAGAGGGTCTTGTTTACACAAGAGGGGGGTTACATTCATGCCAGACATAGCATTGTCTTTTTGGTTGTTCAGTAACTGAGGTTTGGTATGTCAAAGGTTGCCTGCATTTCAATTTTGCTTACAGTTTCTATATTCTCAAAATCTTTTGTAAGACAATCATATTTGTAAGGCTTTCCTGAGTCATCTTCCCCAACACCAGGGAACTGCTCAGACCTCAGTGCACCCTGCACAGGAATAGGATGTTTTTTAAAAACCCCTCTGGTACCAGAGAGTTCCCCCCTTGTCAATGAATTCAATCATCAGGTGTGTTACTGGCAAAAATCAAGTATTATTTATGTCAGTGACCCAAAAGCAGGGTTTTTTTTCCTGCAAAAAAATTGCATCCTGTCAATTTTAAGATGTCTGTGTTTTGCTAACACTGAGCAGATATTGGGAACTGCAGTTCTGTAAGGGGCTCAGGAATTATGAGCAGTACAAGCAGTACTGAGTACCCTGGCAGTTCATAGATTCAAAACTTCAATTCTGCTTTCATTCTTCCTACAAAACGTTCGGTTTTCTTCGATAAACCAAATACCACAAAGCTTTATGCTCCAAAAGTCTTCCCCCTTCCTTTTCTGCTCTTGACAATCACATTTCAACCAACTGGAAATGCCCCCTGAGTCACCCAACACAAGTAGTTTTGCAAAGCATCCAAAATTAGAATGCAAAATTTAAATGAAAGCCCACAACCAAAACAAAATGCAGACCCAGCCCATGCCATCAGAGCATTTTTCTGTTTACATTTTATTTTGTAATGACAACATTACATTGGTAATGAGAGCAGACCGTTGGGCATCGCTCGCTTCAGTAACACAGCAAAGGTGGTTCCAGTTGTAAAAATAAATAATAAATAAGAAAGCAGCTGATATCTCCCTGTAAACACAGCCAGGACAACAGCCAGAGGCTCAGAGGTGGCATCAGGATGGGGATGGTGGAAGAGGATTTGGAGGAACATCCCCAAACTGGTCCTTGGTCCTGTGCTCTGCTCAAGCAGCTGTGAAAAGCCCAAAGGATGCTGTGCTCTGGCTGTCGCTGAGACAGGGGGGAAAAGAGAGTTGCCTTGGCAAGGAGTGAGTACCAATGGGATAAGGATCTCTGGGTTTGGGTTTTAGGGATAAACAGAGCCCTGGATAACAGCCCTCAGCAGGGAGCAGTGCTGGTGGCACATTCCCCAGGACCCAGCACAGGCTCCACCTCACCCACCCACCCACCACTGCTGCCAAGTGGGACCCACACCTCTCCAGCACCCCAAAATTCCTGCTGAGAGGGACTTTCTGAAGCGCTGCCCCCAGGTCTGGGCTGATGATCCATCCTGCCACCCCTCCGAGTCGCTGAATTCGTGGCTCTGGTTTCACTCACTCCACGGGTTTCTGGTAAAGTGCTGTGGCTGCAGATTGGTTTCACCATCCAAGGGAACACCAAGCCCAATCATAAACCCAGGCAAAGCCCCCCAGCTTTTTTCTCCTGTGTGTGAAAATCAAGTTTTCCATAGAGCTGCTCACCAAAGTGCCTGTTTTACCTCTCTGCTCCCTGCCTAGGACAAGCTGCTGGGTGCTGAGATGCCTTTAATGAGAGAGAGGGAACAGCACAGCCTGCAAAGCATCCTTGCACTGCCATCCATGGTCCTCCAAACACTCTAGCAACTCTCCCTGCTGCTACTGGCATACCTCGCTTCACAATTGTGCTACAAATCTGTCTGGTCCTCTCAAATTATTACACAGAAAAAGGTGGGAGGCATGCTAAGTGCTACAACAGCTAAAATAATTTAATTTACAAGCTCCTCGGAGCAAGGGACATGCGTGTGTGCTTTCAGCAGTGCTCCACTAATAAATATAGATATAATAGTAACAACAATGATGAAATAAATAACAATAATAGGAACAAATGTCACGTGCGTGACCTAGGATTAGGTGCAATCTGAAGGTCGTGGAGCTCAAGCGAGGCATGAAAACGTCACTGCACTGGAAGGAGGTGGAAAGCTTCGATGCAGAGCATGCATAGGACACAGCCGGAGGATCTTGGGATCAGGAGAAGGCAGGAGCAGGATCCCTCCAGCTGAAAATGCCGCGTGGTCTCGGGGCTTTTATCCCGGCCGCTGCCTGCGGGCGGGAGCGGCACAGGCTGCAGTGCTGGCCCAGGTCGGAGAGCAGGTGGGAGGCAGCTCTTGGTTGCGGATGCTCAGGGGAATCCCATCTCTTTTCCCTGGACTCGCAGCTCAAACCCGGCTTCTCCCCGTGTCTGCGGCGGCGCCGGTCCCGGCCGAGCTGCGAGGGGAGGCTGCGGGCTCGACTCCCCCGGGCACGGAGGAGCGCTCGGGGTGCTGGGGATCCTGCTAAAACCCCAGAACTTCAGCCGGAACCCCGCCACGAGCGCCTGAGCCCTCGCAAGCCGCGTCCCCCCCGGTGCCTGGGCCCCCGGCTCGTCCCCCCGCCGCCCCTCGGCGCTCGGGTCAGGTGTGCGACCGCTTGCTGGCGGCCTGCCTGCTCATGTCCTGGTAGGAGGCGGATTTCAGGAAGCGAGGGTACGAGTCCTTCTCCATCAGCGTGCGGGTCTTGGCCTGGGCCTCGTTGAAGCAGGCGGAGGTGGCCCCCGAGAGGTTCTTGCGGGTGATCTCCCTGGTTTCATGGTCGATATTCACCTGCAAGGCAGCAGCGCCCACAAAAGTTAACTCCTCTCCTATGTGATGACAAAAACTGTTTTGAATCCATCTTCAGATGAGGGTGGTCGCAAACCTTCCTGTCCTTTCATGGTTAGGCTCAATTTCTGTTCCAACGTTAACGAGCCAATTGTGATGGGCCACACGATGTTAGAAATTAAAGCTCTCATGAACAAGAGCACATCTTCCCACTGATCCACAAGCACTTTAATAAAGCCCACCAGGACATTGGATTCCTTTCCCACCCTATTTGATGCCACAGAAAATGGTCTCACCTCCCTGGGCGCCTCATTTTGGACAAACTCCTCGAAGATCCTGTTGGCTTTGGAGGCCAGCTTGGTTTTTGACCGGGTCTTTTTGAAATCCTCACATGCCAGCCAGAAGTCGAGGTTCTCCTCGCTGAATTCAGTCTTCAGGAAGGTGTGGAAGGCATTTACCCCACCTGGGGAGAGGAGAGAAGAGCGGTTAAAGGGACAGAAGGCAGGGAGGAAGAGGACCAGCAGCAGACACTGCAAGCATCACCCTGGGAGCTCAGACTATAACATCTGCAGATTTCCTTTCCCTGCGGGCAAATTCCACCCTCTGAGACACTGCTAATTGGCCTCTAGACTCCAATGAAATCCTTTCCCACAGACAAGTAATCCTCTGGTTTTATTTATCTGACCTTTCTGTAATGAGGCTTCAGAGTATTTTCTTTACAGCTTCGGGAAAGAGCGAATTCTACCTAAGGAGAAGCGCGCTGACGCATCGGAACGCGGCAGGAGCCGAGCAGCCGTGCCTTGATTTTGATTTCTCGGCCGAGATCTGGGGGGAATGAGCGGCTGAGGACGGGAGGGTAATTGCAGCAAGGATTTCAAAGCTGTGCTGGGAGGACGGATTAAGTTACAAAGCTGGAGATGCTCATTAGCCATCACAGCACGTGAGGAAGACTGGGGGGAAAAAATACACTTGGCCCCAGACTAGCACTATGGAAGGACTTTGTCTGGCTGGGGATGAGCTTTTAAGGTAGACAGCTACTTTTGGAT
Source organism: Polioptila caerulea (assembly GCA_013397295.1). Classification (NCBI taxonomy): domain Eukaryota; kingdom Metazoa; phylum Chordata; class Aves; order Passeriformes; family Certhiidae; genus Polioptila; species Polioptila caerulea. The sequence goes on from VYXF01001498.1 coordinate 66,924, forward strand.
TAAAATTTGGCACTTCTGTCATTGTGCAGAAGGAGGGGATGATGCGTGGGACTGAAAAAGATGTCCCACCTCTGGGTCTGGAGGAGCTGCCTGCATAGGGAGAGGGTGACAGCATCTCACAGGAGCCCTGTGCATCACAGACACAGCTGATATCAGAGGGGGAAAAGGCCACGGTTATTCAGTAAAAGAGCTGGATTCCTTCTTCCTGTGGAGGAGCCATCCCCGGAGGCACAGGACAGACAGACAGAGGGCAGCAATGCAGTTGTCTGGACCAGCCTGAGGGGAGGTGGCTGCATCGCTGTTTCCACCACACACCGAGAACAGATGCTGCCTTCTCCCGAGTGTGGGGAAAGGGGTGGTTTGGGAATACCATGATGTTCCTCCTCATGGGATGCCTGTGACAACTCCTGTCCCAAGGCAGCAGCGAGACAACACTTCTGCCCCCCAAAAACACCCAGCCAAGAGGAAAGGGTCCAGCTTCATGAGGCAGGTAATGAACCCTGGGCCTCAGATCGGGGCAGGAAAGGGACCTCTTTCTAAATCCTAAAACACCTCATTTGAGGAGGAGGCGAGATTTCATCGTGCCCTGACTTCAGTCACACAGCTCACTAGGAGTACATTTGTCCTACGTGCTCTCACCCAGAGAAGAAAACAAGATGCTACTCACTTTTGCTCTTGAGGAGCTGGTCAAAGGACTCCCTCCATTCCAGCACCTCTCGGGAGGAGTCTCTGGAAAAGACAAAAGGATGTAAGGCTCGCTGTCCAGCGGTGAGGGATGGGAGCACTTCAGCTGTGCAGCTGCATCAATGGGAGACAGGGACATTCAGCAGGAAACCAAAGTGCGAGGCCAATATCCATTACCTGTGGGCTCTCTTTCCTCTCTCCTCCCTTTCTTTTACCTTCCCTGATGGCTCACCCGACCTCAGCTCCATGCTGCTGGCCAGGAGGTTTTCTAGGGGATGCTCAGAAAAACCTTTTTCTGCCGACAAAAGCCCAGCAGGTTCTCTAGGGAATGCTCAGAAGAACCCTTTTGTACTGGTGCCAGTCCAGCAGAGCCTGCTCTGCAGGAAGACCCCCTGCTCTCAGCAGCAATATTTACAGTTCTGTGTTTAATGCTGCCCGCATTCCCCAGGGATCCCACTGGTGTGAGACACCAGGAAGAGCAGAAGCCCTGTGGGTTCCTTGCCTCTTGCCAAGGCCCTGCTCTCCGTGCCTAATGCCAGAGCATCCGTTCCCCCGTCGGATTTTATAACCGCTGGAGCTGGGAAGTGATCCGCCTTCCCGGCCCGCCTGGGTGGGACTACGTGGAGGGGGAGCTGTGCTCTCTGCTGCGCAGATGGGCAGGAGCATCCCTCGGGAAAGGCTGCTCCGTGGGGACCTGGCCCGGGCTGAACCTGGGGCAGAGCAGTGCTTGGCTTACCTGCGCCTGGAGCCCAGCTGCAGCTTGCTGGAGCCGCCGGTCTTGTGTCCCAGCTCGGGTTTATGAAGCAGGATGCCTAAGCGGGTCTTCAGATCCTTGGCTCTGGAAGGGAGG
>VYXF01001498.1:70349-80384 GCA_013397295.1 Polioptila caerulea
CGGGGCGCCCCCCCCCCCCCCCCCCCCGCCGTGGTGCGCTGGAGGCGGCGGCGGCGGCGCCGAGCCGCGCTTTATAGCGGGTGGGAGGCGGGAGAGCGGGGAGGGGGACCCAGCATCGCTCCAGCCTCCAGCCAACCAAAAGCTGCTCAGGCAGCGCCCCTGAAGATAAGAGCTTAGGTAAGTTTGTGTGTGCTGGTGGTGGGGGGGAGGGAAAGGGAGGGTGGGAGGCCCAGGCTCGTCCTTGGGCATCACAGTCATAGCTGCTTCCTCGAGAACAGGAAAAAACAGGCTCGTTTCCACCGACGTGTGGAGCCTGCTGAGTAACCGGCGTGTGGGAGCGCGGGTGGGAGAGCGAGGGACAGGACAGACGCTGCAGCGCTCGGCGAGAGTCGTCAGCTCCATCGTGCTGCTCCATCCCGCTGCCCGAGGGCTTCCAAACCTGCCCACATCTCCAGCACGGCAGCAGGAGGCTCTGCCCGAGTGGTTTGAGCAGGGGGTGCCAGCCCCCAGCGGGGTCAGGAGGGTTTGTGCTGCCTGGGGCGATGTGACATAGATGGAGCAGAAGGGTGTAATGTTTCCACTTCCCTCTTAATGGCACTGCCACTTCACAGCTGGAATATGTAAGGACAATGTCTGGCCCCGAAGTTGCACTTCTTCATCACGAATTCCCTGCTGGGTGTGTGGTGAGAGAAGGGAAGGGAAAGGATGCACATCAAAGAGAGCCAAAACCTGGGGAAGCATCTGATCATGGAGGATCCTGATGAGACCTGAAAACTGAAAGAAGATTAAAAGCTGGGGAGATGTCAGAAACTGGAGGGGAAGGACTGAGCCAGCAAAAGAGAAAGATGAAGAGAAAGGGTTAAACCAGTGCACATCAGCAAACCACAGAGTCTGGGGCTACAAGAACCATGAGAACCAACAGGTCCCCACTGGTGAGGTCAGGCCCACACAGGATCCCAGAGCTGCCCTCCCTGCAATTCCCCAGCTCTGGAAGGGAGTGACCTTAAACCCCCTGCTCATGGCCAGCCAAGCACAAGGCCACAGCTGCCACTTCCACTCCTCATCCTCTCCTTTCCTCCCTGCTATTCCCAGCTCAGACGATTTTCCAGAGCTCAAGTTGTCTCCTACCCTTGCTGCCTGCATTCATCACACACAGTGCATTGCCAGAGCATCTTTCCCTTTGCCAGAACATCTTTCCCAGGAGAGATGAACTGTGCCAGGAGAGTTGCAGCACGAAGCCATCTCGGCTCTGGGCCAGGGAGAAAGGCTCCTCTCAAGCTGTCTTTGGGAGCAGGAGCATGAGGATATCTGGATGGGAGACTTCAGGAGGAGTGTGAGGCACCTCAGCCCCATCGAGCAGTTGAGTCCTGTCTTCCTCTCACCACTTAGAAAAAGCCACAGAATGGTCTTGCCCATGAAAGATGCAGAAGGACTGATGACTGAACACACACTTTTAGGTCCTGTCTCAACTCTAATGTAAGAGCAGCCTCTTTCCCGATGGCTCTGAAGTTTTTAACTGAAATAATCCAGTTTAGGCCTTCTTGGTTAGCAGATATTCAGCTACAGATAAATGGCTGGAGCTACACGAAGCTCTTATTCACGTCTTCTCTGTGCCTTGAAACCATGATTAGAGCTGTGATCCTTCATGTGGATTTAAGGGAAGAAATGGAAGAGTAAAGGAGAGGGGGCTGTAAGGTTGCCTTTGCCTGTACAACTACTGAGAAGGTCTGTGTACACCCACAGCGTGGACAGTGCTTGGTGTCAGTTTTGGAAGTGCTTGGCCACGCCAGCCTGGGGCTCCCCCCTGTTTCAGCACCATGCTGGAGCACTGGTGTCACAGCAGCAGTGCCACATGGCCACAGGTGTCCGCAGAGGAGGCCACACTCAGCTGTTCCAGGGTTGGAAAGGAGATCTGGAGATCAGGCTAAAGTCGGCTGGCCCTCACCTCCCAGCTGCAGCAGGTGACTAGAAGGTTTAGGGTGGCAATGCTCCTTCTCCTCATCACCTGTACCTCCATCTCTTCCCTGTTTTTCCACATAAATGCTGTGGAAATGTTCACATCCGGCCCTTTCCCCTCTAGAACTGCAGCTCATCCTCCCACCCACAGGTCTGCAAAGCCACAGGATGCTCTGGTCACTCTCCCTGGTGTTGGAGGCACGGTCTGAGCAGGTCATGCCAAGAGGAAAACCTGCAGGAGCCTGGACACGTGTTGCAGGCACACGGGACAGATGATTTCTGGCTGCAACTCCATGGTGCCTGGCACAGCCACTGTGCTGGGAGCCACGTGCTGCTGGAAGCAGCCAGGCAAATGTAACTATGGCAAAAACACAGCTGGGATGGCAGCAACAGCAGCTGGTGAGGAGTATGGGGGATGTGGGCCAGAGCAGAGAAACTCTGATCATCTCTGCCTCGAGATTACAGCCTGCTGACCCCCCTCTTTGCCTCAGGCCCTGTCTCCCTGCTGCTTTTCCCCAGAGAAATAAAGTGCATTGGCCAAATGTGTGTGTGTGGTTTTACCTTGTCCCCTGTGGCAGCTTTTGAAGCTCTGGGCTCAGGTGCTGGCAGGGAAGCAGAGGTGAGGAACATGGTGGGAGAGAGAGAGACAGAGCCCTGTCCAACCCCAGGGAAGTGAAGGAGTCAGTCAGAGGCTGTGTCTTTTGGGGCACCACAGCAGCTCAGCCAGGAGAGGCACAGAGCCACGGGAAATGCCACGCTCAGCCCGGGCTGTTTGATCCAGAGCGTGGCCCTGGGACACAGGGCAGTGCCAGATCCGCGTGTGCAGCTCTGAGCCCAGGCACAGGAGTGGGACTGGGCTGTCCCAGCAAAATCCTCCTCACCAGGGCTGGGACAGACCCTCTGCCCACGGTGCCACAGCCACCAGGGCCCTGCACAAGGCACCAGCTGACCCCTCTGCTCCCTCGGGCAGCTTTTCTGCCTCTGCCCTGCCAGGGGCTGTTCAAGGACAGGCAGCTGGCAGCACGGGCTGCACTAGGTGAGATATTTCATATTGCAGAGCCCTTCTCAGGGTTATGCAATAGCCTCTCAGCCCACCCCGTGTGTGTACTCAGATGTCTTCATGCTGCTCTGTATCTAATTTAATTACGTGCTTCCTGTCTCATTTAGCTTAGCAGCCTCCCGCGGCTCCGGCTCCGTTGCCTCCATTATCAGCCCTTGTTTTGGAATACAAAAAAAACTCATCTGTGTCGCAACGCCTGGGGCCAGGCTCCCTCCCCAGAGCCGTGCCAGCAGCAATCCACCTCCCATCCCTGGGGAGCAGCCTCATTCCCAGCAGGAAGGTCCCGGCAGCCCGGGCAGGTGCTCTGCTCCTTGCTGAGGCTGAGAAGGCACCCACAGCCACCCCTGGGCAGCGTTTGGGGGGACACAGCCCCTGGCTGGCTTCACCCTCAGCAGCAAAACACACACACCCCATCAGCCCCAGGGATTGCTGCTCGTGTGTCTGGGGCGGTGTTTGCAAAATGCCAGCGACTTTGGGAAACACAAAAACAGAGGTTTCAGCCCCAAACTACAGAAATGAACTGGGGAATAGGAAAACAAGGGTTTGGTGACAGGGTGCAAAGTGGCCCTTGTGTATGTGCCCCAATGCACAGCCAAGCTCTGAGGAGAGTTTCTGGCAGCTGTGTTTTTGTATTTTTATAAAATATAAGGGGAAGATACAGAAATCGATTGGAGAGGCAGGGAGAAGGAAGAGGGGAAAAGCCAGGGCGAGCGGTGCTGTTGGGGTCTCACTGCACCACCAGGCAGGCTCACCAAGGAGTCTGTCCCAGATTTCTCCTAAATCAGTGGGGAACCACCGAGGTGGCAATCAGGAATGGCCAGACCTGAAGGCACTTGAGCAGAGCCTGCCATGAAATCAGGGAGGTGCTGAATGCAAAGGAGCAGAAACAGAAGGTTTAAAGGCCCTGCTCATGTTGCATAGCCCCTTCCTCCACCTGCCAGCTGTTGATAGGCTCTGGATATCTTTAAGGAGGGAAGTGGGAATGGGATGGAGGTTGGTGCTGTGCAGGCAGGGGTGCAGTGATGGGGAGGGGTTTTAGGGGTGGGCTTGGCAATGTTAGACCTAATGATCTCAGAGGTCTTTTCCAACCTGAGAGATTCTATGATGGTGCCAGGGAGGAGCAGGGGAGCTGCCAAGGCTGAGACAGCAGCCAGGCATTTATTTGCAGGTGGTCCCTGAGCAGCCACATTGCAGCTGGGTCTGGGCCATGGGCACAGCTCATGGGACAGGGACAGACAGAGGCGGCTGTGGGACACCATATCCGTGAGCCTGGGGAGCCTGGCTCCATCTGTGCCTGCCCAGCCCATCCCAGGACATCCAGCTGCCCATGCAGGATCCCTCACCCTCACCCACAGGGTGCCTGATGGATTCCCAACACTCCACGTTCACGTGCGGCTCGGGAGGAAATAGCTGCTCTGGAAATTTGTAGCGGTGCGGAAAGAGATTATTGAAATAATAATAATAATAATAAAATAATTAGAATTACAAATGAGGTTTTTGAGGGGCAGCTGTTATCCACTCTGCTCACGTGCTCACTTTGCACAGCTGCACAGGGAGAGGTAGCTGACAGCAGGTACTTTTAATCTTCTCTTTCCGTTCCCGGCACCTGCTTTTTAAAGCCACTGAACAGCCAGGAAAAAAGCTAAAAGATGATGGCTAAATATATCCTAACTAAGAGGAGAGAGAGAGCAGCACTAATGGCAGATCCTTCCTTGGATGAATTCAAATGGGTTTGGCTCAGAGACAGGCTGAGGGAAGAAGCAGCAGATGAGAAGGAAAAACAGTAGAAAAAGGGAATTAGGGGGAAAATTTAGGGGGATAGAAAGAAGCCAGAGGGACTGATAAATTCCACTACACCCTTATCCAGAGGAAAACAAGCCCATTTAAGTTTTGCTTTTACATGCAACCCTGTGCAGACCACAGAGCAAACACTCACCTTTAGCAGGGAGTGGGTTGTGCACCAGGCAAGGCGAGAGCCCTCAGTGTGCCCAGGGCCAGACGAGATCCAGGGCCAGATGAGATCCAGGTCACTGCTTTTCCTGCTGGCCAGACCTGCTCAGGAGATGCTCAGCCCTTCCTCACTGAAGCCCCACACGGTTTCTGTGGTAAATCATTCACCATGGAATTTCCCACCAAAACCTAACCTTGCCTCAGCTGCCCTGCTCCCTGCTAATGCCTCTCCTTCCCCCCTCACTACCCAGGATTGCCCTCAGCTGCTGCCTGACCCTTCCCCAGTAATCCCAGGCTCCTCCAGACTCTCCAAACTGGCCCATGACTGGCTGGTGACTCTCACCCCACTCCTGCTCATCCCTCCCTGGTCTATCCCATAAGGATGAAGCAAGCTGAGACCCATGTGGGAGCTGCCTGCTGGAGCACAGGGTTGCTTCTTATGGTCCACAGAAAGCCTTTCATTTGTTGTTTGCTCTTCATGACCTGATCATGCTCAATCCATCTCTTTCCCAGGAATTTGTGTCTCCCCCGCTGCTCCTGGTGCAGGGAGCAGGCTCAGCTCTTGTTTCCACCTCTGGCTGTGATGGGTTTGGGATTTGGAGCAGGGAATCCATCATGGGCAGCAGTGGGGTGTACTCAGAGAAGGACAGCAATGTGCTGCTGCAAGGCTCTTGGGATTTCCCTTCCTTGCCGGTCCTACTGACACATTTCTGACTCATCTCCCCAAACTGGACCCCCAGGGGCCTGGTTCTAAGTTGCTCCAACTGAGCCATCTGCAGCTTGGAGCCAACACATCCCCAGCCTGCTGCCTCATCCAGCCTGCCTGCACCAGTGAAACCAGGGGCTGAGGAGAAACAGCTCCTCCCATCCTCTTCCTCCCCAGCAATTTGGCTGGGGGACACCCCTCCATCCCCGGGACTGCAGCTTTTCAGACACTCAGGCAGAGAACAAATAGTCTCAGGCTGTTTATTACGTCCTCAGGGTGTCTATACAGAACGGGTGTAACACTGCACAACGCGGTGACACGGCTCGGCTCGGGGGGCACCGTCGCCGGCGGGGTTTGTGGCGTGGCTGGGGAGCCCCTCCAGCCTCCCAGGGAAGGGGAGCCAAGCAAACAAGCAGCGAATGCAGGGGGAACCCGGGCAGCCGAGCCCATGCCCTTCCCTGAGCGGGAAGGGATCACACTGAACGGCCTGCGTGGCCTGCCCGACCTGCTCCTGCTGGCATCTCCCCGAGCCAGGACACCAAAGGAGGTGGCAGCAGCAGCAGCAGGATCTCTTGAAAATAAAAACGTGGCGGAGGGAAGCACTTCTGAGCTTTCTACCTGGTGGCTCACTTGCGAGTTCACTGCGTGCAGCAGAGCCGTCCTCAGTCTCTTCTGAGCCACCCACGAGTTTATTTCCAGAGGAATGAGACATCTTTTTTATTCCAAGCAGCCTTACTGGGTGCTTGGGTTTGTTGTAGTCAGGTCCGCAAAGGGACACTGCCCTCCCACCAAGGTGGGAGTGCCAAGGAGCTTAAGGACAAATCTGAGCTCTGGTTTGGCTAACTCACAGAGGAGTTGGGGGGAGAGGTTATAGGAAGATGAGATCTTCAATCGTGGTTCTTAAGAAATGGGGATCTACCCCAGGGTGTGCTTGTACCCTGCTCTCTTCATTGCCGGGAGTCCCACAGGGGTCTGCAGGAGAAAACGCAGCAGGAGGAGCCTCCTTCCCCTCACTGCTTTTCAGCTGGTGGCTGCAGGCACTGACAGAGCAACATGAAGACATTTCTTTCAGGATAACGCTGTTATCTACACTGGAAGTGCAAAGCTGAGCAGCTCCTCATCCCTCATGTCTCAGAGCCAGCCTGGGGCACGCAGCACATGAGGCGAACTGGGAGGTGTGTGGGGCTACTTGAGACAAACAATTCACAGCACAGCTGCTCCCCAGAGCTCCCTGGTCCCTCCAGAAGCAGGCATTGCCTTTTATCCTGTGCCTTTTTGCCAGGAATGTTGGATGTTTTTGGTAACAAGCTCATCCCCCTCTGCCACCTCCCTCCCACGGCCTCAGTTCCCTGAACTCCCGCTGAGTTCACCGCAGTCTCAGATTAGAGACGCATCCTCCTGTAAAGCCAGGAGGAGGCACAGAGCACAATCACTGACTTTGCCGAGCAAATACAACCCACACACCTTTATTGAGGCTATTTTTATAAACCAGAGAGCCACGGGGGTGCCCAGCTGTGAGGGACCCCAGCACAGCCGCCCTCTACCCTAGCCAGCCCCTGCCACAAGCACTGCATGTGCAGCGTGCATGGAAGAAGGAGAAAAAGAAGGAAGACAAAAGACTTGGGGACAAGATGAGCCTCTGCAAAGCCCAAGGGGTGCGTGGTAGAGAGAAGCATTCTGGTCTAGCAGCAAAATGAACTTTAATTCCAGTTCTGGGATATAATGCTACGATGCCGGAGAGAGCACAGCACCAAGGAAGGAGACAACTGCAGCAGCCCCAGGGATGAAAGATAATGCAGAAATTACGTGAAAGGTTTTGTTCTTATATAATGGGCAAGAAAGAGCTCCTAGGAGCTCTACAGTGGCAGTAGGAGGAGTGTAGGAGGGAGATGGCATGACCAGAGACAAATGTCTGGGGAAGGGAGAGGCAAAGAAGAGAGGAGGTATGGATAGGGATGGAGGAGAGGCAAACATGGGGGAGGTTAGAGGAGTCCCAGGCTCAGACAGATGAGGACAAACAGTGCTGGTGGACAGGAAGGTTTGGAGTGCTTCAAGGAGGAGGAAGAGGAGGAGGGAAGACAACCAGGACAGAGAAGGAGGGGGGGGATTTGGAGGGGGAAGCCAGAGGTCCCCAGGGAGGGGAGAGTTTGCACTGAGGGGTGAGAGGCACTCCAGGACTGGCATGAGGTATGCTTTGCTATTGCTCTGAATGCTGTAAACATTTTGGTTTTGTGTCTATCAGTGAACATTCAGTTCAGTTTGATACATGTGCTCTTAGGGGTAACTGGAAGCCTAGCAGAGTTTTACGTCTCTTACTACTACTCGGACTTATACACGAGGCAAACACAACACTGGCTAAAGATCTCAGTTTATATAATTTATGCCTAGTTCTCCTATTTTAACATGCACATCTATGTCTCAGAAAAGCTTCTCTAGTAGAGGACGCTAAGTAAGATACAGATGAAGTCACATGCATTCTCATCCACCCACACCCCCAGACACACACAGCAATTTCCCTCTCCCCTGCTTACACTGACAAGACTCTGCCCTTCACACCTCCCCAGCACGGACAACAGGGCCCCCTTGGTGCATTAATGAGTCCAAAAAAAGAGATGGAAATCACCCCGAGCCCGGCTGATGGACCAAAGCTGGAGAAACTTTAGACAGATTAGAGTTCTGCATCTGATCCTGGAGTTAACACCACCTAAAGCTCATAGAAAAGGGAAAGGAAATTTGCAAACTCTTTTTCCCTTCTGCCATCAAACTACCTGGCAGCTGACTGGTGGTGTGTGCCAGCAAACAGAATAAAAAGAAGTGAGTGAACCAATTTTTTCCCCCTCTCTTCATGTGATGGCACACTTTAACGCTGCTCCAAACGGGAGGAAAATTTTGGAGGCGTGTGCTTGTGGAGAGGGGAAATGGGTTTGTAGGTTGTGAATATCCCTTTCACACCAGGAAGAGATGAATCAAGGATAGGATATTTGTCCTTGCTGGGGATTAGTCAGCACTCAGCTCTTTCCAAAGCTTTGGCTCAGTCACTATTTCCTTGATCAGCCCCTGGTTTAAGGGATAGAGCTACAAGCTGCTTATTTTGATTTACTTCAGAACAGCATTTGTCATAAAAGAAGCAGCTGGTGCCATTTTCTTGTTTAAGAAAAATAGAATTTTACTTTAAATAACTAGTCTGCTTTCCTTCCAGAGAGACAAACTGCAAGAGCAGCAACAAAAATAACCGTGGTAGGCTCAGACAATACTTCTGCTCCTCTCTGTGTTCTAGGATGCTGTTCCCAGTGGAAGGCCTTATCTGGCACCAGTTTAATGGGGAAAACGCTTCTCCTACATCAGCCAGCCTGACTCCAGCTCCTGTCCCCACCGCAACAACAGCTTCTCCAGGTGTGCCCTGGTCCAAGCAATTCCCCAGGTGGATGGGGGAGAAGAGGGAGCTCAGATTAAACATGGTGTTGGCCGCTTTGAAGTTTTCCCATGAGTTCTGATGTGAGGTGAAAGGACAGCAGCACCAATGCTGCTGGAGGATCTTGTGGACAAAAAGAGTCATACTCTGAACAGCACCAGGCTGTTCAGCCAGCAGGGGAGCCTGGGGATTGTCCCCACTCACATTCCTCCACACAAGCATCTCGTTCCTGCTGTGTGCCCTGGCCTGGCTGTCTGAGCCTTGTCTGGGGTGCCTCAGCACCACCCGAGCCCACTCAGGAGAGCCCACTCAGGTCTGTCTGGAGAAAAGTGCCACCAGGCAAGTGTTGTGGCATTCTGCCTTCTCTTTAAGAGCCGTGATTGCTACAGCCTCCTGCTGCTGGCTCTCACATCCTGGGCACCTCTGGGGTGCTTTTTGCACATGTAGGCAAGAGGAGGGTGGAAAGGAGGAAGGCAAAGCCAGACAAGGTGGCCTCACTTCACTGCTTGCAACACTTGATTTCCCAGTGCTGGGAAGCTGAGCTGCCCTCAGGCAGCAGTGGGATTACTGGGTAAAACTGGGACCACAGGCTGATGCCTTAGGATTTTAACTTTCATAATTTTCAAATCCTGTACTGTGTTAGTGCATAGCTCTAAACTCCATATAAAGTGTAATTAACTGCCTTCACATTTTAGTTAGACAAAACAATCCCTCTGGGCCCGTGATCCAAACACACCTTACAGCCTCAGGCCCCAAAAAGTACAAACAAAAGTGGATTGGGGGGGAGCAAACTGGGGGTAAATGTCTTCCTCGCCTGAAGCTGTAATTGGAGGGTTAACCCCTGATATGTAAATGGACCCAATTTATAATTGTCTAAAAAACTCCTGACCATCATCCATCCTGGGTGTAGCCTCTGGGACACTTTGACTGCCCAAGGTGTATCTATTGAAG